>OY986043.1:37371881-37896931 GCA_963920215.1 Nineta flava | reverse complement strand
GATACGCCGTGTACAGTGCTTAGATACCGTGTACCGGTGCACGCCAGTAAAGCTCCAAGTCGGCATGTGGTTTTCCAACTTCTTCAACTATCGTCGTCATATTTCAGGCAATTTTACACAAAACCTCAATGAATTATACACCTAAACCTTCCTTATGAATCACTCCGTTCTTTGGTGAAAACCGTTTGAAAATCCGTAAGAATTCGTTTATTAAAACTGTTAAAAATTTTGTTATATTAGAGCTGATGTTTCTGGATTTTGATTTGCCAAATATGACCCATATCCAGTTTTTCCAAGATGTGTCTAAGTTGACTCGCCCAAATGTATTTTATAACCATACAATTATTTTTGTCTAAATTTACCAACTGGTCATAGCATATTTTCACGATGCATTTTCCGTTAATTTTTAGAATTTTTAGCCACCAGTAAAGTATTCTTTTTAAGGCGTCTACGGCTATGCGTTCTTTACTGGTTTCATATCTGATCATATAGTTAGGAGTGCAACGTTGGCAGTTAAAGACAATTTTAAAAAAAATTGATTGAACACCCTCTAACTCATCTAGATATCTTAGGCTCCAAGTTTCGGCCCCATATAACAGTGTGGATGAAACAATGCTATCGAAAAGTTTCATACGCCCTTTCCAAGACTGCTTCTTGGTTTGTGTCATTATGTATTTGATTTTATTAGAGGCTATGTTAGCCTTTTTAATAGCATTTTCATTAGCCTTCGAGAAAATACCTGAGGACGAGAAAAGGACCCCGAGAGAACAATATTCGTTTACGATTTCAATAATATCCCCGTTAATGATAAAGTTAGGCAGATTCCCGAGATTTCCCTTTATCGCCATTTTTGTTTTGACCACGTTTATACTAAGTCTGTTGCTCTTGCAATACATTTCTAACACGTAAAACGTTTTGTGTCGGTGGAAAATGTGAATAACAAAATATTCACTCTGTGAATTTGTTTTTCTACAAAAATCTATAGGTTGGCGAATTTTGCAGCTCTCCAACACAGGTTCAATGGTGTATCCAAGTCTTAGGATTTAGGAAAGGT
The DNA here is from genome assembly GCA_963920215.1 of Nineta flava. Lineage (NCBI taxonomy): Eukaryota > Metazoa > Arthropoda > Insecta > Neuroptera > Chrysopidae > Nineta > Nineta flava. The sequence continues at coordinate 37,895,877 of OY986043.1, read as the reverse complement.
TAATTTGAAGGAAAGAGTAATAACTAACTAGAGAACCCTGGTTCAAGTTGTATTATATAAGACGGGTATCCAATTTTACGTAGATGATATAAGAAACTTAATTTATACATTTTATTTTGTTAGGATGCTACATTCATATGGCGAAAAATATTTTCGTTTCGATATCAATCTACTTTAATCAATTCCATTGGAATTTAAAAGAATGAAAAATAATTATATCTGAAATACGTGTTAAATAAGCATGTTTGATACTTTCTTATTATCAGTTGTTTGAACCAATATACAACCTACACGGCCACGTATACAAACATATATCGTTTTTGTCCCGTAGAAAAAACAAAACAACAGATTGAAGAATAAAAGTTTAGGAATCGTTTGGGTGAAGCTGACATTGTTCATTGCCTAAACCGGGGTTGTGGAGAAACGCTGGGATTTTTGTCCATATTATAATATTCTACGTATATGTACAATTTTTATAAAAATTCACCCAAGTCTTTGAGGTTAAACTGTTGAATATATTATAATAAACTAGTTTTACCATCTCAAGTTTTTTGTTTCCAAATTTAGTAAATGATTGATTTTTATTAAACTTTTTAAATCTATAACCTACTAAATAAATTTCGATTTTTGTAAATAAAGATATTTTTGTATGTCGGGGTTCAAACCCATAAACTCCCAGTTACCAAGTAGGTATGTCTGCGGCATACCCACACACATATTTATCAGAGAGTTCGTTGTGGTGAATTTACAAATTATATTTTTCGTGGCTAAATATCAATCCCCGAAGAAATTAATGGTATCTTAGGACGATAAAATGCTCAATTATCACCATAAATACATCATATTTATTTAATAAACGATTATTTCAAACTCTTTTCTAAACGAGTATTATAAATCTGGAGAGTTGTATGTTTGAACGCGCTAATCTCAGGAACTGACAGCCCGATTTGAAAAATTTTCTTTAGATACCTCATTTACTGAAGAAGGTTATAAGCCATAAAAATTTTCATTGTCATGCAAATTTCATGCATCTGAGCCGCGTACCAGCTACGCTAAAAAATCTAACTTTTAAATGTTGCGAGATATCTTCAAATACAAAAAAATGTTTATCTAATAAAAACAAACAACTTGTATAAAACATTTTTTCATACAACTAATAGTTTACAGTTTCAATACGAAGAGTAGTCATCATCAGTATGAATCAGCTAAGTGTAATTATTCTCCGAGGAGATGTTACTTGTTGCTAATTTGGTGACGGTCTGCACACAAATTAGCAACAAGTAACATCTCCTCGGAGACTAATTACAATTAGCTAATTCATACTGATGATGACTACTTTGTAGTCGAAATACGTATTTATAAACAAGGTAGGGGGTGCCATTTGAACTTTTAAAGTGGGAGTGGCTGGGGGCGAAGGGATGAAACCTAAAGTTCTCTAGGTACCATTTTTGAACTTCCCCCTCGATATCTAAATCGACGTGTTTTCACTCAAAACAATAATCACATCAGGTCAAGAGTTGTTAAGGGTGGATACTTTTGAAATGAACACACTGTATGTAAATATACAAGGTATATTAAGTTTGATCACGAATGTAACGCTTAAAAATATTGATAGTAGGCATGAATGTTTGGTATATGTGTTCATAAATTTGGCCATTTCCGCATGTCCGCCTGTCTGTCTGTGGACACGATAACTCAAGAACGAACAGAGATAACGAGGTGAAATGTGATCTAGAGCAAAAAAAGTAAGATCAAGTTCGTTAATGGGCAAAATCGTACTATGTATGGGCAAAATGAGCAAAACTACTTATCTTTGAAACTATTGGAACGTGTTTCCCTTCGCTGGGGGAGGGGGATGCATAGATACATCTTTGAAACCGTAAGAGATAGAAAAAAAATGTGTTAGCAAAAAATCTTCTTTTTAAAATAAAAAACTTTTGTTTGAAAAAGATTTTCATAAACTCAATAGTTTTCTCATAATTTATGATTATATGTTATTCGGAAAGAATTGTTAATATTTCAAATACCCAGTATTGTTAACAATTTAATCATTGATATACAACTGAGTATATACTGGGTATTCAAATATTTAAGTCAGTTAATTGTTACATTACTTAACAGTCGAACATAGAATCTGCTCCTTCTTTTTTTTGAGTTGATTAAAATTTGTGTTGATTTTGTCATCTCCACAGAAACTCTAATTCTATAAGATAAATATAAAATTATTTTATTAAAATTTTGTTTTAATTTTGAAATGTCAATTTTGATTGTCGTTTCCATAGTAACCATAAACTAAAATCGTCATATATCGTACTATTTTGGCTATTAATAAATTTAATTTTTGCAAATAGTAAAGTCATATCAGATATTATATTTCATTTTGATCACACTAAAATTATGACCGCTAGAGAGTAATTTATGTATGCTAAGGAAATTCGCTAAATTGGCGCAGTTCCTGCGTAAGAATTTTTTTCCATGCATTAACAGATGTATTGTAGTGATATTTATCATACCTTTAAAATAATACAATTTTTTTCATACATAATTCAGCTTTCATGTTCAAAAGTGTTTTGTCACTTTCTTGGTAGATTCACTGCTTTTTTGCGTACATCTTATGACCTACTTAACATACTAATTTATCTAGGACTGAAAACTTTATTTTGCAGTGCAATTTCCTATAAAAAAAATCGATCACAATTATAGCACAAATTTAAAACGAATTTACGTCCGACTACTATTGCAAAAAACGTGTTAAAAGTTTTTATCGTTACCATATATCCATTTAGACAGATAAAGTCTGCTATTAGCGACAGGATGCATGACTAGTATTTTAACTTGTAAGTAAAATATTTTATGAGGGGATAAATTTTGTTGTGCGGCTTACGATAATTCTTCGTCTTTAGATCATTGAATTAAGCAGTTGGTATTATTCTTTATTGACAGTCATAATGATAAAGCAAAACGTATGTTCAATATTCTGTAGTTTAAACTTTTAGTTCTAAATGTTTTCGTCATTCGAAATTCATTTATTTGTGACCACTTTTCTGTATTTGTACTAGTATCGAATACCGTTATGATATGAATGAAGTTTTCAAACTCAAATTTATTGTGTAGCATTTCAGCCAATAATAAGGCAAGTTGAACAATTTAAAAATTCGGCGAATTAAATTCGGTAGAACGACATCAAATCAAGAGTACTGATCACACGGTATAAACACTTTTAGATAGATACTGTATAATCTGCATACCCACCTGAATGAATACATTTGGTATAGTTTATAGAATAATTAAGTCATACAAACAGTTTTTTGTCCATAATTATTCGGATTAAATTCAATTTTCTAACTAAGAATCCAGCATATGTGGTTCAGATCCTGTGATAATAATCTGATATTGTGTAGCGTTAAAGAAGTATCTTGGTATGGTCAAACGATATTTTGTCATCAACAAAAACTCTTCTCTAATTTCAACATAATTGTACATTAAAAGCACAATACGTGTTTGATGATGTATGATTTGCGTGGTGATGAGCTCCATAAGAGAGCAAGGTACACTGTTATTGATTATGTTATTGATAGCATTAAAAAGATGTACCTTTCAATTAAAATCTTATCAATATTGGATCTACATTTTGCCACACTTTTCGATAAAAATTGTAACATTTGTATTAGAGTATTAGACGCATGAAATACGTTTTCATTATTCAGTCTAAAATGTAACTTATGGTTATCGGATTATTTTGAGCACTATGAAAAAAAAATAGTGGACACAATTACGCCAGATAGTTGGCCAATACCACCTATCGGTAAATGAATAGCTGAATATCGATACATTGAAATAATGAAACTATTTTTATACCCCGTATATAATATACAACCCGTATTTTAAAATACATCCAATCTGGATACAGTGTATAGTGTATCTATCGATGTCTATATGTAGTGTACTATGATATGGTATACTTTGTCACACTTAAACTGTATTAAAAGCAGTATTTTATAACATGTAACTATTATACCTATCACTCTGTAACTACGAGCATAAATAGTTACACCTTAGATAGATAGATATATCTTGGGGTCTAAAAAGTATTGCACTTCGACCTTATGGTGCATTGTGCTGCCCCTTCTACTTCAGTCTGATGAGATTCGCTTCTCGTATATATTGTCAATGGCCAGGAGCTTGCTTATCAGGTCTTCCTGCAGGTTCATATATTCAGGATCAGATGCACCGAATATTTTGTGTTTGCTGTAACCCAGAGGTTTGCAGTCAAAGATGATGTGGCTGGATGATTCTTCCTCCTCGCCCCACAATCTGCACATAATGGACTCGTTATGGAGTCCCATTGTGTGTAGATGCTTCAGTGCATCGAGAAATAGCCTCTTGGTTGCATTCCGAAGCCGTATTTTCCCGAGCTTTTGCTGTGGTACATTTTCCCAGTTATTACAGTGTTTAGCGATTATCCACTCGTTGATTACCTATTTACATGTAGCCTTTGGAATTCCTAAAGTTGAATCTTACTCGTGCATGTATACATCGTCGTTTTCGTGCATGTATACATCGTTGGTGTCGTCAAAGACGCCATATCATAGTCACGACATATAGACAGCGATAGATACACTATACATTATTTCCAGAATGGATGTATTTTAAAATACGGGCTGTATACAAGGGTATATTAAGTTTACTTTCGAATTGTTAACAGTGAAAAGTATTGATCGTAGAAAAAATGTTTATTATAGGGTTGGTCTAATTATTATAGGGTTGGCCTAATTATTTCCGCATATCAGTCCGTCCGTTTGTGGACACGAAAACTCGAATAAATAAAAAGATAGACGAGCTAAAATTTTGTGGGTGTGTTCTAGAGCTAAAAAGTAAGGTGAACCTCGTGAATGGGCAAAATTGGACCATGTTTGGATAAAATGGACAAAATTGTCCATCTTTGAAACCTTAAGAGATAGAACAAAAATGTTAAGACAAGAAATGTTCATTTTTTAAAAATAAACAACTTTTGTTATAAACTTGTTTTTATAAATTCAGTGAATACCGGGTATATAAGCAATTAACTCAGTTAGTTGTTATTTTCACTTGTTTTATACTTTTTTTGTTGAACCAACTACGGGATGTAGTTGAGATTGTTTGTTACTATTACCGAATTACGAGTTATCAAAACAAATAAATTTTATTAAATTGTGTGTTTATACTTAAATAATAAATAAATATATTTTCAAAATATGATGAAACTATTAGTAAACGGTATAAAATAATACCGAAAATTCTTCTCTCGCTTATGGCATCTTCTATTGTGATATATGTATATGTCGTAGTCTCATTACGGAATCCGTTTTTTCTCACGAAGATCTTAGGCATTTCATGAAACATCGACGTATTGTGTAAACATAAAATGTTACATTTAGTGTCTGGGCGTTTCGTGAAAAGCCCAGCATACTTCGACAGATAATGTATAACATAATCTGTCTCACTTTACATCGTAGTCTCATTGTCAAATCTCTTTTCACGAAGGTCTTCGACATTTCATGAAAAATGGCGTGTTGTATTCATGTATAAAATTGTTTAAGAATAATAAAAATTTGAAGTGCTGTTTACGATTTTGTATTATCGAAGCCAAAGACTTATTTATTGATCATTATAATCAATATTATGATATTAATTTTTAGAGGTTATGTTAATTTGCTTTTTAGGAATAACCATTATTAATTTTAGCTTGCAATTTTTTTTAAATTTTGAATATATTTTATTAACTCATAAATTGATACAGCGTCGTCCCGTCAATCAAGTAATTGAATGTATGATTTAAAATTGTATGCTAGAATTTCACTATTTACTGTTCATTCATTTGTTTGTTATTTGCAATCCTATAGAAATATATTCGTATCAAAATGGGTTTCGTTTTTTAGATTGCCGAAGAAATAACAAGAGCTAAAAATAAGCCTGGTACTATTAAAACTACGCGCGCTTTATTATCTTTTAAAAATATACGATGTTGTTACTGTGGTTGAGCGAAAATCTGTGATAAAAAAGTAAAACATCAAGACACAAAAATCAAATTAAAAAAATAACGAAAATGTTGTTCAACGAGAGAAAGTAGCAAGCTCAGGATTTCGATTCTTTGTTTGCTGAAGGGTCAAATGATAATTTCGGCAACAAAATACTTTTCAATATTGCAAAAGATACTCTACCAACAATTTTAATGGTTGAAATGCATCTTGAAGGTTATGAAACAAATACCTTATATTAGTGTTGTATATGTGGAATGCCAAGATTGAATTCTAATTTCGGAAGTTGTATGAGCAATTTGTAAAATGGGTTTACATTTCTCATGTGCAAGAAACAGGAAAATATGTTAATTCTGCAGTTCTGAAGAAGTCATTCAAACTCAACAAAAAGTCAATCCAATTTTTATTTAAATGAAATAAAATATTTATTGTTACTTAATATAGTAAAAATGTACTATATTTATGTACTGAGTTTATTTTAATTTAATTTTGAATAAAACTTATTATTTCAAACTAATATATAATATGCTTTCTTTTCTTTGACATTTCATGTCACACAATATGCCTTCTCCCTGGGGCACTTTACGAAGCCTCATCAATTAAATATGGCAGATTATGTTAGACATTATCTGTCGAAGTATGATGGGTTTTCACGTAACTCCTAGGCACTGCATGTAACATTTTATTTTTACACAATACGTCGTCGTTTCATAAAACGTCGAGAATATTCGTGAGAAACAGAATCCGAAATGAGACTACGATATATATATATTATTTTGAAACCAAAAAATGTAGTTAAGAGTATAAATAATTTATTGGAATCATCAAATTTACAGTTAATATTTCAAGTTAATTTCTAACAAACTATAGTTCTTAGCCTAAGCTTTACCTATAAGATAACATCAGTTCCGGAATATACATCGTTTTACAAAGTCATCGGTATAAAATGGAAAAATATACATAAAAAAACATTCAGAAATGTAGTTATGATTTTACAATAAGTATATACCTAGTGAGTGTATATGAGAACATTTTTAGTTAATACTGAAACTGACCTAAGTAGACAGAGATAGTAAAGGGATATATGATTAATTGAAATGCCAGCGCAAATTCAGAGGGATGCGATACAAAGGATGCACAACGGATTAATAAAACGATGGTTAATATATCAATTGCAATTCTTTCTTTTACTTTCAATTATGTAAATTTTGTGTTCTAGTGGTTAAAAATAGTATGGTTAGATGACAGGAATATTATCACGAAACGTATAAGTTTCATGGTAATCATATCATCCGTAAAACCAATTTAGAAAATAAAAACCAAGTGAAATAGTTTCCAATCTTTTTGACGCGATGGACCATCTTTAAAGATTTTCATAGAAATATTTAATTTGCACAGTATATTATCTGATTTGAAGTAAATTTCGCATTGAATCGCAATGAATTATATTACAAAATAGTCTCAGACTTTGTTAATAATGTTTGATTGAAATTTGGCTAGAGGTCCATCCTCTCAAAATTCCATCCATCGTCTAATAGATCAGAAGATCAGAGACTCAAAATAGGAGATGTCAAAAAGTTTTGGATGTCCTTTACTTATTGTCCAGACTTATTGTTTTGACCACAATGGTGTCATAAGAATGGATTTTCACTCCTATACTGCCGCTCCTATGCGCTCTTATAATGCTTGTCTTAAATTTTAGATAATAATTATTAATTCTTAACAAATTAATGATAAAAATGCATACAGAATATATAATCACCTGTGTAAATTCATCAGTTATCGGTGCTTGTTCTCGAAAGTGTGGCTCGCGGAATGTGTTTTTATGGTAAACTTTTTATAATTTTATACTGTCTTCGTTTTACCCAAATACATGAAGTTTCGTTACAAGAAATCTGTACTTTGATGGGTATCAAAGTCAGTGTAAAGTGTTAACATGAAATTCAAAATTATTTTCATGCTGCTCCATTTTTTGGGCATTGGTGAAGACTGTTAAAAAAACAAAATTTCTTTTGTTGACTGCAATTCATTTTATTGCTTATGTATACATTTCAAACGACAAAGAAAGATGATTGTATGTTGTATAACAGTTGTAAGAAAAGATAAGCAAGGTTAATGTCCGAAATGATAGAGATAAATAATGCATAAAACACACACACACTCGCATGCACATGTAAGTATCTAGATATACTGTTTGCTATGCATATTTGAATAGAAATATACTATGCGATTATCTTATGACTGTAAGGCGGAATAATTATACCTTTTTACCTTATATTAATAATATTATTTAACTGAACATAAAAAAAATTATTTTGATTTGTAGCCCGGTAATTTTAAGTCATATCTTCAATAAAACATACGTCAAGTCAGTTTTTTTCTATAGTTCATTATATTATTTTGTGTATATTTATTGGGATTAGAGGTTCAGTGATCGTGCATCGTTAAATAAAAACTCGTGTGTATTTGATTATTAATTATTTATTGAATCAGCAATTCGAAGTAATGCCCTTTTTCATTGAAGAATCTATTCAGACTGTATATTAAAAACAACAAAAATACATCTCCTTATTTCCAACCCCTTCATGCTAAAAAACATATGTGTTCTGTATACAAGTCTGTACTGAAAATCTTGGTTATAAAAAGGTACTTAGTTCACAAATAACATAGTTTGATTATATTCCAACATTTCTTCAATACATTTTCAAAACCTATTATTACAATATAAGGAGAGATTTTAGTTAAGAATTTATAATAAAATTCAACAATTTTGTTTTGAACATATCTTAACGATTCGCACTGACTATTAGATATGCAGTCTGGCGCGCAACTTGGAAACGGGAAAACTGAATATTTTTATATCATGTATACAGAAATTGAAAATATGTTTTTAACGGAAGTATACATAAAACATACAAAAACAAAATTTGAGCACAATATAAAACAGATAAAACTACAAAAATAAAAATTATCTATGAAAAAAAAAATAAATTAGTTCAAGGCTCCACGTATCTATCAAGTTCAACAAATTTCGTTCAAACCATATGTAGTACAGTTAATAGAGAAGCTCGTTAAATTGCAGGAGTTATTTAAAAAATTAAGTTCAGTATCACGCACTTAATGTAAATGAATAAAATCCTTACAATTTTTTACCCGGAAAGTACCGCCATTTTGAGAAAAACTAAATCGGCCTCTATCTTCATTACCGTGCACTTAAGACCAAAAATGGCAATTCTTAATTTGTTTTATCACTTACCGTTTACGACTTATACGAATATTATTATTTATTTATTGACTTGTTGACCGATATATCTTTTTTATCATTATAGTATGTATATCTCGTTTTTATTAACCTTGCACCTGGTAGTGCAATATTAAACGCGTTATAACTTTAAAAATATTAATTTTAGACAAAAAAGTTTTAAACAAAAGTGGTAGGTAATTTGTAGATTTAAAAGTTAAGTTATTAGCATTTTATTATTTAAACAATTATTCGTATAGATATCGATCAAAAAGTCAATAAATAAATAGTAATTGTCGAACAAGTCGTAAACGGTAAGTGATACAAAAAAAATCAGACAAAAAAATGAAGGAAATTAAATTATCTACAAGAAAAGTTATAACTATTTTTCTCTATTGTATTTTTATTTTCTATAAAAAAATTATTCTTATATAAAATATCTTATTTTTTGAAATAATGCTTACAACTGTCAATAAATTAAAAATTATCCTTATAGCCTTTTTCTGAGCAATGCATTTTTTTGGCATAGCTATCACAGCCCCAAACTGTAATACCATAACTCATAACTGGGAGGTTATGGGTTTGAATCCCAACTTCGATAGTTTGTCAATTAAAAAAATAATTAATGGGGCGGTTAATTAACTAAACTGTCGGCGTATGGACAAGAACTAAGTAACCGGCTATGCCTGTGAAGGTTTTTTGTAGTTTCCCTTCATGTACTCCAGATGAATATGGGCAGAGTTCCTGTCAAAGTCGGCTGCCACCGCACGACCTAGCAATTCCTAGTCTACATATGTTGTGTAATGGGGAGTGCTGTTATTGGACCAAGCATCTGTTGTACTATCTTTATATAAATAAATAAATAAATAGACACAAGCAATTATTTAACGATCCGCGATGACCGAGCCTCTAATTCCAATAAATAAATAATAATATTCAAAATTATAAAAATAATTAGTGTGCCTTTCGATGTCCTTACTAAAACATAAATAATAATATTTGTTGTGACTGTGCTTGTGGTTTTCTTGACATCAGTTTTTTATAATAACTCTAGCTGACGTGTGCGACTTCGCTCGGGTAAAAGCAAAGACATTTATAAAATTTGCATTAACCACCCTCATCCCCTAGTTTGGGCCTTGTTTATTTTTCAAAAAGGAACATTTTTTGTCTTGGAATTTTTTATTTCTCTTAAGGTTTTAAAGTTAGATATATTCACACCTCCTGGTTGGAGTGAGTGTGTAGAAGACAGTGATAGACTTTGCAAGATATTTATTTTTAACGAAGGGACATTTTTTGCGTTTAAGTTTTTTTTCTATTGCTTACGGTTTAAAATTTAGATGTTTAAACACCCCGTGGAGGCCGTGCGTGTGTAAGGGACAATGATAGACATTGCAAGTTGTTTATTTTAAAGATGTAAACATTAAAAATCGTACAAAAGTCCCATAAAAATATTCACTTTCATTTTTTTAGAATTTTCCAATTTTCCGGGAAACTATTCCGATTTTTCTTTCCGTTAAAACCTTATTAGAACTATAACAAACATTTAAAAAAATTAGCCGAATCGGTCAAGCCGTTCTCAAAAGATGCGCTTACCAAGGGACAGCATTTAATTTGTATTTATCAGATCAGTTTTTTGATATAAAAGAAAACTTATTTTGTTTGTACTATATTCCTTCCATAGCAAAAATAAATACTTCGTAGTAAATACTGTAATAAATAATAAATGTTAAAGAAAACATTTTCCATATATGTTAAGGACTCTTAGACGATAAAATTAACTTCGTCAGCAACCGTGTTCGTTTGCTGTTGTCCAAATCTTGTCGACCAACAAAAATCAAAAGTGTTTAGAATTCCAACCCTCAATGTGCCCAAAGATGTTCATCATTGTGATTAACATGAGATATTGACTACAAAGTTTAATATTAAGTTGAAATTATTTGGACATTTTAAAGAGTCTACTGACATAACTTTTTCTTTGGCTTCTTCGGCTATTCAAATAATTTGTTTTAAGACCAATTGGTATTTTGTTTGTTAAAAATATCACTTTACATAATAAAACGATGATAATAATCAATTGTATTATCTATCCACATGGGCTTAGTACAGTTTGTTATTCAAATTTTTTAAATACATTAAATCTTTCAGAAGAGAAGTACTGTTATAGAAATCAAAAAACTTTTTCTTTTCAATTCGTGTGCAATACAAAATCTGATTTTATTTTTTATTTTTTATTATGCTTTTTTTTTTTGGGTAAATATAATAATTGTTACTGTATATTATTATTAATTTTATTTAAATGTAGTTCTTAAGAACTAAATTCGTAATTTTAATTTTTCAGTGTCATTTTAAATAATTAACATATTTTGTTTGTATATAAACCTGAATAGTCCGAATGAGAAGATTTATCGCGCTCTGGTGGAAACTGGAAGTTTGTCAATTGAAATAAATGGGGCGGTAAATTGACTAAACTGTCGGCGTATAGACACCGAACTAAACAAGACCGTAACAACTGGCTTGTGAAAACTTTCTGCAGTTTCCCTTCACGAATTTCAGATGGATATCGGTATAGTTCCTATCAAAGTCAGCTGCATTGCGGCCTAGCCTGCATACAATTCCTTGTCCTCAACTCACATCATTAATGCAAGGTGGTATTGTTTCCGATAAACCACACAGTTTTTTTATAAATTAAGGATACAATTTTATTTTTCGAAACTTTAGTTATATGAGTTTTATCCCATATTGACCCTTTCCATGGCGGTAGAATACATTAGTTGTCATTTCATTTTGTACGGGATTTGTGTAATCTCCTTGCAGTTGGATCTCTCTGGCCTGAATTTGTATTTTTATAATTTGTATAAATGAGCTGAACCAGTGAATTTTAACCAAAAAATCTGGATCCAGCACTAATTTGTATTTGAACTATTCAGGTTAACATACAAATAAAATATGTTTATTATTATGAGACAGAACCCAGTGGCTGAGATATTAAAAAAAAAACTATATTTTCTGGGTATTATCCTTTAAATAAGATGTATCCCATATTGGCTGACTTCATTGTAAAGTGAACCTGCATGTGCTATCACATTATTTCGGCCGTTTTAAAAACTTATTTCTAGAATTACTAAAATAAGCAAGTAAAGTAAGCAACTATTATGAGACACGACGAAGGCCCCTTAGTTACCTATTTCGGGATTATATAATTTACAATTGAACGGTTTAATTACTTCATATACCGATTGTTTAGTTTACGTCTTCGCATAGTAGATCTCCCACGAGTATGAGAGAGTTCATATGTATACATTAAGCAATGTGTATGAGAAGGAGGTTATATAGGTTTGTTTTGTTATTATTATTACATGTTATAGCATACTGAAGTCTGAACAACAGAACAAATCATCTGTTCACTACTCCACAACTGATTGTCATCTAGTTCACAACTGATCTGTTCACTTAAAAAAAACATCACACAACAGTTTAACTTTAAGTAGTAAGAAAACAAACCTATAAGACCTCCTTCTCATACACATTGCTTAATGTATACATATGTACTCTCTCATACTCGTGGGAGATCTACTATGCGAAGATGTAAACTAAACAACCAGTATAATAAGTGGCATAGTTTATTAAAACTGTTACGTATGTTGGCTAGATTTCAAGGTCAATTTTGACCCGGTCGGCCCGTTTAGAGCCCAAGTATTCTCCCGCCAATGATAGTAGAAGAGTACTTCGTGCCCTCTACAATTGTATTTACTAATTACGTTCATTGTATATATTGTTGTGTTGAAAATTATTAAAATAATTTTTAGGACCTCAACACATGATTTAAGTACAAATGTTCATAAATATTTAAGACATAATATTTTTCTCTTTGGAGATAGGAGTTGCGATGCCATATGACTCTATGTAGGAGATATCCACAATCTATGACCTACATGCTATTTCCGAATTCAGTATCGTATGGAATAGGCTTACAAAAAAATGTTGCGATTTTGCAAATTGTAAAAATTTGCTCAGCTTGACTTCGCTCTAACTCGTAGACTATTTATCTGATCAAAAAATGTTTACCATAAAAGTTTCAGGAAATTTTATGCTCTATAATTTTTGTAATGACTATTTCCAATATAGATGACGCTGAAGAATAGATATTCTCGAAAAACTGGTTTTTGATACCATTCTTCCAATATGGTGGCGCGAGCGGCGGTCGCTCAAGGTTGAAAATTTGGAATATAATTATAATTAGGACACAAAACTATAACACTCTGACAAATTAGAACTCTCCTTGACCTTTTGTAGTGAAAACCGCCTTTTATGTCTTCATTGACTGGACTAATTATATTGTAAAGAGAAATAGACTCAATTGTGAAATTAAATTTTTTTTTTTTTCATAGTCAAATCAAATAAATCGAGGTTTGAGTAAACATCATAGAGTTATTATTATTATTATTTATTTCAAGTGCATGTTGTTTGAATTAACATACATTTAGTAAACTATTACTAATAGTTTGTGTTTTTTGTGTGTGTCGAGTATCGGAATCTATTGTAGGTTCTTCAGTGCTAATTTGAAAGCTAAGGAGCCAAGATATCGTGATGCCATTTGATACGCATGTTGGCTAGATTTCAAGGTCAATTTTGAGAAATGGTAGTCCCAATCGGCTCTAGAGCTCCACTATTCTCCCGATAGTGATAGTAGTATTTCGTGCCCTTATCCTCTACAATTGTATTTACTAATTATGTTCATAGTGTGTATAACATATAACTTAAAACACCCAAAATACATTTACAATACTAAAACAATAAATATAAATGTGTAATTATTAACCAAAGCGAACATTAATTAGTATGATATTATGTGATTCAAGAATTTGATAAAGATATTATTTGTTTATACACTTATTTACAATGTTTAACGAGCCTTAGTAAAACTGTTTTTGTTTTGTTTTTTGATTACTCATTGTTTTATTTAGTTTTAAATAGATGCATTTTTTTAAGAAAAAATTGATCTGCATTTAATTTTAAATTATTAAGTTCTCAATTAATTGATATTTTAGTGACTCTAGTTCTAAATGTAGTATAAAGGCAGAGGTGATTTTTGGCTTTATTTTAGGCATTGTCCTAACCTTTAGCGATAAAATTTTAAATTGACATAGTTAAAAATATATAAAGGTGAACTTTTACCTCCTGATTTCTCAAGTTGATTCAGTACTGTCAGCAAATTATTAATAATACCATATATATACCAATGCAAAATAAAAACAACTAGGACCTACATCGACAAAGCAAATTTACTCAGAGGAAAGAATCATGATGAATTTAAGTGACCATGGCGCTTCTTATTTTAATTAGTATAAATATTCAACATTAAAATCGAAAATATTTATGTTAATATTACATGCAACAAATAGGATTGGATGATAAATTTTATTTTTTCTATTTAACTAATATTAGAGGAAATTTTTCACATTTTTTGTTTACCTCTCCCTCTAAGTCCCCATTTGTCCTTGGCAAAATTTTTTCCTACTTAACTTGGCCATTCAAATACCAAAAGCACACCAAATTGAATACTGATCTGACAAAAATTTAACCTTTGAAAATTTTTTTTTAAATGGTACAAGTTCGGAACAGGTCTACATTGCAATCTAACCTAATAAGTTTCAATACCTGTTTCAAAAATACAACTTGAACAATTGATCTCCTACACACAGTGATTGACTTATTTATTTTTTTCAGGAGATGAGCGTCATGTGTTAATGTTTTGAAATTTACACGTCCAAATCTTCAGCATATGACGCTCATCAACTCAAAAAATAAAATAGTTCGACCTTTTTTTTGGGAGATATTAATTTTAAAAGTTACTAGTACAAACTATCGGGACATTTTAGAAAAGTTCGAAGAAGATGTAGCTATTGAGGTCGCACCGATGAGACGATTTTGCAAAAAGTTTGTTCGATCGTGCCTAGTAGATGTTGATCATCGGAATTGGAATGACCATCAAATTCGGAAATGCCAAAAATCAGTGAAAGGGAAAAGAATTAGAGAAAGGGAAAAACACAATTAGGAATATATATCGCAACATTGGTAGAATGGAAAAATGTAACTAAGTAAAGTTGTAGAAAATAAATTTTACCTCAATCTATCTCCAGGTCATTTTTAATGTAATAATAGTGAATATTAAAATTGTTGCCAAGGTAAATTAATTTCTATTGTGCTTAAAACTCCCGATTCTGAGAAAATTAGTTTAGTTTACGTAGTTTCTTCGTGCACAATTTTTTTACAGTTACTTGTATAAAAGTGCAGTTTTAACAGTTGTATCTTCAAAACGAAATCGATATCTATTCCAATCGTTTAGAAGATATTGATATCTACTTCAATATCTTCTAAACGAAATGATTTCGATTTTGAAAATGATATCGACACTCCTTAAAATCGACTGTGTAAAAAATGGCTTCATATGTTTTTTTAAATTAATGTTTTATTGACTTTTGTTACAGATAAAGAACAACATTACCAGATTCTCATGAGTACGTAAATTATATTCAAGGTGAGTTAATTTGATTATTTGAAAAGTTTAAATGCTATTTTGAGCTAAGATTTTTAACCCGACTTCAAAAAAGGAGGATGGTTCTCAATTCGTCTGTTTTTTTTTTTTTTTTTTTTTTTTTTTATGTGTGTCACCTCAGAACTCCGTCATTTATGAACCGATTTTGAATTTTTTGTTTTTGTTTTAAATGTTTGGTTTCCCATTGGTCCCATTGTTACCAAATCGCATTCTGATCTCCGGGAAATCGATGAAAATCCTCATTTTATATGTGAAAACCGATTTCTGCGAATTTTTTTTTTTTTTTTTTGAAAGGGTATAACATTCATAATGGCAAAATAAGAAAATTTTTTTAAAAACAGACTTCAAAAAATATTTTTACAAAAAAAAAAACCAACCCCAAAAAAAAAATTTTTACAAAAAAAAAAAAGTCCTTGTACGAAAAACTGAAAATCTGTTATAAAAAAATGCACTAAAAATTATTTAAAAAAAAGTATTATAAAAAAATTCACTACAAATTAGTTGGTCGTTTAGTAGGTCTACTCATATTTAGACAAATAAAATTATAGTTATAGAACTTCAAAGTCACTAAAAAGCGAGACATAAAACCTATTTAGACAAAATGGAAACCCGACTTCTACAATCGAATATTCTATAACTAAAGATGCACTAAAAAGTAAAAAAATAATTGCATATTCTTGTGCCAATTTTAGTTCACCAAAGCAAAAATTTTTAAATATATATGTACAATTATTGTTATTTTTGGAGGCGGTGTCCAAAAGTTATGTGAATTTCTCTATGCTGACACCGCCTCCAAAAATAACAATAATTGTACATATATATTTAAAAATTTTTGCTTTGGTGAACCATAATTGGCACAAGAATATGCAATTATTTTTTTACTTTTTAGTGCATCTTTAGTTATAGAATATTCGATTTTAGAAGTCGGGTTTCCATTTTGTCAAAATAGGTTTTATTCTTTAACCGAAATAAAAAATATAGGCATAAAGTTATTTTATTATTATTTTCTCCTAATACAGTTGAAGAGATTATAGGAATACTCAGTTTAACATAAATTAGTATTGTATAAATTCAAATTAGTCAGTTTGAATTGTTTTATCACAAATTCGTATTTTAGTAGGCTAACGAATAGCTGAAACGAAAGACTACTTTAAAAAAACTATCTCCAATATTGTTTTATTAATAGTCCCAAAAGTACACGAGACCACAAAATTAGCGATCATTTTTCAAAATTTTATAATTGATTTATTCATTTCAAAAAAATGCCTTGTATAAAAATTGTTTATTGTAAACATACCAACAACTTTTATTCAAAACATTTTCCCAAATGAATAAACTAAATAAAATTTTGAAAAATAAGCGCTACTTTAGTGACCCATAGAACAAGATAAACTTGAATAACAAATTCAAATTTGTAGTAGGTGACGAATTTAAAGATTTCATTTCAAACATTAATATATATTTAATAAAACAAGCGAAAACAACAACTGACTGAGGTAATTGCTTAAATACCCTGTATTTACTGAGTTTATTAAATAAGGTTTCAAATAAAAGTTGTTAAGTTTTAAAAAGGAACATTTTTTTGCCTTTAAACTTTTCAAGTGTGTTTCTAGTGGATTGTATAAACCACTAAAGGACAATATGCCTAGGGTACGCTTTGAATAGTTTTAAATAAATGTGAATTTACCTTGTTTTTCTATTGCTGGTATGGTGTAAATGTGGTTATGGCCAAAAGTGTCTATCTCACTGACCTCTAAATAACTGGACATATTATCCTATGGCCTATGTGACGCCATTAACCCCAATTGAAGCGCTCCTCAACTAGCCAAGGAACAAAGTTTTGCTTCAGCGCGCCAAAGCAGCATGCATGTATGATAAGAATGTGTGTTAGTGTATGTGTGGATGTTCATGTATTTCCACACCACACATAATGTTTTAGTACCTTAGCTAGTTGAGGTGGTAAAACAGCGCTGTTATTTATTATTTTAGGAGCTGTTATTTCACGTTTATACTCGTAAACATACTCTGTCCAGTTATATAGAGGTCAGTGGTCTATTCATAAATTGATCACACTATATTGTCTTTAACAATCACATGGTTTTAATAAATTAACATCCCATAACTGTAATTTTAGTAATTTTTCTAATTTAGCTGTAAACCGCCTACATTTATCAAATCCATATTTGTTAGGTTATTAAACTATTTTTGATGTCTATTATCTAGTTTTATTCTTAAAGTATATTATACATGTTATATTAATGTTTAACATTTAAGTACCGTTTTCCTATACCATTAGAGTGCTTTTCATTGTAATTTAACTAAAAGTAAAGTATTAAAATATTGTGTATTTGTAAATTATTTTAATATCTTGATAATTATTTTAAATAGTAATTATTTTAAATAGATAATAATTGAAACCCCCCACCGGACTTCCTTAAACTTAAATAAATTGTAATTCTACTTTCGTTATAGTATAAAAGCTGAATATTATATATGTTAATTGGGTAAATATTACAAGATGTTTCCTAAGTATCCAGACAGTTTCTCAGTTCGAACATCTTACCAGACAAAAATGGAGGTTACCTGTAGCTGTGAGCGCGAGGCAATATTCATACAAGCGGGTGCAAGTGAAATAGGTTTTTGTATTTATTAGATGATTTCATTATATAGAATTATTTATAAATAAAAAAATTCGTTACGCAGGAGCTGCGTCAACTTTCCTTAGATTATATAAATACTTTCTTGCGGTCACAATTTTAGTCTGATCAAAATGAAATGTCGTATCTGGTATAGTTTTGGTATTTGCAACGCCTATTTTAATAATAAATGGTATAGGTCAAATGGGAAAGAGGGGCATAGAGAAAAACGAAAACACAAAAT
Organism: Nineta flava; assembly: GCA_963920215.1. Lineage (NCBI taxonomy): Eukaryota > Metazoa > Arthropoda > Insecta > Neuroptera > Chrysopidae > Nineta > Nineta flava. Next base: position 37,877,183 of record OY986043.1, on the reverse strand, counting down.
ATAAAAAATCTGTCTTAATATTTGAACAATTAAAAAATGTATGAGGAGGAAAGTTGTAGAAAATATGCACAGAGATATTTCGAATTTTAAATTTCAATCCTGAATTGTAAATAATTTTGTAAATATTCCTGCAAAAGACAAAATGTCTTATTTTTAATCCAATTGGGATGAAATTTAGTATTTGAGGCGTTTTTGATATTTTAAAGGTCAAGTTCGTTAATGGGTTGCATTGCTCAAGGGGAAAAGGAAACCCAAAATATGGCATATCTCAATAAATTCATAAAACTATTTCCCTCGCACCCGCTTGTATGTATATTGTCTCGCGCTATTTATATGCCCTACCATTCATTTAAAAATATTATAAGAGATGTAAATTATCAGTTATGAGACATTGTATAAAAATTCATATCATATCTAAAATTATAAATATTATTTTGTTCAAAATATGAATCATTCAAACAACCTTTATTATGGATGATACATTACACTGGTAGTTAGATAAAAACGTTACAATTATTCAAACATGACAAAGTTCATTATCGATATCATATTTATACTTCGATCATATTTACAAAAAAATATGCTGATATAACTAATATGTAATCTCAATGTAAAACATCCTTAAACCAAGAATTGATTAGGGAGTCTTGACATGCATGTACGCTTCGCTATGTTAATTTTATTCTAATTTTTTATATTTCTCATATTTTTAATTATTGTAAAATGAAGTTTATAGACTTAAAGTTTACATTAATTTTTTTTCTTAAATAAAAGTGTATTTCTGTATTTTGAGTAAAATAAATTTACATATTTTTTATTTTCTAAATATTCTCAGATTAAAATCGCTCGCAACTACGGCTGACATTATTCTTTTTCTGGAAAATGTTAGAACATACGAAACTGGCTGCCTACTTAGGAAACATCTAGTAATAGTTACCCAATTAACATATATAAAATTCAGCTTAAATGCTATAAAGGAAGTAGAATTACAATTTATTAAAGTTTAAGGGTGTCCCACAGGAGCTTGCCACTGTACTTAGTGTCTGGCAATGAATGACGTGACTAATACTATCCAAAAAAATATATAAAAACATTACGCTTTATACTTTGACACCTTTATACACCTTTTTTTATACACCTTTGCTGCCTGTTACCTAACCAAGGCACGATGATCCGAACTACATACTCGATGATCCTTCCTACTTCTGTTAGGAACATGCGCAGAAAAACTTTGAGCTTTTATAAAATGAGGAAAGTCTGGCGAACACGATCTCTTGCTCTAATATAATTACTGTGGTCTGTCTATATGAATACAGTAGGTATATATTGTGGTGACATTAGAGAGAGACGATGTAATACAAAGAATTTAGATTACTATCTGTATCTTAACATATATAAACCGATTTTATACAAGTTACTTACAACTGTTATATTAATATTACAATAAATATGTAAATTATTGATGCTGGAATTTCCCATTGTCGCCCCGCGATTAAGAAAACACTATTGAATGTTTGCAAAAAAATTTCAAACAAAACTTGATTGTTCTTATGAGGTACATTTTTTTTTTGTTTATAAAGATTTTCTCTATTTCGTGCTTTTAGAAAAGTGTTGTATGCACAATTACCTCGTGATTGGAGTTATATGGAACAAAAAACTTTGATGGCTTATAACCTACCCAGCAAAATTATGTATCTTTTTCAATAATATAAATATTGGTTCAGCGGTTTCCAAAATCTTCAGTATTATTTTGAAAGTATGCTCAGGACTAGTACGAATATTTTTTTAATAGACATCGAAGATATATTGAACTAAAATATAATTTTTATGACTCAAACAACGATAATTTGGTGTTAAATTGTTAGTGCCTGATTGATAGTTTTAAAGTTACTGAAATTCGTTATCTTTATCATCGATAGAACTTAGCATACATTGTAATATTGTAATAACATATCATAGCATCACAGCTAAAATGAGCAGAATATACAATTTATTGATTGATTGATTTGTGTTGGGGTCTAAAAAGTATTGCACTTCGACCTTATGGTCTATTGTGCTACCCCATCTACTTCAGCCTGACGAGACTCGCTTCTCCCATATGTTGGAAATTGCCAGGAGCTTGCTTACCAGATCTGGATTGATTGATTGATATCGGGGTAAAAACTATTGAACTTCGACCTTATAATTTATTGTGCTCCCCCTTCTGCTGCAGTCCGACGAGACTCGATTCTCCCATATGTTGGCAATAGTCTGGGGCTTGCTTATCAGGTCCTCCCGAAGGGTCATATATTGGGGGTGATGTGCATCAAATGAGACGAACATATCCTGTATCTGCTGTAAACCAGAGGTTCGCAGTCAAAGATTATGTGGCTGGATGTTTCTTCCTCTTCGCCACACAATCTGCACATAATGGACCCGTGATGCAGTCCTATTGTGTGCAGATGCTTCCGCAGGAGATAATGCCAGTAATGAATCCGGTAACCCTCCGCAGTTGCATCCTGTTAAGCCTCAGTGCATCGAGAGATAGCGTCTTTGTGGCACTCTGAAGTAGTACCTTCCCGAGCTCTTGCCACGGTACTTTTTTCCAGTAATCACGGTGTAGCATTTGACCATTCGTTGATCACCTGTTTACATGCTGTCCTTGGAATATTCTCCTCGGATCCCGATAGTTATATTACATTGGTTCGTTCTCATCTCCACATTGTAAAAGATTTGTCTGTGATCCGATTCAGATGGTCCATCGGATACTAGCCATTTCTTGATCTTTCCACTGATTTCATAAGTACTCAGTGTTACATCAATTACTTCTTTCTGAACTTTGTTAATAAAAGTTGGCTTGTTGTCTTGATTAACTATATCTAAGTTGTTAGCTATGATATAATAAAAGAGGTACTCACCTCTTGTATTTGTGTTTGTACTTCCCCATGCAGTGTGGTGAGCGTTTGCATCACATCCCATGATCAGTTGGTGGTTTTTTGCCTCACAATACTGGATCAAGTCTGCCATCTCTATTAATAGTGGTGGAGTAGATGCATCATGGGGTAGGTAGACCAAAGCGATGATTACCACTCCAGTTTCGTTCCCCATGTTGTATTTTACTTTTACCGTTGTAAGATCTCTCTTACAAAACTCTAACAGCGGAAGACATTGATGCCCTTTCTTGTATAAATGCAAATTCTAGGTGTCTCTGAGGTTTTATCGTAAATAATGTAACCATACTAGAGGTGGTAACCATCCTAGTCCGAGAATCTTATGGTTTATAGTCCAATGTTTCTAGACCAGAGCAATGGAAATTCCCCTTTTCAGCACATTTTGACAGAATACAGCGGAGGCCGCCTTACTGTGCTGGAGATTTACTTGAAGCATCCGAAGATCTGACATTATTTTTTCCCTCTGATGGTTTCAGTGGTCTAAGGTTGACTTGATCAAACCCGAGGTATAACTTAAACCTTCAGTCATATGAATTAAATATGTTTGTGTTATTTAATTCATATGAGTAAACATTACACAATGAACGTACTTGATATAAGATGATTCAATTACGATCTCATCAATAAGTAACAGATACGCCATTTTATTTTATTGGAACGAAAATTGTGACAAAAAAATATGGAAAACTATATTGTACAATTATATTGAAATATATATATATATATATATATATATATATATATCCGTGACCTCTCTCGCTGTCACAGGTCGCCAAGAACATTTATAAGGAGAAATTTATTAAGATCTATTCCCAAAGAGAGGTGATGCTTTTATTCTGAGAAAATTCGCTAAGCTGACAAAACTCCTGCGTAACGAATTGAAGTTTTTTTTTCGACTATTGAAGTTTTATAATTTTGAAACTATGTTTCAACTCGAAGTAAAAAAATTTGTTTTATTAACCTTAGAAAATTAGAAAAGGATTATCCATAAATCTTTGAAGAATAGTTTTTTAGTTGTATCGATCGGTGAACTTCTACAAAGACATCTCCACCCACCCATATGGCATAAATGTTACCTGATACTTGAAGGTGTTATTTTAAAGGGTAGAAATAATTCCTCTTTGAATATTTAAAAACTCACTGTATTTAAAATGTATAATATTTTATCTACAATATAAAATCAAATCTGTATGCATGTATTATTAGATTTATAAAATGTGTTGTCTAGTAAAATTATGAAGTATTAATAATGTAGGCAATTGGGTTACTATCATTATTATTATTATCAAATGATTTTGAACAATAATAATAAATATTTAAATTATTATTATTCAAACGAGTGGCAGTTATATTCAAATGTGAATTTTCAATGCTAATCTCTCTTTTTTAGAACTTCCATATACATATACTTTTAAATCAACTGTTTATCTAAACATTCTAAGAAATTCATATAGAACTACAAATATTAACGATGTATCAAGTTAATTGGTGAATGTTTCACACGTTCAATATATTGTATTGAACAGTATACATTAGTTTTCTACAATTTGTGTGAAAAAAAATCATTTTCAAATGTATGGATAAAAGTATCAAAAAAATGTTGTTTATTTTTAAAAGAGTAACATTTTTTATCATGAAATTTCTTTCTATCTCTTATGGTTTTAAAGATGGGTATTTTCCAATGAAACACAGTTGGATTTTGCTGATTCACGAACTTGACCTCACATTTTAGCTCTAGAAGACACACATTTAAACTTATCTCTTTTCATTTTTGAGTTATTGTTTATTATTGTTTACTAACGGACAGACAAATCAGACAGGCGGACATGTGGAATTGGACTAATTAGATCATTTTATGAACACTTCTACGAACATCAAAAGTTTTTTTAAATGAGAAATATCTGAAAGTGTCACTTAAGTCGCGACTAAATTTATTTGACCTTTGTGTATATTATATATACCAAATGTAAAAATGGAAGAATATCTAACTAATAATTAATTTTCTAGATATTGTCACGGAAAACTAAAATAATTTCTGGATAAAATATTGGTTATAAATATATCTTTATTAACTAAAAATTTAATTGAAATGATAAGGTAAAGAAATGAATTCAAAAAAAGATGACAATACCAACAAAAAAATTTGTTAATCATAAATTCCTAGAAGGAGATTGTCATTTTTCTCTATATTAGGGGAGATATCGCATATTTTACCATAGTTTCAGTTTGAGAGAAGGTAGGGGTCACGTAGTAATTATGGTAATATTTATTAAAACTCAGCAAAAAAGATATAATGACGATACATTTTAATGATGTGAGTGGAGGACAACGAATTTATTTGCATACAAGGAATTGGTAGGAACCAATTCGAATTTGGTAGAAACTATGCCGCAATTCATCTTCTTGCCGAGTTCGTGAAGGGAACCGGCGGAAAACGTTCACAAGCATAGGTGTCATTGTCCATGCACCGACAGTTTATATATATATATATATATATATATACATATATATATATATATTTATATATATATATATATATATATATATATATATATATATATATATATATATATATATATATATAAATATATGGGCGAGCGGTCTAAGGCGTTCGGCTGCTTGGAATTGGGACGTTACAGGTTGGAATCTCGGCTACTCGGCTGATGTTTGTTACTTTAAACTATTAGGGCGGTTAATTGAAAAAACTGTCGGTGCAGACACAGGGACGATGTCGCCGGCTATGCTTGTGAAGGTTTTCTGCTGTTTCCTTTCACGAACTCGGCAAGAAGAAGAATTTTGGCATACTTCCTACCGAAGTCGGCTACATCAGCACAACCTTTTTATTGTATTTATTTAAAAAATAATTGTATAGGTATTATTTTTAGATATAAATCATTTGGAAAATGACAAGACCATAATAATGACCAATAATAATAATCATTTTTTATAGGCACGGTATTTCCTATCAGTGACAATGACTATGAGTGACAATGTTAACCAACGGTTGATATATTCGGCTCCTGAAAAATATTTTACCGCAAATAAAAATTTCAGATCAGAACATCCTAGCTGAATGTTACACTGAACATCAAAAATCTGTTTTGACATTTTAAGTTCAAGCTACTTAATATGAAATTTATGTCATCTTTAAGACTCGTTGGTATTTTGCGGGATCGTAAGAGGGGTTAACCGTCAACTGTGAAAATCACTTTGGGACAACCGTTTAGTTTGGGAAGACTTTTTGAGACTTTATATAACACTAGCTGAATTCCTCGGCATTGCCCGTGGAACTCCAAGATTTGCTCCGCCACTTTTGTCGATAGCGTACTACTGAATTATTCAACTTTATTAATTTTTACCGGCACTTCCGCTATCAGAATTAAAATGTAATTTGGCTTCCCAGAACGTCCACCTTTTTTTTACACCTCGGGTTACATTATTAGAGTTTTAGTAAGGATCCCAAATTTTTTTGAAAATATAATATAGCTTATGTCACCCGGGGATAGTGTAGATTCCCAACGGTGAAATAATTTTTAAATCGGTCCAGTAGTTTCGGAGCCTATTCAATGCAAACAAACAATCAAATCTTTCCTTTTTATAATATTAGTACAGATGTTGAAAATATATTTATAATATTAGACATTACATTAGATATGTTTCTCAAACAGAAGTAACTTGAGTGTTTCACACACATCATTTTTATCATTAATGTAATATTATACGTATTATATGTACATACATAAATTATTTCATTAAATATTTTACTATCATTTTGATGAGTATTTGTAATTCATAATATAATTTATATTTGAGTTTACATTTTATATCTCAATTGGTTTTATATAGCATACTTTTCTCATCAGAATTGTTTAGTTTTTATACGATTCTTTAAATAATCATTTTGTTAAATGTAACAACTTCTACAAATCCCACAAGTGCATTTCTGTTCATATATATGTAATATATTTCTTTTCTTTTTTGTAAAAACCTACATAGTCCAATCAAGATGTACATCCGTGCTTGCAAGGTCCAGTCGTTCTGAATTTTTTATATGTTGTTAGGACCTAAACCAATATTAAAAATCCAGATTCGCAATTTCCAAAATGTTGTGCTAGCGGCGAAAAATTTTAAATATACAATAGGTCACTAAACTAATTTGAGAGAAGTATAATTGTCAACATAAAAGTGTTCTATAAAACGGAATCAAGCATATTTTACTAATTTTTCCTGCCATAGTTTAAATTTTTCACTGTTGATAAAATCGATTAATAACCAAATTTGCCATAGCCGGTCCCAAGCCCGGTTGAGAAAAGAGGAGGGAACCCAAGCTATGGTGAGAGGCATTGTGCCTAGAGAACTAGCCGAAGGCTAGGGCAGCAAGGTCAAATGCTGTCATAAACAATCCCTTTGGAGCAACTGGCAAACTTCGCTGTATAAATTTCCTTTCCATTAAGTGGCCGATGGGGTGTACACGCCCTGATTTACTCGTGGGACCAAAATGGTAAATGGTAAACAAAATAATAAATCTGGGGCTCAAATCCATCCAAAAAGTAAATCAGTTGAGGCTGCGCAAGCTTATCGCCGAGACACCAAAAACTGCAGGTGCATCGAACCCAGCAGAAAATCTGGACAATAAACTCCAAAATCGTTTCCTGAAGATCTAAAGAAGAAATCTCTCGGGAGCAGTCCGGAGACAGCAGCAGTAAAGAAAGCCAGGGATGAGGGGAAACTGATTCCTCTGATAAAGAGGAAAATCCGGACAAAATACCCTACAGCCCTGTTTTCAAAAACAGTGATACCTGTGGGGGTCGATTCAGGGAATCAACCCTTGGTAAACCAACAGGAAAAGAAGTCAAGATCTGAAGGCGGGGCTCCAAGCCCGAAACAGATCTCGAAAATAACGTTGAGGAGGGGAACAGGCAAGGGCAATAGATACCTTTTAATAACAAAGATGTGCTTTGCACTGTCGGTGTATCCTGCGGTCAAAATGACTTAGGAACAATCCGAAAGGGTGCCACTTTCGATTATCTTAATTCTTACTAGCCAAGAGCTCGTCGAGGGCCCACAGTATCGGCTATGCTACCTGCACAGGGGGGCCCTCGTTGTGCAGTTCATTGGCATAACAGCCATAAACAGGCTTATGGAAAACGTCCCGAAAATAAGGCCATGGAAGGGAGCATAACTTATCACCAAGGATGCAAAGGCACTGATTAACGAGTCAAAATTTCTGTTGTAGCTCCCCAGATCTATTACTCCGTTGAAACCGACAAAATAATCAAAAATCTAGAAGCGCAGAATACAAACCTGCGCACTGAGGAGTGGCAAATTATCAACAACACGAAGGCCGATACGGGACACAATATCGTGCTGGAAGTGAGTGCAGCGGATCTGGGGTAGATTCAATACCAAGCCTTTAAATTATACCTCGAGTTTGGTCAAGTCAACCTTAGACCACTGAAAACATCAGAGGGAAAAAAGAATGTAAGCTCTACAGATGCTTCAGGTCAACCTGCAGCACAGTAAGACGGCCTCCGCCGTCTTCTGTCAAAATGTGCTGAAAAGGGGAACTTTCATAGCTTTGGTCCAGGAACCTTGGGCTATGAACCATAAGATTCTTGGACTAGGAGATGCTGGAGGACAAATTATTGACGATAAAACCCCAGAGAGACCCAGAACTTGCATTTATGCAAATCAGGACATCAATGTCTGCCGCTGTTAGAGTTTTTCCAGAGAGATCTGACAGCGGTAAAAGTAAAATACAACATGTAGAACCAAACTGGAGTGGTAATCATCGCTTCGGTCTACCTTCCCTATGATACATCTACTTAACCACAAACAATAGAGATCAAAGATCTGATCCATTATTGTGAGGCAATATTGTGAGGCTGATGCAGCATAGTGTGATGAGCGGATGCGATGTAAACGCTCATCACTCTGCATGGTGTGAGTACCTCTTTGGTTATATTATAGCTAACATCTTAGATATAATTAATCAAGCAACACCGACTTTTATTTACAATGTTCGGAAGGAAGTCATTGATTTAACACTGAGTACTTATGAAATCAGTGCAAAGATCAAGAAATGGCTAGTATCCGATGAACCATCTGAATCGGATCACATACAAATCTATTACAATGTGTAGATGAGAACGGACCAATATAATATACACTATCGGGATACGAGGAGTATAAACTGGGCTTCAGCATGCAATAATTAACTCCTTTCAAGAAAACTGCCCGGAGGTCTCAAAAGACATCAGCAGGTCAACTTGTTGGTGGAATAAAGGTCAAGGAATCAAAGACAAAAGATTCGCCAACTGTTTAATAGAGCAAAAGTGATAGGAAACTAGGACAACTACTCTGAAGCCCTTACAGAATACAAATGGTCTCTAAAAAAAGCCAAAATGGACTCATGGAGGAAGCTCTGTCAAGATGTTGAAAACACATCTGAGGGAGCAAGACTCCATCGTATCCTAGCGAAGAAACCGATGGATGGCATTCTCTCGAATAGCTGCACCTTCATATTTGCGAACGCTTCTTTTTTAATTCCTGTGGGCTGGGTAACGGTCATCAGTTCCAGTTCGGTCTTAGCTTTTCTTCCCACATTGTTGAAAAAGCTTTCCATTTGGCCTTTCCTCTCGTCGAAGGTGTAAACCAACCCACGATTCACCAATGCTCAATCTCTTGCTGGTCCCGTTAGTTTCTTTGTAACCATTTCACCCCAGCTACGTACAGGTAGTTATGTTTTCTGCATTAATGCCGTCTTCAAAAAACTACTGGGTGTTCGGCCGGTCTACTACTAGACTCCGGCACGATTGACAGAAGCGTCGTTGTGTCCAGCGACGGAGCGAATAAAAGTATTCACCTTTTCCGGATCAATACGCATGTCACGAAGTTGTTGTGTCTGACACTGCTCGATCCATGTAATGTCATCCACGACTTTGTTGTATTGATCATGCATCTTCATTTCCATGTCTTTGATTTGTGTGCGGGTCTCAGCGACATCAGTTTTAATGTTCGTTACTCGTTACTCGATACTCTGAATTTGGGACCAAATTCAGATTTAATCAAAATCTTACGGTAAAATCAAGTGCCAGTATGTCCATCTCTCTCTAAATATGTCAAAATACAAAAGCCTATTCACTGCGCAACGCATAACTCAGCACCAATCAGGTGCGATCTTAGAATAGTATCTAAGGTCGGGCGAACATATATAAACAGCATAAAACCAAGAAAGATTGTGAAATTGTCACCAAATTAGCGACGACTAACATATTTTGAGACAATATAAGAGTAATTTTAATAAGAGTAAAGTTGACCGGAATAAATTTGAATGAAGGAAATTTTAACAACAGTAATTTCAATATAATTTAAAATTTATTATATTTTAAATCTAGTATATTTTAATTTAGTTAATTTTCCATTTATTTTTTTTGTCTATTGATCTCGACTTTCTATCTATTTCTAATTGCCAAAAAGTAAATTACGACTAGCTAATTTATACTGATGATGACTACATTGTAGTCGAAATACGTATTTAATATACAAACAACTGATCTTGGCAAAGGGGGCGAATTTGAAATTTTATTTCAAAAATCTAGAGTTCTCACTAATTATCATTCGATAATATAAAGCCTTATATAGTCTTATATAGAATCGTGTTTTTCTGGTACATTTGCGTTTCTAGAAAGGTAGAAATGTTAAATTTTTACAATCTAACGTTAGATAATATGGTATCAAGGGGTATCAAGATATTAGTGTTCTCAATGTAGTTCCAGTACAATAAACTTGAGTTCTTAATGAAGCTATAATGGTATGAAAACAAATAACAGTTCCAAAACCGTATGTAATGATTGAATTATAGCTACAAATTGAATTCAACAAAGAATCAAATATTGTTCCGTGATGCGTATTTAAAATCCGCAATAATAACATATATTATCGTTTCCCTAAATTATTTCAAATAATTATATTTTTTTTTTAAGTGATGTCATTAATGTAATAGATTAGTGTAATAAAAAATTAATGTTTGGAACCATTTGTTAGGGTGCTGTACCATGGGTGCAAAATTAAATAAATTATATACAGAGAAAATTATAGAAAATTAATCTTTTTTTAATTTCATGTATTTCATCATATGGTGCTGTACCATGGGTGCAAAATTAAATAAATTATATTCAGAGAAAATTATAGAAAATTATATTTTTTTTAATTTCATGTATTTCATCATAATCATCATAATGACAGAAGTAAATTCAAAATACATTATTTAAATCCAAAAATATTCCTCATGATAATTTTTTATATGAAAACATACATGGCGAGACCATACAAGATTTTATATTCTAAAAGGATATTTCAGAATATACAATACCACTTTTTTGTAACGATCGTGTCCCAGACTTTAAACTTCGATACTAAAATATTCAATTCGATATTTGATGTAGATGCCTATTATATACTACTCCAGTATTTAATAGGCAGTCGATAAAAAAAAGGGAATTATTGCAAACCAACGTTTTGTATATACTATAGTACATAGTAAATACAATTTGTATCAAAACTCCGGAGTGATCCGTCAGCTGGCTTTAACAGAGAACCTAAAAGACATCAGAATGAAAGACAGTTTGAGCCTGTTCTCAATGCTTGATCATTATGAGCAAGGAGCCAGGTACCTAAGTATAACTGAGAGGAGTGAGAGATGGTGATTGCAAGCTTTAGAATGTATGGGTTTAAATGGAGTAGTAAGAAAGTTGACGGTGTGAGAGTGTGTGTGCTGTGTGATGCCGTGGAAAGTGTGAAACATCTGATTGAAAATTGTCCAGGAACGGCAGGTGTAGAAAAACAACAGCTAAATAATTTACAACTTTTCACTGCACTGGACATGCTTAATGTGCACGAAGCTCAATTTTTAAGACCGGTGATTGCCTATCTCCGCATTATCCTAAAAAAACGAGAATTCTACCTCAAATGAGGCCATGTGTGCTTCCCACATGAATACAGGAATATTTTGAAATTTCTTAGAAGAATAATTGGTATTAATTAATTTTATTTATTTATTTTGCTTTTGTATTATTGAATTGATTTATGTCAAATAAAGAACATATATATATATATCAAAACTCGAGTTTCACTTCACAAAAAAAGTTATTAATATTTTCCAAGTTTTTTCAATGTTTTGTACAATATTGAATCGATTTTGATTTAATTATTAATTGATGGATAGATGATCCTAAACCTCGTATCACCATAGTACGTGTAACTAAGTTCGACGTGTTAGTTATTTCTAAGTTCGACGAAATTGACTTTTACGATTGTTATTATTCACGAAGGACATTTTTACCACACTACAGACAAATTTAATTATTTAGAAATCTTAAATAACTTCAGATATGTTACCTCTTAGCTTCTAATCACATTATTGTGTTCAATTTGATATAAAATGCAAAAGGCACTATATTGATGTTAGTTAATTTTCTACTATACAATAATATTAAAAACCTTAAACTAATTTAAATAAAGATTCTTTAGTGTAAACGCCTATTATAGAATAAATATAAACGCTCGCTTGCTACGTGTTTTTCAAAAGGTTTATGGATTTATGTATAGGACTGTTCAATAAAAAATTGATTTTGACTGTTTTTGTAGCTAGCAGCTGGGTTTTAGTTTTTGAACAGTAATTTTTATTGACCAGACTGACTTATAAGTATAGTAGTCAACTCGGAACTTATTCGGTTCTATTTCAAATTACGTATGTGTATTGAACCAAAATAGCGGGAGTTATTGAATGGAAAAAAATTGTGATATATAATTTTCCTGAAATAATTATTTTTTTAATTTTATTATTAATAATAATAAATGTACAACATTAAAATTCTTCCACATAGATTAGGTAGTTGTGAAAATAATTGACTAAATCATTTATTTAGTTTTATCTTCCTAACTCTTTTTAATTTAATTTTTTGTTTAATTTAACAGCTTTTTTAATTTAACAGTCTCTAACAGCCTTAAATTAACAGTGTCAGTAACCTTACATTAATTTAATTTTAATATACTTGTTTTCTATTTGTCCTTCAGCATTTATGTATGTTATTAAACTAAATAGTATGTAATTTTTGTAACGGATTGTTTGTATTGATTAATATTTGTATACTTAATATTTATTTACTCCAGTGTCCTTCAACAATAAGCAGAAATGACTCATTTAATCTATTATTGATGACAATATACATTTAGGTGTTAAGAAAATCACTTATTTAGTTTCCTTCTGTATAAATTCAAGGTGAAACAAGTTTGGCTAATCATTAAATTTTTAAAATCTTAATGGAAATTAATAGAATTCATACATTTCAATTGTATATATATAAATCTCAAAATGATAACAATTAGAATATTAGATAAAAACTACAGTAAATATAGATAGCTAGACAGAAGTTAAATATTTTATTAAAAACAATTATAACATTAATCATTTTGCCAAATATTTATTTTCAAAAATGAAAGTTCAAAATTATTTTCCAAATAATAATGTTAATGCGATGCTTAGAAAAAATATTATATAAACATTAGGTCAATTTATCCCAGTCATGGAGATACAGCATTAAGACCCTTCAAGACTTTGCCAATACCGCCATGAAGTTTATAATAGTATTTTTGGTTGTTCAGTGGTAATGTGATTGAAAATGGCAAATATTTAGAGGCATATTACACCATTAATTGAATAAATTGATCTTATGTTTACAGAACATTTTTTTCTTATCTTTTTGTAATTAAGATTAAGATACATGCATTTAAAAAAATTATAATCAATTGTTGAGTTTAAAATATTTAAAAAATATTTAAAACAGTTTTGTATTCTATCCTTACTAAAAATATGCAAAAAATTTGCAAGAAAATAATTTTGAATTTTTCGATATGTCTACATATTTTTCAAGCTCCTTAACATCTGTGAACTGTTCGTTAGATTCAAAGTCGAATTCAGTTTAAAAGGGAACTTTTCATTCCAACCAATCTTGAAGTATACGCTCGTATTTGTTTCTCGCATATATTTTATAGTATAACTGTAAAATAGTTGTTTTCTATAGACATCCATTTCACGAAATTTAACACCTATTTCTAGTTTATAGTTCCTAACTATATTACATAGCGGAATGCTTCCTAGCTAAACATTTGCGTGAATTTACATTTTACAGATGTTGACTTTCGACATCTACTAGGTAGGATTGATCGATAGTTAAAGAAATTTTTGCAAAATTTTGACCTCGGTACGAGACCTTATTGCCTTACTAGTGCTTTATTGCCTTACAGAGGAAATTCGCTAAAAATCAATTAACTTAAAGTTTAAATTTCTGGTATTAAGTGAAATAAGAATTTAAAAATTGTAATGTTTTTGTTCTTTTAGGTAAAATAGTTTTTTTCGAATATCTCAAAAATTGCGAGGTTTATCGTACACATCACAGAGCACTAAAATATAAATAAACAAGTCAATGGTTTCTGTGATCGAGGAAAAATTTTTAAACAATAAACGGAATAAAACCTATTTTGACAAAATGGAAACCCGACTTCAAAAATCAAATATTCTATAACAAAAAATGCACAAAAAAGTAAAAAAATAATTGCATATTCTTGTGCCTATTTTAGTTCACCTAAGCAAAAATTTTGGTACAAGAATATGCAATTATTTTTTTACTTTTTAGTGCATTTTTTGTTATAGAATATTTGATTTGAAAATAGGTTAAAAAGAACTTTTAAACGGGTTTATTTTGCTGATAATAATTTAAACAACTAATGTAACAACTAACTCGCTGCATTACTTGTTTAAATACCCGGTATATACTGAGTTGCATATCGATGTTTGAATCGTTAACAATTCTGCAAATTCAAAGTTTATAAAATATAAATTATGTGTAAATATTTGTTTTATGTTAATAATATTAAAGCCGTAAGAATGTTCTTGGGTTTTAAAAAATGTATATTAATATTAACTATTGTGTCTTTTTTCAAATTTTAAGTAACGCGAAGCGTTACTAAATTTCAGTTTCAAGTTAAGAGACAACCATTTCGCGTTAAGTTACTAACGTTTCGCATTAAGTAACAAAGTTTCGCGTTTAGTAACGCTTCGCATTAGTTAATGCGACTCGTTATTTAACGCGCAGTTTCTAAACACGAAGCGTCACCTATCGTTAAAAAACTAACGCTTCGCGATAGGTGACTACGGTTTTGCGTTAAGTGTCTATCTCCTAGCGATCAGTGACTGTCGCTTCGCGATTATTGACTGTCGCTTCGCGATTAGTGACTGTCGCTTCGCGATTAGTGGCTGTCGCTTCGCAATAAGGGACTGTCCCTTCGCGATAACTGACTATCGCTTCGCAATAAGTGACTGTTGTTTCGCGATTGGTGCAGGCGCTTTGCGATATGTGACTGTCGCTTCGCGATTTGTGACATATCGTTTCGAGATTTTTAACTGTCGCTTCGCGATAACTGACTATCACATCGCGATAAGTGGCTATTGCTTCGCGATTAGTGACTATCGATTCGTGTAATGTAACTAACGCATCGCTTTTAGTTACGCTTCACGATAAAAAAACTTACGCTTCACGATTAGTTACACACGCTTCGCGTTAAGTAACTAAGGCTTTGCATTACGTGACTAACGCAAAGCGTTACTAATATACCGGATTCATGCATTTTAGTGCATTCCTTATGGTGCTTACATGTTACCTCTTTTTGCTCTTTTTTAAGATTCCAGACATCTACTAGCCTTTACTCAAACTACTCCGATTGTTGGTTATTATAGTTTCGAAATTAAACAATTGTCACGTTTAAGATCGCTTAATTTTCATTGAGATTTGACATTTTTCGAATTAATAATTAAAATCATTTTGATTTGTCAAGGCCGTGCATTACACGAATGCGGAATATATCGATATGGTATTGGTTTTTGGCTTGTGTCAAAACAATAGTCGAGAGTGTGTAAGGGTGTACTCTGAAAGATACCCTGATCGTCGTTTACCAAGCCATCTAACATTTGCTGTTGCGGAGAGACGTCTTCGAGAAACCGGAGAAACAGCGCCCAAACGGTGCAACTTTTAATGATGGCAAAAAATCTTAACTCAATTTTCTTGTTTTAAGCCATAGTATACAGACCGTTTTCAAAAGCATTTCTAATAGAGAATCAATGTTAAATAAATAAATAAATAAAATATTTACTATAAAACCATACATACACATACATACTGAAACTGAATGTCTGGACTGGAATATTGGGTGACCATATTATATGACCATTCTTCCTTGACGGATCGTCAGATTCTCAAAAATATTTGATTTTGTTACGAAATAATCTTTTGCCAACTGTTAGAACTCTTCCTAATTTAGACTTGGAATCTGTATGGTTCCAACAAGATGGTTGCCCTGCACATCATGTTAGAAAGGCTGTTCCTGGAACAAACTTTCCAGGGACGTCTTATGAGTGGTTTCGGATCCTTCAAGTGGCCAGCCAGATCGCCAGGTCTATCTCCTAACGACTTTTTTTTGTGGGGTTTTCTCAAAACACAGATCTATTCGCGGAATAGGCCTGAAAATTTGCAACAATTAAGGCAAAGAATTGTTGACAATTGTGCGAATATTCCTTCTCTGCCAGAAAATACCCGGGTAGATTTCTACAATCGACTCGGATATTGTTTAGCAAATAATGGAGGAATATTCGAACCGTTGGTTTAACTTTTTTTATTTGTCGGAATTTTTTTTTCTTTTTGGGGTTTTATTTTTTTTTAATTTGTGTAGATTGTTGTTTTATGTTATACCATTCATGGAATACTATCATTTATTTTCAAAAAATCCACATACAAATAATAAGTAATATTAAAAAAAGAATTTTCAATTATTAGAAGTAATGCTAAGCTTAAGAAGACAACAATGAACATATTTAAGCCACTCTCGCTACATGTTAATGCAGTACAAAACAGTCCAGTAAGCATACACAACAGACACGACACACTAAAGAGTACCACCACTATTTTTATTCCATTATTAAGCATATTGTGTATAATTATTATAGTAAATAATATTTAACATTGATTCTCTATTAGCAATGCTTTTCAACACATACGGTATGTGTATATATATAGTATATATATAGTATATATATAGTATATATATAGTATATATATAGTATATATATAGTATATATATAGTATATATATAGTATATATATATATATATATATATATATATATATATATATATATATATTTATTTATTTATTTATTTATTTGAAATAATGATCGTAGTAACATTGCCTGATTTATAAAAAATTAAACGTTAAGTTCTCATTATCAAAAGGGAAGCAAACACAAAAGTGGCATGAAGAAAATCAAATTAAGTAAACTTGCCTCAAAACAAAAACAATTTTAAGTTTGAGTTCGAGCTTGTATACGATCTATGATTTTTTAAATATTTTTAGTTTTACGCTTAATATATCATATTTTATGGTGTCAACTAAATAGTTAATGAATGGTATAGAATCAACATGCAAAATAAGCAATCATTCCAAGTTTTAATAAAGCTCAATAATTTTAAGAAAAAAATGGAAATAATTAAAGCAAGAGTTAATTTGAAAGGCAGTAATATTTACATTAGGGAGGATTTTACTAGAAAGGTATCGATACAGAGAAAAGCACTTCTTCCATTACTTAAAACAGAACGGCAAAGGGGCAACGACGCGGTGTTACGATTTAATAAGCTGGTTACTGTCGAACGTATATATTATTTCGACTTAAATGAAAATATCGTAAAATATTATCCTAACCGGAACTATTCGAAATCTACTTCCAATTCTTTACAAAAACCTGCGGAGGCCTCATCTGATTCTGACACTAATGAACGACCACAACGCGAAAAAAACCCACAAATAAGAAACGCAAGAAGGATACCAAGCCTTATACGCAACATGGAACGCAAGCTATACACAGTTTCTTCAATGCATCAAATATCGCTGGGTCACAATCTAACGTATCATCAAACAGTGTTTTGGAATCAGCAAAGCATCCAAAAAACTCAAGCCAATCAGATCGGACAACATAAATAAGCGTGATCTATGTATACGTTTTTGGAATGCAGAAGACTTTGTAAATTTGGTAAACGACTGCAATAATAAAAAATGTGTTGATGTTTGGTGTGTTTGTGAAACTTGGGCTATGGATGAGAATATAACACTTCCTTGGGAAGTTTCTGCTTACAAATTGATATGTTCGGGTGCAATTAAAGAGAAGAGTAGAGGTCGAGCTAGTGGTGGTTTAGCAATCTTAGTTGATAAAATCTTTCAATGTGTAACTCTCGACAAATCGGAATGGTGGATAATCGTAAAACTAGTCATAAAAGATTTTGAGTTTGTTCTGTGCAATATTTATTTTAAACCTGATTTGTACTTCTGCTATGTTTTGGAGTTGTTTCAAATTGCGTTAAATTCTGTGCGTGATACTTATCCATATACACTAATAATTGTAGGTGGTGATTTTAATGCTAGATTGGGTACCTTAAATCAGACTTCAAAAGAATTTTGCTCTGCTACTAATGTACGGTTCGATCGAGCAGTTATGGATACCACCTGTACAAAAAAAGGGCGAAACTTGACCGATTTTATGGAACAAAACGGATTTCTACTTTTGAAAGGTAGGACGTTTAATGACTATCTCGGAAATTTCACTTTCTGTAACTCAGTTGGTAGAAGTACGATTGATTTGGTATGGTGCAGTATTAGTAACCTGGAATGTATTAACGATCTGAGAGTAGTAAACAGTGAAGTCACAATGTCCAGCCATTTTCCCGTGGAAGTACATATACAGTTCCAAATGATTGAGTTCGATTCAGTACACGTCAAAAATCAAGTTCTACGGGGCTATAGATGGAAAAAGTGGCGGAGTACAATGAATCTATGCAGTACAGTACCGCAATCAGTGTAAACTGGGACGAGATAACTTGTGATGGCGCATATGAAAATTTTTTAAAGGTTGTGTGGGGTGTAGCAGATCATCTAGGCCTAGCATATACTAATCGAATCATAAGCACAAAATGCGTAGCAAGACGTAAAGCTTGGTTTGATGAAGAATACAAAATAGCCAAATCAAATGTGAGGAACAAACTAAAGATTTGTAAAAAAAATAATTTTCTTCCTGAGACTGTTATAGCTTATACACAGGAGAAAAAGATATACAAGGACCTCATTAATAGAAAAAAGATGGAGCGTGAAAGAATTATAGTTGAAAAGTTGTCAAATGTAAAAGATACCGCAACATTTTGGAAAACTATAAACAGTTTCAAAAGGACAAATCTCCCAAAAAATGAAATCGCGTTGGATGATTGGGAAGAGTTCTATTTTAACATTTATGCAAATACGAAATCAATTCCGAAGTATAACTCATGTATATTTACAGGCGTATTGCATCCCTTCTTGGATAGTCCAGTAACATCGAATGAATTGATATTTTGTATGCAACGTATGAAAACTGGAAAATCTAACTGTTGAATTCTTACAGAACCTTCCTGATAATTGGCTTTTGTACCTGAACGTATTGTTTAATAGAGTTATGCAGCTGGAGACTGTTCCCAAAGATTGGTCGAAGATCCTTCTAACCATGATACACAAAAAAGGAGATAAAAACAATCTTGAAAATTACCGGGGTATTGATCTGTGTAATACAGTGTTGAAGGTTTTTACGAGCATTATTCTGAATCGTCTGACTTCTTGGGCAGATTCTTGCGACATTCTGGACGAATGTCAATCAGGATTTAGAAAAGGCCGAAGTTGTGTTGACAATATCTTTGTGCTTACTTCGGTTGTTCAGCTACAATTACGCTTACCAGGACGGAAGGTATACGCAATCTTCGTGGACTTCAAACGCGCTTTTGATTCAACAAACCACTCGTTACTCTGGTCTAAATTGTGTCACAGTGGTGTAAGTGCAAAACTCATTCGCATAATCAGAAATATGTATGTTAACGCAACAATTCAATTAAAGTGTAACGGTAACGTTAGTAATGCGATAAACGTTACTGAAGGAGTTCTACAAGGAGAATCGTTAAGTCCGTGGTTGTTCTCTATGTTCCTTAATGATATCCAAGACTTTTTAAGAAACCGTGGGGCAATAGATATTAATATTGACGGTTACTCAGACCTGTTATTGTTGCTTTATGCTGATGACTTAGTTATATTGGCAAACAACCCTACCGACGTAAATAAAAAGCTAGATCTTTTATATAAATATGCCCAAATGAACGAACTTAAAATCAATTACGAAAAAACTAAAGTACTGGTTTTTCGTAGGGGTGGTAAACTTCGGAATACTATCTATTTAAATGTGGCAGCGCTAATATTGACACAACAAACTATTATTTATATTCAGGCATCCCATTCTCTTCGTCTTCTTTGTTCTCGGAAACTGTAAGGCATAACATTCAAAAGGCCAGAACTTCAATCTCATCAGTCATGACCATGTTAGCGAGCTCCAAATGTGTATCTTGGGAGGCTAGACTTCAGCTGTATAATTCTATAGTGGTTAATACATTGCTGTATTCTGCTCCAATTTGGGCATTAAGATATTTGGAGGAGATAGAATTTGTGCAAGTGAACTTTTTGAAACAGCTACTCCAATTACCTAGAAACACTCCGGGGTATATTGTACGTCTTGAAACTGGTACTAATTCGCTGTCTGTTTTGGCACTTTATTTAAGTTTGATGTGGTTGCGTAACATTTTGAAAATGAACGACAGTAGATTACCCAAGATATGTTACAATCGTATGAAGAACCTTGCGTCAAGTTCACCATGCCCTAACGACAAATACAACTGGGTCTGTCAGCTAAGCAAAATAGTATCCCTTATTAACCCAAACCTCAGGATGGAGAATATTACCGGAAACCTGGATATAAAAGCTCTTCTGACATCATACAGTGATATTCTTCGGAAGAAGGACATGGAAAAAGCAAATAACTCGGGCTACAGCTTTATATACCATAAGCTCACAATTAATGATCATACAGTAGACTACCTTAAATTGAACTGCCCCATCTCATTCATTCGTCTTTTGGCTCAGATGCGTACCTGTGGTAAAATAGTGCTAAGAATTGTTTTAAACAGGATTGTGTACACTATTAACTGCGAAATGATCTGCACTTTATGTGACTTACATCATAAGGAAGATCTGGTGCACCTACTGTTGCTTTGTCCTTCCTACAGCTATGTTCGGAGACAATTTTTGAAGGAAATTAACATGGTTGGTCCAGATTTGAATCTGTCACAAATTCTAATGGCTTATAATACGGGACAACTCAGAAAAATATACAATTTCGTAAAGACTATTCTGTGCACAAGGTCATTTCTACTGAATGAGTGAATCTTTTGGCTTTAAATGTCATTTATTTATTTCTACTAATGTTATTATATCTGTATTTTGTTATTGTTGTTATTTATACTCTATTTTCACTGCTAGTTTCCAATTTTTTTAATATTTGTTTGTCATTTGGGCTAAAAGTTAAACCTCTTAAACAAGATGTAAAAATCTTCAAACAAATAAACTTATTATTATTAGTTAATGAATGGCCAAAAGGGGGGTGAACACAACATGGAAAAAGGGAAATATTTGAATTTGGAAATTTCTTAAGGGCACGTAAGAATTTTTGTGGAAATATTTAATCTGGAAATAATTATTTATTATTATTGCTTTTGATTGTATTCAGAATTTTTCGAAAACTATTCCAACGAATTCTTTTAAATTTTGTACCATGATTACCCATCTAAAAAACTAACTGGCAAGCGAAATAAAGAAAAATTGGAGTAAGAGATAGAAAATGTTTAACTTATATTATTCATAGATATTATAGCATTGGAGGATGGAAAATGCAGATTTTGGTTTCCCTATTGACTTGTTTTTGGTTTTTGGAATTTTTTTTAAATACAATACGATATAATGGACTTGTAAACATGTGCCTATTTTTCGAGTTCCACTGCGCCTTCTCAGAAAATTATGACCAAGGTGTCATTCGATTCGTAATTGCATCATGAAAGTTTTTAAAAAAGTTGGGTTCCGCATAAAAAAATTGTTGCAGAAGTTATAAACAATTTAGTAAAAAAAAGGGGGCTTTGTTTTTTGCAAATATCTCAAAAACTATTGAAGATATCGGAAATTTCTTAAAAAAAAGTCTCACCTGCCGGAACTGTGCCCTTAATTTTTATAATTTTTATTGATTTTAATTTTTATGAAAATAGGTTTTGAAAATGAGTGATTCGGCACAGCTTGATTCCGACACTTGAACAAAAAATATTTTAAACCCATTAAACATGCACTCCTATCCGCCACCTAGGGAAACTAGCAACAACACAAATGTAGATATTAGTTACTTTATACGAAGTAAATTTTTGTAAAGCAATTGTTAGAAATCATTAGAAAGCACTATCACTTCTATGAGATCAATAAGGTAATACTAGAAAAAAATCTTATTAAAATATAATCTATAATAACTTTTAACAAAAAATTAAACCTTCGAAAAAAGAAAATAAAAAAGAAACTTTTTATTCTAGGTGCTACACTAATGTAAATA
Organism: Nineta flava; assembly: GCA_963920215.1. Lineage (NCBI taxonomy): Eukaryota > Metazoa > Arthropoda > Insecta > Neuroptera > Chrysopidae > Nineta > Nineta flava. Next base: position 37,854,658 of record OY986043.1, on the reverse strand, counting down.
CCTAAATAATTTTGAGTCGGCGCCAAAAAATCTCCATGGAAATGGATGAAGGGAGAATCTGATTTTCGGTTTAAGGTAAATATTACAAAATATTACATTTTGTTTGTTTTTCGCCGGCTCAAAATTATTTAGGTATTTACATTAGTGTAAGACGTAGTTAGACTAAAAAGTTACTTTTTTTTCCTTTCTTTTTTCGAAGGTTTAAATTTTTGTTACAAAGTTATTATTTTTTGCTTTTTAGTTACTTTCTTCTTTCGCCGGTTATATTTTTTGTTAAAAAGTTTTATTTTTTATTTTTGTGTGGCTTATAATGTCATTAGAACTACATATGCGTGTCATGTTTCAACAGAATTGGTTCACAGATGAAAATTCAGTGGTAAACAATCAACCATTCCCTATTTTTCAACCCTAAGGGGCTAATTTTTTTTTCAAATTTATATGGTTCCAATTTCGAAGTATACCCTATCCAATAAAAAAACAATTATCGAAATCGGACAACTATGTAAAAAGTTATGCGTGATCATACATTTAAAAAAAATATAGGTTGAATTGAGTACATCCTTCTTTCATCAGTAAAAAAATAAGCAGGAAATCAGCACGTTAATTTGTTCAGGTGTTTCAAAACAATTGCACAAAAAAGTTATATATTCTTTTAAAAACTATACTTTATTGGTTTGGAAACAAAACGCAAGCGAATCTGAAAACTTATTTCATATACAATTCGCATTTTCAAAATTCTCACTATATTTAAAAAATTATCATAAACTAGTTTACTACAATTTGTTTATCACTTTGATCAAAACGTATGTTGTATGTTAGTGTTGACAAAGATAAATAGCATCGCCAAGAAAATGACCATTTTAAGTGTTTTAACATTTTTCATCTACATAGAAATTCAGTGTATTATATTATAATAAGATATTCCAAAAGACGTATGACTATGGTTCGTCAATAAAATGAAATTCCATGGTTAAGATAGGTGAATGTTTGAATCGTACAAACACGGTGACAACCACATAAAGCTGCATTCAATAACATGATTTTTAACGAAACAAATTAATTATATTCTGACTTAGCCTTACCGAAACTTGTTTGAGAAATAAAGGAAGAAGTAAGCGGTATGAGGTATGGAAGGGATTTATATGAATAAAACCGCGAACTTACATATAACATGCCCTCAGGCCCCTCTCTAAGGCGGTGCATGCGTTGCGATGGGCGAATGGGTCAAAACCATAAAGCTTCATTTAGAAATTAAGAGAGTATTTAGAAAAAACAAATTTGTATTTATGTATAAATTTAAAAAAAAAAAAATCTATTATTTTTCTTTATAGTCTAGTCTAGTACGAATCAGCGCATGAATACCGAACTATTCGGCCAAATTCTGTTTAACCAATTCTCTTCAATATGTTGTATTGATTATAATTGCATGTTGCCAGAGGGTGAAATTGGTGCCATACTTTCTTAAACGAAATCTTGGAACCTATTACAACAAACAAATCGAATTTTTTAACGGGACAATTTTATTCATATTGGTCGGTTATTCAATGTCAATGTGAGGCTCGAAAAATTATGATTTTGGTTTCTAATTATAAAATCCCAAGACATTTGTTTAAAACGAAAACAATCTTTTTCACTTAATTCATATAACGAAACTTTTCGAATGTGAAACATTTGTTGCATTTCAATAGGTTTAGTTAATTCAATTTAATTATTTACCCAAACATGAATTTTCCATAAATTGAATTGTTCATACACAAAAATTGAAAGTAAACAATTTTAAAAACATATGTTTTACCTACCTATATTAAATTAAAATTTTATAGTACAATTCTCAGATTTTTATTAAGATTTCCTTCTTTTTTTTTAAGAAAAACTTTAATTAAAAAAATTAATCACGTACCACACATTAGGCACGGCCTGCTTAAAAACTGTGAATATAAAAATTGTATAGTGTTTTTCGTATGTTATGAACATATAAAAATTATAAAAACAATAATTAAAAGAATAATTATTATAAGTTATAAATGATATTACAATTGTTATTTTATTTTAAATATCCTTATTGTCTATTTAAATAACGGTTAATGAATTAAAATAATAATTTTTATAAGTTATAAATGATATTACAATTGTTATTTTATTTTAAATATCCTTTTTGTCTATTTAAATAACGGTTAATGACTTTAATAAAAACAGTTTCAATTACTCATAACGTCTTTTTAAAAGTACCTATTTAATGATACAATTATTTTCCAATTATAATTATTTTTATTTTCTCATTAAGGAAAATAATTTTTTTTTTATTTGCAATTATTTTCATCTTTAGAGCGAAAAATAAATGTTTGAGCTTACACTTCTTTTGGTGTATTATGAGAATCCGATCAGAATTTGTTTTCAGCATGCAACAAAACGCTGATTTAACACTCGATTGATGTCGATCGGTTACACAGTTTTCTCTCCTGCGCTATTACACTTAGTGTTTGGGAGACTTTCAGTAATAAATGTGTATCATACAATATATAGACAAAAACATGTCTGTCTGTCACATAAGCAGAGTAAGCACGTATTAGGTGGACCATAATTTTGTTTGTGGGTGATATGATTTTTGAATATTGAAAGATAAGACAATATTATATAATATACAACGAAAGATAAAGATCGTTGTTATTTTAGAAAATAACTACACTGCCAGGTTGATTAGATACAGGAGTGACTTCGTCATTATTACCATTATCGTCATTTCTGGCCTGGTCTTAATAAATTTTCCATACTCTGATTCAAATATTTATAAATAATGGATTTAATGTCAGTCTTTCAAACTGTAATTTTAACGGATGAAATGACGCTTGGTCTGTGCTACCATGATAAAATGTCTAATAATCATTGGTTTTAGATATAATATATAACTTTTCTATTGTAGTTTTCAGTATTATAGACTGTCACTGGATTCGCTTTTTATAAGATTGTGCTAGAAGAGGATTTTGGATCCCAAAGCGATTAGTAAACTCTATGGTTTAGGATATCAATATAGACAAGATAATATTACGCCCACTAGGACGATTTAGCGAACGCTGTAAGCTAAAAATTTGATGCAAGCCCCAATGTCTCTGTGCCAATCTCTTCTACCAACATATGGCTATTAAATTGTATTAAAATAGTTATGCTTACTACTTTTTAACCCGACTTCAAAAAGGAGGATGGTTCTCAATTCGTCTGTATTTTTTTTTGTGTGTCACCTCAGAACTCCGTCATTTATGAACCGCTTTTGAATTTTTTTTTTGTTTTAAAGGGTTTGGTTTCCCATTGGATCCATTGTCTCCAAATCCCATTCTGATGAGGGGATCCCCGGGAAATCGAGGAAAATCCTCATTTTAGATGTGATAACCGATTTTTTTTTTTAAAGGGTATACTCATTCATAATGGAAAACAAAAATTTTTTTTAAAAACCGACTTCAAAAAAATTTAAAAAAAAAAACCGACCCAAAAAAAAAAAAATTTTACAAAAAAAAAAAACAAAATGCATGTAAAAAAACTGAAAATCTGTTATAAAAAAATGCACTAGAAATTATAAAAAAAAAAAAAAAAAAACGGGTAAAAAAACATGTGTTATAAAAAAATGTACTAAAAATTAGTAGGTCTACCCATATTTAGACAAATAAAATCAGTTATACAACTTCAAAGTCACTAAAAAGCGAGAAATAAACCGTATTTTGACAAAATGGAAACCCGACTTCAAAAATCGAATATTCTATAACAAAAAATGCACTAAAAAGTAAAAAAATAATTTCATATTCTTGTGCCAATTTTAGTTCACCTAAGCAAAATTTTTTAAATATATATGTACAATTATTGTTATTTTTGGAGGCGGTGTCCAAAAGTTATGTGAATTTCTCTATGCTGACACCGCCTCCAAAAATAACAATAATTTTACATATATATTTAAAATTTTTTGCTTAGGTGAACTAAAATTGGCACAAGAATATGAAATTATTTTTTTACTTTTTAGTGCATTTTTGTTATAGAATATTCGATTTTTGAAGTCGGGTCTCCATTTTGTCAAATTACGGTTTGTAATTGTATATTATCACAAATATTTGGCTTCATAATTTATCATTAGAGGTTCATTGCTAATACTATTTCGCTTATAATAAGTATCTGAAAAGTTGTGTAATAATGGAAAATTAGTCAATTAAAATTTCAATAAAATTTCAAAAATATTCCCTATATTATAAATAGTACTCTGTATTGAATGGGTCTCAAATTGAATTGAATTTCTAATTAGGTTAAACAATTTGAATTACATTATTGCTTAATAAATACCATAAAGTCATATAAAGTACTAAATTCATTAATGAGGTGACACACATTGAAAAAAAAAAAATACAGACGAATTGAGAACCATCCTCCTTTTTGAAGTCGGGTTAAAAAAATGTAATCAGCCCAAGGATGTTTTTTGACAATAGATATTGTTAACTAGTACATAAATTTTGAATAATAGATTGAAATTTTCTTTTCAATTTATGCTAATCCAATTTTTTTTCAAGAGATTTTTTATTGTAATGAACAAAACCATTTTGAAACAAAAAAACTTTATATATACCTCGCGTGTGACTCTCAATGCTAATAATTTTTTTATTAGTAAACGATTGACTTATTTGTTAAATGAAATGCCTTCATTTTGTATGTAAATCTTGCTCTTTTGAAATATATGACCTTAAAATCAATCAAAATCAAATTTTTTTGCTGTTTTTATTTTATGATTATTTTTTCGAAAATGTATTGTTATTTAGCTGGTAATGGGTTATATAATATTTCCTTATCAAGCACTTTCTTACAAGCTAAAGAATTGACCCTGATTAAGAAAACGTCTAACTCTTTTTTTGTGCTTCTTTTATAAAAATGGTTGATGAAGTTCACCAGAGCTACTTTAATATCTGCGAGATAAACGACTTCACTGTTTTAACACATCTTTAAAAAAGTTCCCAGTTTTTTGCGATACCCAGTTAATGGATACGTATTAATGAGTGTATTTTAAAATCTCGGTGAAGAATCTATCATCGTGTAATCAAATTTTCTCGAAATTTGGGATACCATTTTTATACTCGGTATATATAGTATATATAAGGGTATTATAAGTTTAGTTCCGACTTTGTAACAGTTGAATATTAATATCAGAAAAAAAATTTTGGTATAGGTGTTCATATAATAACTTAATTAGTTCATTCTGCATGTCAATCCGTCTGTCCGTGGACACGATAAGTCAAAAACGAAAACAGATAACAAGCTGAAATTTTGTATGTGTGTTCTAGAGCTAAAAACTATGGCCCTCCGCCTGAGGGTATATATCTTTGAAACGGTAAGAGATAGAAAAAAATTTTAAGATAGTAAGTTCTTTCATTTTAATTCAACAACTTTTTTTTGAAACTTTTTTTTATAAACTCGGTATGTACCGGGTATTTAAGAAATGAACTCATTAAGTTAGTTATTTTCACTTGTTTGACATATATTTTGTAGGAAAACAATTTCACAAAATGTTTAAAAAAAATTAGCAGGCTTTATTCTGTTTTGATTTTGAGCTTTTTATTTTATAAAAGGGTCTGTGTTATATCTATTGACGCGGTACACTGTCCAGGAAAGAAATATGCCCGTAGTACCCTTAGTATAGTGATTGGACACAAATTATTTCTAAAAGATAAATACTTCTCTAGAGAGTTGAATAAAAAATAATAGTATTTGATATTTTTGAATGTTCAGAAAAATTTTTTTTTGGAAATTGTAGATAAAGTAAATGTTTTTATTGGGTTTTCTTTCTTGTTATTTAATAATAACTAATTAATTGAAATACAATTGATTTCATCATACGGAAATAAAAACATATTATCAATTTGAAAAATATTATTACAAGTATATTTTATTAGAAAAATTTTCGCATATTTGTATATAAAATTGAAAGAAATTGTTAATTTATTACAGGAGATTATTCTACAACTATTTAGTATTATGATACTACATCATTGCAAGAAATGTAACATTATTTGTACTAAAATCATGTTAGATACCACACCCAAAAAGAATTTGATGTATGTAAAAAATAAAACTACTGTTACACTTACATTAAATCATATTTAATAAATGTTTTCAACTATTATACTGTGTTCACAAAAATCTTTTTTTTTTTAACATAATACCAGCCATATAGTGATGCCGCCAGACAAGACGATATATTGACTTGTATAAGTTTTATAATCTATAGAAAAAATTAAATCACTACCACCCAAAATGATTTGTTTTGTGATTAGAGGTAGGTAGATTGTAAAGGCTGCCCTGGACGGGCCTCACTTCGACCATAAGATCCATTGTGATGCCTTAGGAATTGGTAGGATATGCGGCTGCAGCCGACTATGATAGGAACTATGCCGATATTCATCTGGAGTTCGTGAAGGAAACTGCAGAAAACCTTCTCAAGCATAGCCGGTTACTTCGTTCTTGTCCATACGCCGACAGTTTAGTCAATTAACCGCCCCTTTTTTTTTATTTTTATAATTGACAAACTGCCGATGTCGGGATTCGAACCCATAACCTCCCAGTTACCAAGTACTGCATACTGCGCAGACATGACGCCTTAGACCCCTCGGCTACTTGGCTGGTTGTTTTGTGATTAGTACATTTTTACAGATTAAAAATGTATAGATATTGAAAGAGAGTACTGTCGTCTATGTCTTGAATATTTATTGGAAATCAGGATTCTATTTTCGTCCGTCTCTCGCAGACTTATTCTCGTCTTGTCTCGTTTCTCTCAGGGCTTTACGAAAGCCGTATATTGTTGCTTTAGCACATAACTAGTTACACACTTTTTTTAAAATGTAATTCCAAGGAATGCCTTTTTTATGACTTCCCAATGTATAAGAGTGAATGTGAATGTTTGTGTGTGAGCGATTTGTAGTTGCTGTAAGGACACTCACTCATTTGATGTAATGCATATTGCATAATTATGACAGTTACACGCATACCAAAAGAGTACTACAGATTACCTACAGACATATTTTTAGGAAAAATCGCGATTCATTTTAAACTTCGTGGTTAAGTCAACGTTTCACTTAATTTAAACATTACAGTTTAATGAACATTAAAAACTTTTTGTGCTGCACGTTAAGCTTCTGCCCGTTCCATGTACGCCACAAGCCATACAATATTCATAAAAACTAACCAATCAATATATATCGTGATTGCGATATTCTTTTTCTTCGGAATAATAAAAAAATTAGTTTCGTTAAAACTTTGATCGTTTCAATTTGGCTGTAGATTACTATATATATATATATATAATATTCAGAAGATAAACAAATAGCTTGTCATCCACATTCTCTGATCATATATCCACCATATTGGAAATACGGAGAAACAAAATTTCGAAAAACTCTTTTCCATTCGTTCGAGAAAAATATGCAAAGTCAAGTGTAGAAGGGTTACCCATCAATGTTGATTTTCCGTATGTTTCTATAAGTTTCCAAATAATGAATGGATCTAATTATTCACTTCAGTTCATAGCCCTAAATTATTTTGAAAACGATAAGATATAAAAGAAAACTTTAAATTTCAAAGTAGTTTCTTATAAATTCTGCACAAAAAGACAGAAAAGATATTCTGCACAATATATATGTAAAAGTATGTAAAATCATACATAAAGAACTAAAAGGTGATTTTACCTTAACTATTTTTCCGACTGGACTAAATAAACATACAAAACGTTAACAGTTTGTGAACAAATTATAATTTTATAACAGTTTTATAAATTTAATTCTAAAAATAATAAAACAATAATAAATACTTTCTTTAAATATCATAATTGTGATATAAAAAGGGAAAATTTACACTAATTTGGTTTATGACAGAAAATAAATAAATCGTAAGTAAACTCATATAAAATTAACAGTAAAAAAAACAGAACATTGAAACAATTAAGTAAACCATGCACAATATTACATTATTATTTGTCACATTTAAGTAATTTTAAATTTATACTTTCTAATATTTTAATATAAACCTAAATATATATATATATATATATATATATATATATATATATATATATATATATATATATTATATATATATATATATATATATATATATATATATATATATATATATATATATATATATATGTTTATATATTGTATTTAATTTTTTTAATATTAACCTTTTGAACTTATTTTTATATAACATACATTGAAAAATATTATTTCAAATTTGATGCAATTTACTTCTCCTACGCCCCAATACTTCGTGACTTTTATTTTGAAAGGATGAATATCTTCCGGTTGTTTTAATAATTTTTTTATTGATTGGTTTTCATTACTTCTGACAATTGAAAGACTAATATCAATTTGGAAGTAATACTATGGAGTGTAACAACAAATCGCCGCGTGGACAGCCTTGTTTATTAACAAGAACCGGAAAGAGATAAACCTACTGGTAAGGGTGCTTACTGGTCATTGTAGGCTCAAAAGGTATCTCTACCTATGAGGTCGGAGGACAGTTCCCGCACTGTAACGGGGCGGATGATACTCCCATCTACTTTCGGGCAGAATATGAGGTAAAACAACTAAAGTGAAGGTCTGCCCTGTCATTCGCAAAGAGGACAGGTAGATTCGACAACGAACACAGGGCTAAAAGAAATGAAATAGGTTGTGTTAGAGGACAGAAATAGTTGAGGGGTTATGTCTTTATGCCTTAGACATCGTTAAAAAGACTCAGAAAGGGCTACTTGCCAGGTTTCGGTCCTCTTTCCGCTACTGTTACTATATGGAGTGTAACAAACCTAGTATAGATTAACGAAAACTTCATTTTGACACTAGAACTTGTTTCATAATAATTTTGGGGTGGATGGAGTAAACTGCAACCTTTTCAAATTGTTCTTTCCAGATAAATAAAATAGGTTCATAAATCAACTTGAAACTACATTTTTTACAAATACACTATCTAACATTTTGAACCCGAATGATATTTGAACCTTTTTCATGGTTTTAAAACTATGAAGTCGACTGTAGGAGATAGTTTAGCCAAATAAAATCTAACAATATTTTCTTTGATTATTTATTGTGCAATAATTGAAAAAAAAACTTAAAGCTTGCTTTTTTTTGAAAAATCTCAATTTCGTAAGCTTTAAATAATTTTCACAATTTAAAATTTAATTTTTTGTTCCTGCATTAATTTCATTGAAAGATATTGTTTACAAGATATTTTCCTACCAATTATAATTGTATCTGTCAATATAGTACAGAGAATATACAGATCAGAGAAGAAAAATATTCCTCCCTTCAAGAAATTTGGATTATTAATCACTTTTGGTATGAAAATGAAGAATTTGGAAGTCTCTATAAAAAGCGAGAAATAAAACCTATTTTGACAAAATGGAAACCCGACTTCAAAAATCAAATATTCTATAACAAGAAATGCACTAAAAAGTAAATAAATAATTGTATATTCTTGTGCCAATTTTAGTTCACCTAAGCAAAATTTTTTAAATATATATGTACAATTGTTGTTATTTTTGGAGGCGGTGTCAGCATAGAGAAATTCACATAACTTTTGGAATGTGACGAATTTTCACGAAACTTTGGGGAAATATTCATTGAAAAAAAGTCTCCATGGGTACAAGCTTTAATTATTGCTCTTTTTTATGGACGTGAGTTATAAGAGCTTTGAATTTAGTATTTTCAACAAAGTTTAAATCACTACATAGTGTAAAGTAAATTAGCTTATTTCGTCTGTCTTTTTGGACCGGCTAATCCCAAAAAATTATGAACGAATTTTTTTCAAGTTTTCATGAATTGGTAGGGTTTGGAGAAGGTTTACAAATGTGTTGTATAGTAGCGCTGAGCTGTCACGGGTTATATTAAGGAAGTATATTACTAGCGTTGCCTATACTGTTTCATGTTAGTTTTTATGCTAGTTGATTATAAAATAGCAACTTTTGTTCGATTCATTTTTTTGAAAACCGAATGGATTCTTAAAATCCATCCATTTCATGCATGGGGAAATATTTTTAGTGTTAAGTAGTGTTTCGTTTTATTCTACCTGGACTGGTGGAAACAATATACTTTTACCATTTTTTGATATCAAATGCTTATATGAAAAATCATGCACATCTAGTGATGGGGATCGAGCCCACGACCTCTGGCATTCTTGACCAATGCTGTACCCACTGAGCTACCTTAGATGTTTAATTGTTCATATCAAGCATTTGATGTCAAAAAATGGTATAAATGTTCAGACATACTACTTAAATATCAAATAATGTAAACGCTAGTCGCTTCCGTTGGTATAATATAGTCGAAAGACAACCATACTAACAATGGAAATAAATAGACGCTAGTTTACAAAAAACAATTTAAAAATATACTTTTAGTATTGAAGAAAAAAATAAAAAATAAAAGTATACTTTCAACATGACATATTGCATGCGAAAAGTATACGTTCAGTTATAATTTTCATATAATCAAACGCATGCATTCACATTCATATTTAGGTACATATCTATGAAAAATTGTTAAGAAGTTTAACAATAATTGTATATCACTGTTTTGTTGGAAAATTACTATTCTATTTACATGCAATGGAATTTCTATATATTATGTTTTTGGATTATTATATTAGTATGTCACACCTCTAATCATAAAAAGTAAACCCATCTTTAATACAAGAAATGTCAAAGTTTAATGGTTTAAATACTGAATAATGGTTTTAAGGATGTTTGGTATATATATAAGCGTCCCAAATTTTCCTATTATATAACTATTCTACAGAAAAAATTTTGCAAAATTTTATTAACATTCACTTAACGGTGAATTAAGAAAAAAATTATTAATAGAAATTTTAAAAATATACCTTTGTTTGTTTTTGTTTTTGTTGATTTAAATAAAAGGTACATTCTCTGCCAAAAGTTAATAAAAATTGTTTCATATTATTTTTTATTTCTTAACCCGACTTCAAAAAGGAGGATGGTTCTCAATTCATCTGTATTTTTTTTATGTGTGTTACCTCAGAACTCCGTCATCTATGAACCGATTTTGAATTTTTTTTTTGTTTTAAAGGGTTTGATTTCCGATTGGTCCCATTGTCACCAAATCGCATTCTGATAAAGGTATCCCCGGGAAATCGAGGAAAATCCTCATTTTATATGTGATAACCGATTTCTGCGAATTTTTTTTTTTTGAAAGGATATACTCATTCAAATTTGAAAAATAAAAAACATATTTTAAAAACCGACTTTAAAAAAATTTTTAACGAAAAACAAACCGACTCCAAAAAAAAATGTTCTAACAAAAAAAACCCAAATGCATGTAAAAAAAACTGAAAATCTGTTAAAAAAAATAAAAACGGATAAAAAAAAAATGTGTTATGAAAAAATGCACTAAAAAATAAAAATTCACTCCAAAAAAGAAAATATTTACACAAAAAAAACAAATTGCTTGTAAAAAAAACTGAAAATATGCTATGAAAAAATGCACTAAAAAAAAAAAACACGGATCAAAAAAATGTGTTATAAAAAATGCACTAAATATTAGTAGGTCGTTAGTTGGTCTACTCATATTCAGACAAATAAAATCAGTTATAGAACTTCAAAGTCACTTAAGAGCCAGAAATAAAAAATATTTTGACAAAATGGAAACCCGACTTCAAAAATCAAATATTCTTAAACCAAAAATGCACTAAAAAGTGAAAAAATAATTGCGTATTTTATAGTTCACCTAAGCAAAAATTTTTAAATATATATGTACAATTATTGTTATTTTTGGAGGCGGTGGCCAAATTTTATGTGAAGGATAAATTTTATGTGAAACATTAAAATTTAAATAAATACAATATTTTTTCGAAATAAAAAAGACAATATTTTTTCAATTTCTCTATGCTGACACCGCCTCCAAAAATAATAATAATTGTACATATATATTTAAAAATTTTTGCTTAGGTGAACTAAAATTGACACAAGAATACGCAATTATTTTTTTACTTTTTAGTGCATTTTTGGTTTAAGAATATTTGATTTTTGAAGTTGGGTGTCCATTTTGTCAAAATATTTTTTATTGTTAATTCAACATTATTGGTAAAATTTATTATTTAATTTTAAACTATATACTCGTATTTATTTTTTAGTATTGACATTATTTATTATTCCACAAAACGTAGATATTTACGAATTTCTAATTTTCTGAACTTTTGCCTCCAATTTATCCTTCACACTCCCTTAAAAACCCTATATATTACATTCTTAGTTCACTACCGTGAACTGCTTATTTAACTTCTACTTACTTTTTTACTTAAAATGAAAAAAAACATTTTTGAATTTTAAGGATTTCAATGACAAAAAGGGTTGGGTTTGGTTGAGTTTGGTTGGGGTTGTTTAGCGGGGGCATATTTTATTTGAGGGCAAAAAAAACGAATAAGATCCAAATTCACATTCGCGTTATATACATTACATACATACTTCATGCAAACAAATATTTTGACAAAATCATTTCCGACGAAATGGAATAAAAATAGGTGACTAACTGGAAGTAAAAGAAATATTATAATTAATCAACCTCGAGATAATAAGTTGAAATTTTACAAAGACTTCTCTTTTGATCGAATGGATTTGACACAAATCAACCTTGATCTTTGACCTTGAATATCTTACGACGCGTTATTGACACTTAAATGGATTAAATGAAACTTTTGATCCAGTATTTAAGATGTCAAAAAGTATATCCAAATTTCCAGTTTATTACCTTCCATTCCGAGGTTCAGCCTATTTTTTATCTTATTTAAGCAAAAAACAACGCAAATTAAAATTTTTTTTTAAAAAGAAAATGAAATCAGCTCATTCTTTTTCAAAATAAATGTGCAAAAATTCCTTGGTTTACTGCAACACGAAGATGCCATTTCCAAAATTTATTAATTTCTCACCCACTAAAATAATATTAATAAAAAATTTTTATTTTAACGACGTATATTTCGGTCATCTATAAATTTAAGATGGGTTTATAAACTGCAATTTATTTTCACTGATTCATTTCTACAAAGTATTACAATAAATAGATTTTTTACTTAAATACTACTTGAAATAATAATCTTCTAGTATAGTATTTATTTTGCCTTTCCTTCAAACAATCTAAGTATTATTAATAGATATTGAAAAATTGTTAGCATATCAATACATAAAATTAGTGCACCAAAAAAATACATATTTGATTTTAAATTCTTAACACGTTCGCCCAATAGGCTATGCAAATCCATTAAAATACACTAAACAAACATTATAATTAACTAATTAAATTATAAAAGTATTTTTCCTTTGAAGGTTTTATTAAATTTCAGAGGCTGGTGAACTCTCAATTAACAAGGAGGCTTTGCGAGATAATTTTGTTTGCACCAAACATGTCGAATTAAAACGTAGTTCAGATCTAATTGACAATATCTCCTAGTGTCAAGTTTGAATCCTTAAGAATTCCAACAAAAACAAGTGTCAAATATGAAACACACTCGCGGAAACTTATTACTACTGACAACAGGGTGATTTGAGGATTTAAGCCACCTAAATGTATGCATATTGAGTTAGGATAGAATATTATAACTGGTTAGGAATGCAATCAGATTCATTAATATGCCGAACCAAAATTGGCGAGCATGGACAGCCAAAATTAGTGGGTGTAATATAGACCCACTTAATTTTGGTATATCTTAATGCCCTTAATAACATTTCTACCATCAAGACCACTTTTATTTTTATTACTACAACGCGGTATGTACATAGGTCATAGGGTACCCCGTCTTTTGTTCTCAACAACATTTTTTCGTGACAAAAATTTATCAGCAATAATTTCTCATGCAATAATTGCTCATCAACAGAATTTTCTTAAAGCGTATATTACTCCGAGTAAAAATATCTCCAATAAAAACCACTGCTGTGATCGCTAGAGAGTCTACAGACACACACACACACACACACATATATATATATATATATATATATATATATATATATATATATATATATATAAATATATATATATACATATATATATATACATATATATATATATATATATATATATATATATATATATATATGTATATATATATACATATATATATATATATATATACATATATGTATATATATATATATATATACACATATATGTATATATATATGTGTGTGTGTGTCTGTGGGATCTAGCGGTCACAGTTTTAATCCGACTGAAATGAAATTTGGTAATTGAGGGTATTTGAAAAGTCAAGTTCATTAATGGGTAAAATCGGACTAGGGAAAAGGGGGTTCAGAGGAAGGGGGCTCAAAATTTGGCATATCTCTCTTAATATTGAAAAATATGTATAAGGAGTAAAGTTGTAGAAAATTAGTATTTACAGAAATATTTATGATTTAAAATAAAAAGTTAAAATCATTTTCGACAGTCATTGAAATAAGTGCTTCAACACGAGCTAGCAAGTTATTATTATTCCCAGTTATGTTATGTTTATTAATTCCGTATGATTATACTATGTAGAAACGTGCACTCATGCTCAATTTTATTGAAAATATAAGTTTATGTGTTTTAAAAGTTTAACGTACCATGAACAGGATTTCTATTACAATTACAATGAGAACTAGATTTAAAGTAGTCAAATGTAAAAAAAGTACGAACAACCAACCAACAAATCCACAAAGTACTAACGAAACTAAAGCCAATTCCATAATCCAACGATAATCAGTAAAATTTACCTACAAAATACTTCAAATTTACTGAAAGTGATTTGAAAAAAATAACTGACATTAAAATAAAATTATCTTATTCTATAAAAAAAAATTCGTTATACAGGAGCTGCGGCATTTTAGCGAATTTCCTTAGAACACATAAGGCAATCTCTAGCGGTCACAATTATAGTGATGATTGTAGTATTTTCAGAGATACTTGAACAATCGATCGAAAAATCGAAATATATGAGAAGCAAAGTTGTCGAAAATCATGTTTGCTACAATTCATTACCTTGCCATTTTTCTTCAAACTCTAATGTGTACAGAGATATTTAGTATTTTAACTTTTAATCTTAAATTGTAATTATTTCTGTAAATATTAGTGTAACAGAAAACATGATAAGGAACAAAATTATAGTATAACTAATTTTATCTCCACCTCTAAAACTTTACCTCTTATGTATTTTTCGATTTTTCCGATATTAAGGGAGATATGGTAATTTTTGCGTATATAGTTTTATAATCCATAGACACTTAAACGTATATTTATACGAAATTCTATCATCGGTACACAAACAATTGCTGCATTTCCTTCGGAAATTCACTAAAATATAGACTTACTAACCGACATTCAAATAAAATAATTTTTTTCTATAAAAAAAAAGACCAAAGCAAAACTGCTTTAAACCAAGTGTTAAGTGGAACGTAAGAAGCAATGATTGCCTCCCATTTAGACACACAGCGATAAATTGAACATAATTTAGTTCTTCACATGATCTATAGATGGTGTTCATAAACATTTTTCAGAGAAAATTAACATAACCTGTTTAAAAGTCAATATAAATAAATTATATTTAAATATTTTTGAATTATTATTAGCTATTAATAATTATTATCAATAATAAATAATAATCTTAATTAAATATTATGATTTTGCACTTTTAAACAAAGTGTACCAGTTGTTTTAAAACTTTTTTTGAAAATTATTGTTATCACTGTCATTTACACACGCACTACACAGAAGTTTTTCTTGTACACATGTTGGAACTCACGTTGCTTACACACTGTGTTACACACCGTAGGTGTATGTTAAATGGAAAGCAACCATATTTACTGAAACAAATGTTATACAATTGAAATTTCATCAAATTTTAAATAGTCATCTTGGCAGGATGTCCAAATATATATTTTGAGATGAAATACCTAAGGGTTGCATACATGTTGTTTAGGATCACGAGTGTTCAATGGGAAATGATTTTTAAATGGAGTATGGGAGTTTGAGACACGAGAATATCTCCCATAAATTCTCGTCACATGAGAAACGACGTGGAAACATATTTGACGGCAGTCATTTTGAAGTACTAGTGTGGTCGTAACACAAAATAAGCAGAAAATGAAAGTGCCCATCTCATAACTAAATTAAATTAAACGTATTAAAGTTAATCTACGTTATTATTTTGATTACTTATTTAATCATTATTTTCAGTTTCATCAAATGGCGGATTTACCGGGTAGGCAAGGTAAGCAGCTATCTAAGCAAGGTGGCATATCTGATCGTCACCGATTTTGTGGCCCATTTCGACGTCTGGCAACAGCTTCGAGTGTGAGCATGAAAGTATACCTTAAAAGGATGGGGTGCAAATTTTTCAGCTGCCTAGATCGGCGAATTATCTCAATCTGCCCCTGGTTTCAGCTACATGTTTAATTTAATCTACTTACTTTAACTTGTTTTGGGGTAAATAAATAAAACCACTTACTTTTACACAACATATAAAAAATAAAATTGCTCCTGATATTGCAACTAATATTAGGGTAAAAACTGCTAATACTTCACAGACTCCGAGTGCACGTGCTAAGATCAATGAAAATACCATTAAAAAATATACCTAAAAAAATATTATCTCGATAAATTCTCGAATTTTCTTTCATTTTCACTTCAGAAAATTGAATCGAATCGTTATAAAGTTGAGAAATAAATATAGTTTTAAACATTAATTTTAAAAATACTCGACGCCATAAAAAAAAGTTTAAAAAAAAAATTTTAATTTTGAATTTTTTTTTCCAATATTGCTGTTCTTTAAAACTATATAACTTTAGCTATAAAACGTCAGTTCATCTAAACACACGTACACTCGTCTTTCACGCGTGTAGTTCAAAATTCATCATAGTTTTGGTAGTGAAAATAAATGATTCCTGAATAATTTGTGTTACGAAAAATGTGCCATTGAGTTATTTTTCAGAAAAATATTTTCTTTGTCATTTCCTAACTTCTAATGATCCATGAAAATCGAATTCGGAATCAAATAGGTTTTCTTCACATGCATGTTTCTAAAGCGAAGAGAAATATAACGCATTCATAACCTTTGATCTGAAATGTGGCTTTAAGTAAATTAATGAATCTAAATATCCACCAACATTTCCTTTCCTTAAGTTTTATTTTGAGCAATGACTGAAATGAAAGAAAACTTCCAGTTACAAAGTTGTTCGCATAAAAATGCTGACAACTTTTGTTTAAAAATTTTTTCGGAAACTCGAAAAATTCTTCAGAAATCTATTAAACCATAATTACTTGTAATTGCATCCATAATATTCTACATTATTTTTAATAATTATATATTCGATTTGTACCGCATGCATTCGGTGTATATTTAGTAGGATCTTTACAAGAAACAATTTTTAATTTAAAGATTATTCTAAACTTAAATTTTAAGATCGCAGGATGAAGATGAATAGGTTCATTTACTAGCATAAACACCACATTTTAGCAAAGAAAATACAATCCTAATTTCACAGATTGGATTGAGTCTAAAAGTTAAAAATTGAAAATAACAACGCACGAGTTAATTGCTTCAAAACCCCCGGTAATAGCAATACCAAATGTTTGAACTTAGATTGCGGTTAACTAATCAGTTTATGAAAAAAGTTTCAGACAATAGTTGTTTATTTTTTATAAAGGAACATGTTTTTGCCATGAAATTATTGTTGTATCTATTATGGCTTCGAAGATGGATGTTTTCTCCTCTGGCGGAAATTTTTCCCTTTTAGTTCTAAAACACACATACAATTTCAGCTCTTTATCTATATCCGATTTTAAGTTATCGTGTCTTCGGACAGTTTGAAATCGATATCGATAGACAATTGTTCGTCTTAAGTCGGTTTTACACGATACTACGAACACCTTCCAACGTATGATGTCAAGTTAAACGTATGGTGGTTCGTCATAATATCGTGTGGCCGTTGTTCAACCCTACGAGCGACCAATGGTGAGCATCGAACGTTCGAATTTAGCCATGTTTCGGTCGATGTCGGTATTTTTGCACCGAGTCAGAGGGATGCCTCCAATGTTTGAAGAAAAGTATTCGTTGGAGCGAACGTTCTTTTGGAATGAACAGTCTTTGCAAAGACCCACATTACATAGGTAGTTGTATTATTACTTAAATGAAATAATACTTACAAAACAAAGATAAGATATTACACTACAACATCCAGTTATCATACCAGGAAAGCAAAAGTACATAATCATTAAAGAAACTATTACTACGCTGAAAAAACAGTAAATTTAGTTTCATTTTTAACAAATGCATGTCAGTCAAAACAAGCAATATTAAACATATATAAATTATGTATATACAATAATAAAGATGGTTTGTCATATGATATTGAAGAGTTGGGTTTATTAGATTCCTTTGTCACAAAACGAATTCTACAATCTGCATAACCAAATAATTAAAAACAATACTTTGAGACATGCACTATTTTTGTATCTTAAAATTTGGTTCATTTATATATGATATATGTTCATTTAAAAAATGCATGCAATTTGAAAAAACAACAACGTTTAAAAAAAAAAACATTATTTTATATAAAGTTGCATTCGTTGATCTAAATTTTCTAATTTATTTATGTCGGAAAAATGTAACTGGAAAACGAGATGCGAGAAAAAATGTACATTTGAAAAACGGTTCCTGTATTATAGAATAACAGAATAGATGAACATATTATCTTATCTAAGGTACACACATATGATCTATAAAATTATATATATATATATATATATATATATATATATATATATATATATATATATATATATATATATGTATGTGCTCATTTTAAAAGTATTCACCCTTAATAACTCTTGACCTGATGTGATTATTGTTTTGAGTGAAAACACGTCGAGTTAGATATCGAATGCGAAGTTCAACAATAGTACCTAGAGAATTTTAGCTTTCATCCGTTCACCCCCAGCTACGCCCAATTTGAAATTTCAAATGGCACCCCCTACCTTGTGATACATCATTTTAAAGAGAATACATTTTCTATTCAACCATGATAAAAAATATTAAATCGATCGATTGGTTCTTAAGATAGACTACACAGAAGATGGAAGGTATGAAATCAATTATTAGCAAAACATTGCGTACGAGTTTCATAAGAGGGTAGGTAGAGGATACGATTTTGGAACGAAAAGTCCTGAGACATTTTTTTATTAGACGCACCGTTAATGGATTATTAATTAATGAAGGAAACTAGGTTGAAACCAGAGTTTCAAAAAGTGCATTTTTTTGATAATTCATTTTTGATTTAATCATCAATTTTTGGAAAAATGTATTGCTTAAATTTTTCAAATTATTAATTCCTTGAAACGTGCATTAATGAAATTTTTTTATTTTTTCTAAAATGTAATAAATAAATTGTTTTAATAATAAATTTAAAAAAAATGCGCAAATTAAATTTGTTAAATTAAAAAAAATAAAATAGAATAATTAAATTAAATAAAAAAATATTAATATTATTAATTATTTTTTAATTTTTTTTTTAAATTATTTTATTATTATTATTATTGTTAAATTATTATTATTATTATTATTCGTTAAATTTTTATTATTTAATTATTGTATTATTAAAAAAATTTATCAATTGAATAATTTTATTAATGCACTTTTGAGAAAACTTTATAATTTAACGAATTTAATTTGCGCATTTTTTTTTAAATTTATTATTTGATTCGAAAATTACCATTTTTGATTATTGATTTCTGTGGATGATAAAAACGTTAGAAAATTTAGAAAGTTAGTTTCACATATCAGAAATAAATAGTATGCAAAATTAATTAAATTTTTTAACGTTTTTTATTTTTGTTTATGACAATGTTTACGAAAAACCCATGATTTTGAGATATTTATTGTTGATTGCCCGTGTATTTCATAAACCCTTGTTGCTTTTCTACACATAATTTATTCAACACTTTGAAAAACGTCTGAAATCAATTTCAGAACTGAGTAAGATCAGTAAAAAAAAGTGTCGTCTTTTCTAGGTTATAGCAGCTTTCTTTTGAGTAATTTTGTATATGTTCTAGTATTTCTATTTGTAAAAGGCAATGATTATCAATGAAAAAAATTAATACTTACATATCTGTGATATATAATGGAATAAATTTTGAACTTCTTAAAGAATTATAAGATAACTTACTAAAAAAAATTGTATGCTGTAATTAGTTTACATTTTATATTACTTACTCATAAAAATATTTACTCGAAATGTATTAAAAACAAAATAAGTACCGACAACATTAAACTAATTGCGACCAATATCAATGAACGGATTGCAAAATGTCTTTTTTGTTTGTGATCAACAAAGCTCATGCTAACAAGTACTGTTGAATTTTCTGTTGAAATTGACTGATCCTAAAAAGTAAAACAACGATCTGTAAACTAACATGAAATGTACGGGTAACGGAATAATGCAATAATTATATTTTAAGGGTTGACATATTAAGGCTAGGAATATAAGATGAACTCCGAAGTCGACAGTAACGAAAAGTAAATTCAGTAAATTCTTAGGTATGCGGGAAGAAGAAATTAACATTACTTAAGAAATTCTGTGCAATTCGAAATTCTCGAACTTTTTTATCCCCGCATACCTAAGAATTTACGGAATTTACTTTTCGTTACTGTGCACTTCGGAGTTCATCTTATATTCCTAACCTTAATATGTCGACCCTTACAAAATATGTATATATTCGTAGAGGTTTTTCTACCGCCGACTATCTTCAGGCAATCAATCAGGTCCTAGAAAAAAGGGAGTATAAAATTGCTTCGTAGCCTTTATCGATTTTCATATAGCATTCGATAGCTTCGAGTACGAATACATCTGGCGTTCTCTTAAAAAAAGTGGGTGTACAGGAGGAATATATCCACATAATAAAAAATATATACTCTAATAGTACCGCTGAGGTACAAATTGAAAAATCTCTTCCTAAATTTCGCATCAAAGAGGTTTAAGACAAGGGAGCCATCACTCTCCAAAACTTTTCAACGCTGTGCTTCAAATGATCTTCTACTCTTTAAATTCGGATAATTGGGGAATAAAAATTATGGCGAATTTTGGGTTTTCAGAAGATATCGCTATTTTTGCAACAGTCAAAATTAACAAAGCGCATTTTAACACTTAATTTCTACAGTAGATAGGCTGGTTAAACTATAAATATCGAAAAAATCAAATTTATGTTAAACAAAACTGCCGATTATTCTACTTGACAATTCCAACATTGAAGTCGTACAACGCTTCAAATATCATGGCCAGGTATTATGCTTCGAGAATCAAGGTCCAGCTGAGGTACAGTCCAGTACAAGGAGCGCTTAAAAGATATTTTGGTCGCTTAGGCACATCTTTCAAAGCGGTATTCCTCTTAAACTTAAAACTAAAGTTTTTTTGCTTCATAAACATCTGTGTATACGAGAACAGACTACAAACGACGACGTGTCAAAGAAGCATGGAACGTTCCTTGACAAATTTTTGCTTATCGCATAAAATCAGTTCTGAAATTAGAGAACGCATCAAGCTAAAAGACGTCACAGTCCCCAAAGTCCATGACCTGTCTAAAGTGGAAATGGGCAGTGATATGGCTAGGCTTTCGGACAACAACATGGACTATGAGAATATATGAATTTATGAAAAAAATTCGAATCTGCAAAAGTTACAATGAAAAAAGTTACAAAATAAATTCAAAATCCCTTTTCTTAATGTGGCAAAGTTTCCTCTCCCACATTTGAAATTAGAATTTAGGCTCTTGTCGTAGTCGCGCATAACTACAGAAAAACAAATTTTCATATTCACTTTCTGTGTGCAGAAAAATACAGTATTTTTAACATTATTTAAAAATTCTTACCAAAATTTATATTACCTAAAAGTAATCAAAACCCTTCACAACATTTTAAACAAACCTCATTTTTTCTGCAATTGAATTCTGGCATATGATCCTCATGTACAATGGTGACGGAATGACGATTATCCAGATCTTCATTAATGTTATATATGCTGCTGTTTTGATCTATCCTTAGTGTGGTATCTAATATATCTCTACTTGCATATTTATATTGATGTTTTAAATGTTCTACATACATATTCGTTGTTAGAGGCTGAAATGCTGAATTGTACTCCTGCACATTTTCGGGTATTAAAATGCTTACAAGTGCATCTTTGTTATTTACATCTGTAGAGTTTTTGACAGGGTTTTTCAAATCCATAATTAAGAATATTTGTTTTATATATCCATAGCAACAAACTAATAATATAACATCTACGATATTGTATTTGGAATTGGAGGTATGTAAGAGGAAGTTACAGGAAATGTCACAAGCTGTACAAGTTTTTTTTTATAACAAGGAGACTCGCTTTCTATGTCACTCCAAACCAAACCGATCTAGATATTTGGTAGATTAAATCGTATTGATGCGTCTCAATTTTCTGTTCCGGTTGACATTTTGTTAAAAATTGTTACATTGAGTGCCATTTTTACCAAAATGTCCGAAAGAGGAGCACGTGATTTAATTCCTTGCAAAGAAATTTGTCCGAATAAGACTGCAAATGAGGGTATTTTAGATTTTACGCAATGAGAAAGAAGTTGAAGAAGTGACTGAAAATTGAACCATAAACTCTTGCACATCTATGTATGGTTTTCATCGATTTTATCTGGATGACATTTTGATATCAAATCATATTAAGGCATGCAAATTGTGAAAATTATTTACATCACCTATATACATTTTTGTCATGAAAAACATAAGAAAGTCATAAAACAGTAGGGTAGCTTTTAAACAAATAAAACATTGCGTGTTTAAATGATAATACTCTATCGAAAATAATTATTTATAGAATGGCATAAAGACGGAGATAGGTGCGACCTCTTAGGTGTGTACACAGCACCATAATAACCACAAAGTTACAATACATATTTGTTTTATACCTACAACATTGAGCAGCTAAATTTCTGCTATTTTAAACCCTTACGAATATCTGTCTGGTATGTATATTCTATCTAACATTACATTTTTAGTGTTTTTTAACGTGCTAAAAACATAGTTTATCATTAAGACATTAACCTACTTTTATTTAACCCTGATGACACTTATTTGAGTTATTATTTAAAATCAAAATATAGTTTTACTTCTATTAAGGCCACAACGTAGTCAGTAATATATTGTCTTTTCTTTTATCGATGTTAAATTTCCATTGAATATTTCAAATGGCCATTATCTAAATATTTTTACAAGCAAGCTTATTAGTCCATTGAAAAGTTACATTTGGGGTTGCAATTGTTAGAGCACGCAATTTTATTTTTTGGATGTCAAGAGGGTGTTAATGTAAAGTTAAATCCACCCTTGTCCTGCGGCCGCCATTTTGTAATAAGGGATGGAAGTGGTGGCTTTTACGCTATATCAGACAAAGCACCGAAAAAAATTTAAAAATGACATTGAATATTATTCAACTCTATAAAAAAAGAAAACAAATGAGCCCACGACATTAAAATCGGTAAATTCGAATTCGAGAAAAAAATTCCAATAGTTCAAAAAACGCAAAAATTATAAATTATAATAAAATATCTAAAAATTACTTCATTTTTTTTTTAACAATGGCAAAATATGCCTTTTATATGTTAAAAATAATGTGCCCCATTTTAGCCCTTCAAAAAATTAGGTTTCCGACAATTACTAAAATACCATGTCACCGATTTTTATAAATAAATGGGGTGCATTTCATTTTAGACGAATAAACCTTTTTTTAAATGAAAGGTCTTAAAAATATCTATCAAATAAAGAAAATTATTTTTTTAACGGTATTTTTACCCATTATTTTTCAATTGGTTTATAACGCGCTATAAACAAATAAAAAAAAATCGTTACGCAGGAGCTGCGTCAATTTACCGAATTTCCTCAGAAAACATAAATCACTCTCTAGCGGTCATAATTTTAGTGTGATCAAAATGAAATATAATATCTGATATGACTTTAGTATTTGCAAAAATTAAATTTATTAATCGCCAAAATAGAACGATGTATAACGATTATAGTTTATAGTTACTATGCAAACGTCAATCAAAATTAACATTTCAAAATTAAAATTAAATTTTAATAAAATAATTTTATAGTTTATTTTAACCAACTCCAAAAAAAGAAGGAGGAGATTCTATGTTTGACTGTTAAGTAATGTATCAACTAACTGACGTACATGTTTGATTATCCAGTATATACTGAGTTGTATATCAATGATTAAATTGTTAACAATTCCGCGTATTCGAAATGTTAACAATTCTTTCCGAGGAACATATATTCACAAATTATGAGAAAACTATTGAGTTTATGAAAATCTTTTTCAAACAAAACTTGTTTATTTTAAAAAGAAGATTTTTTGTTAACAATTTTTTTTCTCTGTCTCAAAGATGTATATTTACCCCCTCCCCTCCCGAGCGAAGGGACTGGACCCGAAATCGGATTACCGCATTCGATTTCTCGGGAAAATTTACTAGGGGTTACCGTTAAATAAATCGTAAAAGGTGGTTCAAACTGAAATTGTTCAAATGGTAACCCCTGGTAATTTTCCCGAGAAATCAAATGCGGTAATCCGATTTCGGGTCCAGTCCCTTCACTCAGGGGGGGGGGGGAATATATATCTTTGAAACCGTAAGAGATAGAAAAAAAATTTGTTAACAAAAAATCTTTTGTTTTAAATAAACAAGTTTTGTTTGAAAAAGATTTTCATAAACTCAATAGTTTTCTCATAATTTGTGAATATATATATATATATATATATATATATATATATATATATAAATATAAATATATATATATACATTCTTTTTTTTCTGTTGATTTCGAATATTTTAAAACTTTCCGCGTTATAAAATTTTAAAAACATACTAAGGGAAAACTTACGAAATAAATTTGAATCAAACTTTTTCTTACATTGAATCAATTTACCCCTCATTAATTTTTTTGGTAAATAGTTTACCCAGCTACTTTGTAAATAGCTCGGCTCTTTAATGGGATATCATCGCTTTTTAAGGAGCAACTATTATTTGAAGTCTAGAGCTATTTACTTTGTAAGTAGCGCGATCCTTTCTTCCATATCACCACTTTTTAAGGAGCAACTATTATATGAAGTCTGGATCTATTTACTTTGTAAATAGCTCGGTCCTTTCTCCCATATCATCCCTTTCTAAGAAGCAATTATTACATTAAGGACTTTCCTGAAAACTCGGCTCTTTCTTACATTTATGGTATTGTTCGGATATCACATCTTTTTGAAAGGCTTAAATATACGAACGCGTTTTGTTATGCTACACGTTTTGTTATGCTATGCGTATATATAATGCTCTAGGCATATTCAATTTTTCATTAATTTATATAATATTCATTTATTAATTATCGATCAAATATCAAAAATAAAAAGATGTGTGTTTTTGTTTAACATAAAAATTCCACAGTTTATTAGGATTGAAATATTATATATTTGACTATATTTCTCATTGATTTTTATTAAGGAAATTAAATATAATTTAATAAATTAAATAAATAGTTTTATTATGTTAACAAATTCTCATTATATATTATAGAGAAAATGAAAAAATATTGATGTTTCGTATTATTTTACATGACAGTAGTTTAAGATGATCGTAGTTTACTTACATATGGTCATTTATGACTAAATCTTTAAGCATAGGTTTTACACATTCCAATCCAACGAAACACAAAATTTGGCATATTTCCCTTAATATTTGAAAAATCGAAAAATTTATAATAATAATAAAAGTGTCATGTTTGTACATTACAAACGTTGACAAACATGCTCTTCCATTTAGCTCGATCGTATGCCAGATGGATAATTCGGTTAGCATTTACGTTTTCACATGGAAGCTATCTAGGTACCTAATCGTCTTCTCCCTTGTTTTTTACTCCCTCGTTGTCTACCTTTCCCGATAGTGTTACAAATTCTAATTTTCCTTTCCTAATTATGTGTCCTAAAAATTCCTGTCTTTTGTAAACACTATTTAATTGTCCACTAATTAATTGTGTTAAACACTAATTAATTATCAAACTTTCACAACCATAAGTTAAAACTCGCCACACACACGATTGTAGAACTTTTTGTTTTTGTGTCAAAACAAATCACTTTGTTACATAAAATTCTTTTTAATTTGTTGAAAGTTATTTTCGCTAGAGAAATGCGTCTTTTTATTTCGCTTGCAAACCTTCCATCGTTGGTTATCAGAGTTCCAAGATATATGTGCTTATCAACTATTTTTATTTATTCGTTGTTTATTCTTGCACTAAGTTTTATTATTTTGGGTTTGTTTGATACAACCATACCTACTGTTTTCTTTGTGTTTTGGTACATTCCCAACTCTTCACTCAAATTGCACACCCTATTTATAATATCTTTTAATTTTTCATCGCTGTCCGCTATCAGTATGGTGTCATCCGCATATCTGATGTTATTTATGTTCCAGCCACCAATCTATTCCTTCCATATCCTTCAAACTTTCAAAGATGCTTTCAGTATACAGGTTGAATAGGATGGGTGAGAGAATACAACCCTGCCTGACCCCTTTTTTGATAAATATATTTTCAGCATTTTTATTATTAACCTTTATAGAAGCAGTCTGGTATTGGCTATACATCTCACATCTCTTCCATCGATATCTATATTTTTTAGTTGTTGTATGAGTATTTCATGGTCGATCTTGTTAAAAGCTTTGGAACAATCAAGGAAACACAAATAAACATCCTTTTGCATTTCGAGACACCTCTCCATTATTCTTCTCAGCATAAATAAAGCATTTCTTGTATCTACTCCTTTTCTAAACCCAATTTGCTCAATTCCAATTTCCGGGTCAATCTTGATTTTAATTCTTTCGTATAAAATTCTTGTTAATATTTTCATGAAATGGTTGATTATGTTCAGTGTTCGGAACTTGTCACAATCCATGGCTTTATTCACTTTGGGTAAAGTTATATTCGAGTCCAAGAAGTCAATTGGTAATTCATCCAGTATTTCATCATCATAGAGTTTTAACATTTCTGCCGTTATGCCATTTGGACCAGCAGCTTTTTCATTTTTAAGACATTTGATTGCAAATTTAACTTCCTCTTTTAGTATATCTGGGCCAGATTCTGTGTCTATTTTTGGCATAGGGCCTCTTTCATTGTCTTCATATAATTTATTTATATATTGCTCCCATCTGTTGATGATATCTTCGGTGTCTATCAATAGTTCGCCATTTGCCTCTTTTAGAGCACCACTTGCTATTTGTTTATTTGGGCCACATAACATTGACCGCAGTATACGAACTTTTACGGTCATATTTAATAAATTGGTTGATTGTTTCGCAAACTTTATTCATCCATTCTTCTTTTGCTGTTTTACATTTTTTTTAAATTATTTTATCCAGATTTTTGTAGGCAACCGTGTCTATGTCCTTTATGGATCTTCTTTTCTGTATCAGTTCAATGATATCATCAGTTATCCATTCTTACCAGCCAAGTAGCCGAGCGGTCTAAGGCGTCATGTCTGCGCAGTATGCAGTACTTGGAAACTGGGAGGTTATGGGTTTGAATCCCGACATCGGCAGTTTGCCAATTATAAAAAAAAAGAAGAAAAAAAAGGGGCGGTTGATTGACATATCACATATCATAGTCGGCTGCAGCCGCATATGGTACCAATTCCTAGTCTACTCACAAATTCCTTCCACTCCACTCACATCCTCACATTCTAAGGCATCAAAATGGACCTTATGGTCGAAGTGTAGCCCGTCCAGGGCAGCCTTTACAATCTACCTCTATCCATTCTTTATTTTTATATTCCTTGGGAGTGTTTTTCATAGCATTTTCTTGTGCTGCATTTAAGTGGGATTTTATATATTTCCATTTTTCTTCAACATCGGACTTCATTTTACTTTTACCACACATTTTTCCAAATTCTTGTTTAAATATTTATAAGAAATTAAATTGTAGGTACGAAGTTTTAGCGTGTCTAGAAATGGGTTAGACTTTTTTTAACAAAATTTCGTTCATATAATAACACCAAACAAAATCTTCAAAATTTGTAAAGTTGACCCTACAGTTATGAAACATAAGATTTAAGTTGTCCTGAAAATAAGTGGACATTATAAGGCAGTTTTTTTTGATTATTTTTTTGATAAAACACTCCGTTCGGAGTTATTTATTTAACTTTTTATCTGATTAATGGATGGAAATTTTTATTCAAATTGTTGTTCAATCGAAAACACATATTCAATTTGCTAAATCTCATATTTTTCCTTAGTAATGCTAAAATCCATGTAGAAAACACTATAACTAGATAAAAAAAAAGGTAATTTTTGGAGTTTTTTCCCATTTTCGGAGTTATTCGTTTGAAAAACTAAAGTTTTCCCATTTTTCTTATAAATTTCAAGTTTATCCGGGTTGAATGCAAAACTGCATCTGTCTAGCATATCTAGAATTGGGTCAAATTTTTTAAAACAAAATGTTTTTATTTTTTATTTTGATAAAGTTACATTGTAACATAACAATGAAAGAATCAATGTTTTCTATTTGGAATATTAACACAAACTGATTCATGAATTAGCGTGTGAACACTTATATACCAATCAATATTTATATAGCTAATGTGTCATCCAATCAGAAAGGACTCTCGCCAAATATCAACGAATCAAATAGATATATGCTTTATAATGTTAAATTAATTAAAACGAAAATTATAAAAAATTCCATTTTTCCGATACAAATTTCCAGTTTTCGGAATTTTCCCGTCGGTTTGGGTACTAGATCTACCTGTATGCCAAATATCAACTTTACAGAATATCTGAAAATAGTGTAGAATATTGATATATTAGTCTTACAAAGTTCAGGGCGTTCCCGCTAATTTTGCATTTTTGAAGTGAAATGATTTTTTAACCGTTTATTTCTTAACGAAAAGCAAAAACTTGTTCTCTTATAATTCCCTAAATAGTTTATATTCGAAAAAAGAACATTGTAGCTCTTTTCGTCCAGAAGATATTTCGGGGTCAAATCTGCTCTGAATAAGGTGTAGTAATAGCACTCTAAGTACGAAGGCCGAAAATCCCTTAAACTCGACCCTGCGCACTTTCGTGCTCTTGATAAGCTTTTTGAGCGTTCCATATGATTCAACCTATATAATACGATTGAAATAATAGATAGTATATTTAACAAGAATGATTCATAATGTTAGATAAAGAGACAGCATAACTAACCACAATAAACATTATTTAATTAAACATATACATATAATAGAATATACGGGTATTCGCATATAATCATAAATTAAAAACCCCTATGTCTTCATTATGTACTTGTATCAGGTATGTACATTTTATATGTAATAACAGGGAGAAGGAAATTCCGCACTTTTTACCTGCAGTAAAAATAGTTAATGGGTAAAATCTACGCTGTTTTTATGACTACCTTAGATAGATAGGTAGATATATCCTGGGGTATAAAAAGTACTGCACATTGCACTGCAAAAAAATACTGCACATTCTTATCCCCCTTCTATTTCAGTCTGACGAGATTTGCTTTTCCCATACCTTGGCAATATCCAGGACGTTGCTGATCAGGTCTTTCTGAAGGTTTATATATTCGTGGTGAGATGCACTGAATATTTTGTATCTGCTGTAACCGGGTGATTCGCAGTTAAAGATAATGTGGCTGGATGTTATCTCATCGTCGCCACAGAATCTGCACATAATGTATCCATTATGGAGTCGCATTTTGTGTAGATGCTTCTGCAGGGGATAATACCTGGTAATGAATCCGATAAGCTTTCGCAGTTGTATCCTGTTCAGTTTCAGTGCATCGTGGGATAGTCTTTTGGATGCATTGCGAAGCTTCTCCCGAGCTTTTGCTGCAGTATATTTTCCCAGTGATCACATTCATCCACTTGTTGATTACCTATTTAGAGGCAGTCTTTGGAATTCCTAAAGTATACTCTGGACCTATGAAGGGTATTTGGACTCCGATCTTTGCTAATGTATCTTCTTTTTCGTTTCCTTCGAAACCACTGTGATCCGGTACCTAGATCAATTTAACATTGTTCCATTTTACCAGCTCCAGCAGTTCCTTCAGAATATCCTAGACTACCCCTGAGGTGACCTCAGTTCCAGAGAAGGCTTTTAGAGCAGCTTGACTATCCGAGATAATACATACGTCAAGCCAGTATAGCGGAGACTTCTGCTTGAAAGACCCTGCCATATTTCCCCTAGTTGAGGCTTATATTTACATTAGGTCTCTAACCGTAGATTGCCGCCCAGGTCCCTTCTTCAGTGTTGGATCCGTCTGTATACCAGACGATTTCTTTCTCGAGTTAGGGTGGGTCTCCTTCCGACCACAAAGCCCTATCACATACTACAGTGAAAGGTTTTGAGAAGGAGTATGTCTTGGGAAGTATATCTGGGCCCATTTCAAAGAAAGAGCAGCTTGACTGTCCGAGATAATACATACGTTCTGGTTTATGTAGCCTCTACGTAGATTTTCACGGATGGCGTAGACTTTTGCTTCAAATACTGTGGCATATTTCCCCAAGTTGAGACTTATGTTTGCTTTGGGCCTTTCACCGTAAATACCCGACCGGTCCCTTCTTCAGTTGAATCCGACTGTATACCAGGCGATTCCTTTCTTGAGATAGGGTGGTTCTCCTTCCGTTCACATTTCCCTATCACAGACTGCAGTGAATGATTTTGAGAAGGAGTATATTTTGGGAAGTATATCTGTGCCCATTTCAAAAACGGGTTCTGAGATGATTGATGTTCCTACGATCCTTGCATATCCAACCTGATTTTTTTGTAATCCAGTTATTGAAAGATAGTCTATATGCGCTGGATCTCACTTTAGCTATTATAACAATGTTTAGCGAGGTCAGCCCTAGTATGATTTCCATGGGAGCTGTGGGTGTACTGCTCATGGATCCAGTAATGCACAAACAGGGCAGTCTTTGGATCCTGAATAGTTTTGTGTATTCTGTTATTTGATTAACGTTTGGCCACCATACTAGAGCAGCAATGGTTATAATTGGCCTAACTACTGTTGTATACAGCCAGTGTATAATTTTGGGTTCCCGCCTACTGTTGTATACAGCCAGTGTATCATTTTGGGTTATAGACCCCATATTTTTCCACAAGATCTTTTACAAAGCATGACAGAAGATTTGCTCTTATTTGTTACGCATTACAGATGAGGGTTCCATGTTAGTTTAGAGTCTAGCATAACTAAGAATTTGGGTTTCCTTGCGATCTTTAGTCTTTCACCGAAGAGGGTGGGTGGTTTTATTTTATCCACCTTCCTTTTTATGTGAATGTAATAAGTGTGGTTTTACTAGAGTTTATTGTTAATGCCTCGTTGATGCATCATTCCGGTGTGAATCTAGAGCATTCTGCATAAGCTCCGAGATTGTACTTTCACAGATTCCCTGGATTGCAATTATAATGTCGACCGCATATCCCTGTGTGTAGTATCCTCCTTGGTTGAGGTTCGTTAAACTGTTCACTGTCAGACTCTACAGAAGTGGGGATATGACACAACCCTGTGGACATCCTATGGTGGCTCTCACAGTGATAGACTCTCCAAGAAGGGAAGTTTGTATTCATCTTCCTATCAGCTGGTTACTGAATCAAGATTACTGGTTACTGGCTTCCATACTGTTGGGATATAGCCTGTTGCTAGGCTTGCTCTGAATATGTAACCAAGCAGAGTTAACAGATGCTCTGCTCCTTTTTGCAAAAACACTGGGTATACTCAGCTTGGGCCCGGTGCTTTATAGGTGTCACTAGGAGGTTTCGCTTGTCACTAGAAGGTTTTGTTGAATTGTTCTTGAAATGGATATTCGCTATTTATTGCCACCGAATCTGGAAAATGAGTCTGGATTAGTTTTTCTAATGTATTCTACACAGAGCTAGTGTACTGACCGTTGGGCATACGTAGTGTCGTACTGGTGTCAGCGGGTTTCTTCGCTTCGATACGATGGAATCTCCCTCAGCTCCCTCAGATGTGTTTTCAACATCTTAACAGAGTTTCATCCCTGAGTTTGTCTAGGCTCTTTTCCGATACTGTTTTCATTCAGCAAGGGCATCATGGTAGTCCCAGTTCCGTAACCTTTTTGCTCTGTTAAATAATTGAATAACTTTTTGTCTTTGATTGCTTAGGTGTTTATTCCACATGAAAGTTGATTTGCTGATGTCTTTTGAGACCTCTAAGTAGATTTTTTGGAAAGAGTTATTTATTACATGTCCAGTAATGTTTAAACTTTTTTCGGGATTGTGAAAGTTTGAGCTTTAGCATCGAATTATATTCGTCCAATTTATTTTCCTCGGATCTTGATATTGTTTATTATATTGATATGTTTTTACCTCCACATTGTAATAGATTTATCTGTGATCCGATGTGTATGGTTCATCGGGTACTAGCCACTTCTTGATTTTTCCACTGATTTCATACGTATTCTATTAATAAAAGTAGGCTTGTCGCCTGGATTAAATATATCTAAGTTATTAGCTATAATATAACCAAAGAGGTACTCACCTCTTACATTTATGTTAATACTCCCCCATGCAGTGTGATGAGTGTTTGCATCACATCACATGATCAGTTGGCGTTTCTTTCCCTCACAATAGTGAATCAGGTCTTTCATCTCCGCTGTTGGTGGTGGAGTAGATGCATCATAGGATAGGTAGACCGAAGCGATGATTACCACTTCAGTTTCGTTCCCCATATTGTATTTTAGTTTTACGGCTGTAAGGTTTTTCAGATAAAACTCTAACAGCAGCAAGATATTGATGCCTTTCTTTGCATAAAGCCCAGTTCTGGGTTTCTCTGGAGTTTTATTGTAAATAATTTGTTCCCAACATTTCCTTATGTCTAAGAATCTTATGGTTCACAACCCAAGGTTCCTGGGCTAGGGACTATTACCACCTTTCCCTTCTATTCCATAGTCAGACATTCTATACCCGGTATATATCGTAGATACAATGTTATTATAAGTTCCGTCCCGACTTTGTGACGTTTGAAAATATTGATCGCAGAAAAAATTGTTTGGTATAATGGACCACTTAGTGCATTTCTTCATGTCCGTCTGTCTGCCTGTCTATCTGTCCGTCTGTCTGCCTGTCTTACTATCTGCCTGTCTATCTGTCCATCTGTGGACAAGATAACTCAAGAACGAAAATAGTAGATATCGAGCTGAAATTTTGCATGTGTGTTCTAGTTTTTACTTTAAACCGGTAAAAATAAACAACTTATGTCTGCAACTTTTTTCATAATCTCAGTATGTATGGGGTATTTAAGCAATTCACTAAGTTAGTTGTTAGTTTCACTTGTTTTTTCTTCCTTTTAATACATACAACAAGCATAATAACATCAAACTATAAAGGGTTGCTGAACCCTTTTAGTTCATTTTAAAAATGTATATTAAATAAAAATGCAATTAATATTTTCAAATGATTAGTATCTTATTTTCGAGATTACACCTTTCATTTAAAGGTACCGAATTTTTCAGTACCATTTCAATCTTTTTAGTCTGTATTTCACCAAAAGTCACTTTAATGCGTCTTTCAAAGCCTTAATCATTTTGGGAGTATTGGTTTCTCACTTGCAGATTTTCTGTGCCCCAAATACGACAATTTTGCTTGTTCACACAACCAACGACGTAAAAATGAGCTACACAGGAAAATATGATTTTTAGTAAAATGCTCATCTTCGTCCAACCGATAGTTCATTCAGCGAAGCGAAGCAAAAAGGTAATGGGTGGTCAACTGCTTTCAATCCTTGAACCGAGTGGACTTTGCAGGCCTTCATTCTGAGGCCCTTCTGTAAAATTATGATGTTCAATTCTTGTGAACAATGGCAGGTTGAGATGCTCGGATGTTGACTACAAGAGCAATATTTTGCATCGAATGAGCTGGATGGCGATGCGGAACGTGTGTACTGTCTATTAACATGTCAATTGAACAGACTTTTTCACAAATTTCCTCACACTATTCTCAATTAGCGGTTCATTTTTACCAAATTTTGTACAAAATTTTCGGTAAATTTTGAAAACTGACTCACTGCTTTGAAAATAAGTTTCAAATATTTCCCAACGTTGATCAAGCTTTTAATCGACTCATTTCGTTCTCCGGGAATATAATACTGAATTTCTGTCACTTGATAGATGACATTAGAGCTGTGAGCGGTAAAATAATCGATAGTTAATAAACGAACTAAAAGATGCCACACCGTGTATATTATAATAATAATGAATAAAATGTCAATTTAATTTAGTTTTGGATATAGTTTAGGTATCGCAACAAAATTTTACACGATATAATATCCAAGATAAAATAAACGACAGAACATAAATTATCTACAAAACTTAATTATAAAACTAAAAAAAAAATAATAATATAAAAAAACCTTTTTAAAAACTAACTTTAATTTAACCAATCTACTAAAACGAACAAAATAAGTTTGGGTTGTCGTTACGGTAATTCAAAGCCAAAGGATACTTACTACAGTTGACAGACTTATTTATAGATACATATTTCACATAAGAAGATCTTTTTAAAATATACATACTTTATCTTTATCGCTGAAAATGATTTAATATTTTTTGTATTTTATATATTTTATATGTTTTATATGTTTTATATATTTTATATGTTTTATATGTTTTATATGTTTTATATGTTTTATATGTTTTATATGTTTTATATGTTTTATATATTTTATATATTTTATATATTTTATATATTTTATATATTTTATATATTTTATATATTTTATATATTTTATATATTTTATATATTTTATATATTTTATATATTTTATATATTTTATATATTTTATATATTTTATATATTTTATATATTTTATATATTTTATATATTTTATATATTTTATATATTTTATATATTTTATATATTTTATATATTTTATATATTTTATATATTTTATATATTTTATATATTTTATATATTTTATATATTTTATATATTTTATATATTTTATATATTTTATATATTTTATATATTTTATATATTTTATATATTTTATATATTTTATATATTTTATATATTTTATATATTTTATATATTTTATATATTTTATATATTTTATATATTTTATATATTTTATATATTTTATATATTTTATATATTTTATATATTTTATATATTTTATATATTTTATATATTTTATATATTTTATATATTTTATATATTTTATATATTTTATATATTTTATATATTTTATATATTTTATATATTTTATATATTTTATATATTTTATATATTTTATATATTTTATATATTTTATATATTTTATATATTTTATATATTTTATATATTTTATATATTTTATATATTTTATATATTTTATATATTTTATATATTTTATATATTTTATATATTTTATATATTTTATATATTTTATATATTTTATATATTTTATATATTTTATATATTTTATATATTTTATATATTTTATATATTTTATATATTTTATATATTTTATATATTTTATATATTTTATATATTTTATATATTTTATATATTTTATATATTTTATATATTTTATATATTTTATATATTTTATATATTTTATATATTTTATATATTTTATATATTTTATATATTTTATATATTTTATATATTTTATATATTTTATATATTTTATATATTTTATATATTTTATATATTTTATATATTTTATATATTTTATATATTTTATATATTTTATATATTTTATATATTTTATATATTTTATATATTTTATATATTTTATATATTTTATATATTTTATATATTTTATATATTTTATATATTTTATATATTTTATATATTTTATATATTTTATATATTTTATATATTTTATATATTTTATATATTTTATATATTTTATATATTTTATATATTTTATATATTTTATATATTTTATATATTTTATATATTTTATATATTTTATATATTTTATATATTTTATATATTTTATATATTTTATATATTTTATATATTTTATATATTTTATATATTTTATATATTTTATATATTTTATATATTTTATATATTTTATATATTTTATATATTTTATATATTTTATATATTTTATATATTTTATATATTTTATATATTTTATATATTTTATATATTTTATATATTTTATATATTTTATATATTTTATATATTTTATATATTTTATATATTTTATATATTTTATATATTTTATATATTTTATATATTTTATATATTTTATATATTTTATATATTTTATATATTTTATATATTTTATATATTTTATATATTTTATATATTTTATATATTTTATATATTTTATATATTTTATATATTTTATATATTTTATATATTTTATATATTTTATATATTTTATATATTTTATATATTTTATATATTTTATATATTTTACATATTTTACATATTTTACATATTTTACATATTTTACATATCTTATATATCTTATATATCTTATATATCTTATATATCTTATATATCTTATATATCTTATATATCTTATATATCTTATATATCTTATATATCTTATATATCTTATATAACTTATATATTTTATATATTTTATATATTTTATATATTTTATATATTTTATATATTTTATATATTTTATATATTTGATATATTTTATATATTTTATATATTTTATATATTTTATATATTTTGTATATTTTATATATTTTATATATCATATATATTTTATATATTTTATATATTTAATATATTTTACATATTTTTTATATTTTATAAATGTCATTATATTTTATATATTTTATATATTTATATATTAATTGGCACGTGACTTATAAACGTGCATAAAATTTATAAGCTGTAACTCAATTAGAACTATTCAAAATTTTGACTACACGATTAGACCCACACATACTAACTAACAAGTGAAGTTAAATAAAAGCTTTTAATATCGGTATATTATAATGATTCAAGTTTCGACAAATATAATAAAGATTATTGAAATAATCAAAGACAACTGTAGGTTTTTTTGAAATTATATTTCAAATGTTGCCCCTATTCCTAGAACATTTGTTTGTATTTTATAAATACATATTTCGACTACAATGTAGTCATCATCAAAATGTTCTAGGAATAGGGGCAAAATTTGAAATATAATTTCGACAAATATATTTTTCTAGGGTACATAAAAGTGTACTCTAGTATAACAAGCTTCTATAGATTGTTTAGAGTTTAGTACCGAAAATCAAAGATTGATATATCTGGGTGCTATTTTAACGACTCCAAAACTATATTTTATTACGAGATAGATATAGCATTATCACGAAACAAAGAAACAATACTTCTTTTTTTGTACTTTACCTATTATTGTTTGCGGATATAAATAATGAATCATTGAAAAATAAATTGTAAAGGGTTTAGGATGTTCATGCGTTACGCTAGAGTCAAATGAGTACTATCTTTAAGAAAATTTATTAAGGATTTTTAAAAAGTTGTAAAATATATCAATAATCTTACAACGATTTATAACTTTAGTGGTCCTAAATAACTGTTAATTAGAAATTAATTTGACTTGATTTGACAGATCTGACAATATACTTTGTTTTGTTAAGATGTTCACAGTGTATATGTGTATATGCATGTGTATATTTTTTACTGTGCGCTGTCGCCAGCTTACAAAAAATAAACCTAACAAAACTAACAAAACAGTTTTAATTTCATTAAATAATTAATTCAAACGTTCGTCAAAACGTTTTTTTAATGCAATTATATAAACTAGAGAAGCATATAAGAATAAATATAAAAGAATAAATATAAGCATATAAGAATAAATATTCCAAAGAATATTTATTAAGATTATTTATTATATTACTTTTATAATATAGTTAATATAATTTTAAGTACAAAAAAATTATGTTCTCCATAATACGCTGTGTTAAATGTTTGATTTTTAATCGATAATTGAATTTTGAAATGATCGACGACAGGTTTTAAATTTTTAAGGGAGGATAACTACCTACTTTTAACCCCTAAAGACTTCACAAACTACCCTTAAAGACTTTCGACCCATAATCCTCTCATCATTCCAACTCAAGACGCTAGAGAAGCTCTTGTGTAGGAATGGATCACTGACATTTTCTGACGTTTACTGTCCTCCAAGGCATTCAATAAATCAGGGTAATTTCGAACTCTTTTTTAACACTCTTGGTAATAGATTCATTTCTGGTGGAGATTATAATGCCAAGCATACTCACTGGGGTTCAAGGCTTATAAATCCCAAGGGCAGAAATTTGTACAAAGCTGTAACAACCAATGGGTTAGATCATATTTCAACTGGAGAACCTACGTATTAGCCTTCTGATCTAAATAAAATTCCAGATCTTTTAGATATATTTGTAATTAAAATTATATCACTCAGGTATATGAAAATCACACCATGTCACGATCTATCATCAGATTATTCTCTAGTACTGCTTACCAGCAGTACTCAGATAATTAAACGAGAAATGACTCCAGCTCCATTTAATAAACATACAGACTGGGATTACTTCAAAGTCTGTATTGACACAAAAACAGTTTTACAAAGGTCATTTAAAACTGAAGATGAATTAGAATTGGCGGCGATCGATTTTACAAAAAGTATACAATCTGCTGCATTTGCGTCAACTCCTTCGACTTTTAGAAAAAGCAGCCCCAAAACCACTCTGATGCTGTTAAGGATTTGATTCAAGAAAAGCGGAAATTAAGGAGAATCTGGCAGCAAACAAGATTTCCTGGAGATAAAAACTTTTTTAACATGGCTTCCAAAATCTTAAACGGATTTTGAAAAAACTAAAGCAAGAGGCCATTCAAGACTGTCATGAAAATTTATCACCCAAAGACGGTTCAGATTATTCACTTTGGAAAGTTACCAGGCGATGTAATCAGCCACAAAATCCAGTACCGCCTCAACGGCGTGATAAAGAAAGCTGGGCGAAAAGTGCCAAAGAAAAAGCTGAGCTTTTTTCTGAAGCTTTATCTGAAACTTTTCAACCAAGTCCGAGAGACAATTTAGATGACAAAGAAATCCATTTTCTAGAAGCACCTTTACAGTTATCCTTTCCAATTAAATCCTTTTCGCCTAATAAAATAAAATCAATGATATGGAAGGACCTTACTGGTGCCTGGTTTCGATCTTCTGACATCTCGGATATTACGAGAGCTTGCAAAAACAGGTATTGTCATGATCTGTACGATCTTCAATTCCATCTTGCACTTAAAAAACTTTCCTCAAATCTGGAAAGTATCACAGATTATCATGATACAAAAACCGGGAAAGCCAATAAACGAGGTAACGTCATACAGGCCCATAAGCTTGCTTCCAATACTCTCAAAAGTTTTCGAAAAATTGTT
Organism: Nineta flava; assembly: GCA_963920215.1. NCBI lineage: Eukaryota > Metazoa > Arthropoda > Insecta > Neuroptera > Chrysopidae > Nineta > Nineta flava. Next base: position 37,815,206 of record OY986043.1, on the reverse strand, counting down.
CTTAAAGAGGCTATTACATGTATTAGAAGAATCGAAACTTATACCAGATCATCAATTTGAATTGCGATGAAAACATTCAACAATTGAACAAGTGCATCGAGTTGTCAATGGCATCAACAATGCTTTTGCAAGAAATGCAAGAAAAAAAATATTGTACTGCAGATTTTCTCGATGTAAGTCAAGCTTTTGACAAAGTATGGTACCCTGGATAACTATACAAATTAAAGCAAAGCATTCCAGATTCGTACTATCTTCTTTTGAAATCATATCTGACAAACCGATACTTCCAAGTAAGATTTCAAAATGAATTATCGGGCATACACCCTATCATTGTAGGAGTACCTCAGGGAAGCGTTCTAGGTCGTGTATTATATCTAATTTACACATCCGATTTGCCAGTTGATGATGAAAACATCACTGCTACGTTTGCAGATGACACCGCAATACTTGAATCAGAAAAACTACAATGTAGCTTAAATAAAATTCAACAATGGCTGTGTAAGTGGCGAGTTCGTGTCAATGCAAACAAATCAGCTAAAATTACATTTACATTACAAAAAGGAAACTGTCCAACAGTAACTTTAAATGACGTCATATTACCACAAAATCAGGAAGTGAAATATTTGGTTATGCATCTGGACAAAAGGCTTACTTAACGAAAGCATATATGGACGAAAAGAAAACTAAATATTAAGTTTAGTAAATATCATTGGCTGCTAAATCGCCATTCTAAATTATCCCTCGGTAACAAACTATTAGTGTACAAAAGTATTTTAAAGCCTATATGGACTTATGGAATACAATTGTGGGGTACGGCTAGTGTTAGTAACATTGAGATCCTACAGCATTTTCAATTTTAAGTGTTACGTGCAATAAGTGATTCACCGTGGTATGTGCGAAACGATGATATACATCGTAGCTTAAATGTGTCTACAGTGCGTGAAGAAATAGTGCGATTTAATGAAAACTATGTCTACCGGCTAGAAATGCATCCAAATGTGTATGTGCTGAATCTTCTAGACCAGTGATAGTTTAAACAAACTTGATAAACTTAATATTTTAGAACTTAAATATGTATTTTTATGACATTTTAGTGATTAGTTTACTTAATTATATTAGTATATAATTCCACTTGTGCCTACCATTGGGTAGTCACAATTCATGAGCTTCTCTGGTTATCACTCTATTTATAGTTCTGCTAGAACTGATAACCGAAACACTTGACGTTTTTTTCCAACTATTTACGAAAAATGATGTTTAACAAATGATATCCTATTTCGCTCTTTTCAACACATCTGACCTTTCGTAAAGTTGAGATATCCCCAAAATTTCTCGCCGAATTTAAATTATACATAAACCATTCCTTTCAGATAACCCCAAAGAAAATAATGGGTAATATCTTATGGTTAGAAGGAGCATATCTGACATTAAATTATCGTCGATAGTTTCTCTGAGTAGAAATAATGCTTCTTCCTTTTTCCAAATAAAAAGTTACGATATTTATCCTTTCTGCAGGCTGGTATCGCTCTATATCGAAACTCCTAAGTATTTACTATAATCAAAAAAGACAAACTCAATAAATATTAATTCCAGAAAGAATTATTGAATTTAAAATAGTGAAGGTATGTTTCCGCCACTCTACACAAGACAGATATGATCGGAGTACAATCGTAGGCGTTCCGAAGATCTTATCTTGCTTCAAAGGGCCTCTATAAACAAAATCGTTTCTCCTTCTCCCCACGTCCCAGTGGGGAGAAGAAAACGATGTCTCATCTTCTCTGTTACTGTCCAGCTTTTGAGGAGATGGACTCATCTGAGTCTGCCTTTTTTTGACGACCTCTCCGATCTTAAGTCCGTTGACGTCAAAGCTGTTCTTGAACAGCTCTAAATGGTTCATGGAGTAGTGGCCGGGGATAGGCCAACCCACTATTTCGGTATCACAATGGACCCTATGGTCCAAGTGTGTTTCACCTCAGGACTATCGAGCCTAATGAATGATCGGCTTTAACGTTGATAATCCTGTGTTCTATTATATGAAAATAGTGCGTAATTAACCTACGCCCGTAATAACAATATTTGATAAGAGTTAGTACCTGCAGTATACACACATAATAAATGGAATATGTTTTAGTGATAATAATTAATTATTATACCGGATGTTCAATATAAAACCTTGCCCACATATTTGAGCCATATAATAAACTTTGCAATTATAATTGTTTTTCTTTTTGTCTTTTATAGAGTATACGATCGGAAGAAAATGTTATTGTTGTTGACCAACCTTATATAATGTGAGTATATTTCAGATTAAGTAACAATAGTATTAGTGATTTGTATTTTATAAATGGAGGCTTGCTTTAAAGATAGACTTAGTAACTTCACAAGATTTTTTTTTAAATTATTACTCCAATAGATTTTTTTTCGTGTGTTAACATCGTTATAAAAAATTTTAATGAAAGTAATCAACTTTTTACATAAATTTTGTTATTATTATTTAAATTTAAACTATGACACAACGACTTTTAATTTTATTTTGAAATATACAAATATTTTTTATTTTGAAAATAACACTAACGTATAGTAACAAAAATTTGTAAGCTTCATGGACCCTCACAACAGATTTTACGGAAGCAATTTATAAATTCCTCAGGGCTTCATTTTAATTAAAATATTTTTCAAATGATTGTTCTTCGATATAAAATTACAATTTCATTATATTAGTTCGATTATATATTTTTGCTTCCGCGTTATCAGTAAGTTAAACCGATGTATACTTTTTAAAAGTTTTCGAACAAAAATACTAAAAGCGCTATAAAAACTATATCTATGGCATACAAATCTACTGGCCTTTAAATAAACATTTGTACTAACCAAATCTCCCTGTATCACTATAAAAATTTTGAAAGTAGATGAATCTCTATGTACAATCTATACGAGTGACTCCCCTGATAGGTTCTAGGATATTTAGTGGTCTGAAGTATGTCGTGGATATTAAATTAATTACGCCACCGTGAACCATATCCAAAATTGAAACACAAAATTTGCATATCTACCTAATATTCGAAATATCGAAAAATTTATTAGAAGAAAAGTTGTAGAAAATTAATTTTACTATAATTTTGTGTCTTATTATTTTTTCTGTTACACTGTTATTTACAGAAATATTTACAATTTAAGATTGAAAGTTAAAATTCTAAATATCTCTGTTATATTCTAAATATCTCTCATGAAATAATTCTAAACACATTAGAGTTTGAGAAAAAATAATCGGGTAATGAATTGTAGCCAACATGATTTTCTACAACTTTACTTCTTATATATTTTTCGATTGTTCTAATATTTAGACAGATATTTTATATTTTGTGTTTCTTCTTTCTCTATGCCCCCTTTCTCCTTTGACGTATGCCATTTATTAATAAAATAGACCTTACCAAAATTATACCAGATACGACATTTCATTTTGATCAGAATAAAATTATGACTGCCAGAAAGTATTCATATTCTATATATTCTAAGGAAACTCCTTAAGTTGACGCAGCTCCTGCTTAACGAAGTTTTTAGTCAAAAATATATACATATTATAAAAGGAAGTCGTCTTCCGCGCCTCTCTGTATGTTTAGCGTTAACTTCTTCTAAACCACGCAATTAAAACGGTTTGAAACGGTTGTCACCATCATAATTAAATTTCGTTTGTGTAAATAATAAAGATAAGTCGCAAAAAATTTACTTTCATGGCTTAAGTATTTAATTTTATGGTAATACACAAAAGTTACATATCACCTTTGTTACATATTTTACAATTTTTTATACAATTATACAACTCTCATATGTGAGGTGTTAGTAATAGTGTAGATATAACCATATATTTGGCTGTTGTATGTCATCGATTCTCCGATCAATGAGCTCAGATCAAAGTGTAGTAATAGTATTTGTGGCCGCTTTCGCTACACTTCGTTGTGGACTGTATATAGGTTTGGTTTTTTAATGTTCAGTTATAAACTTACCTTGTTGTAATCCAAATGAAAACACGTGGCGAATCAAAGGGCAACCCCAACCCCAGAAATAACTAATTTGGCCAAAATAGAAAACTATAGAATAAAGGATCGACTTACCCCGATTGTTATACACTTAAATCACAATGATAACTTCGGCAATTATAACTATTTTGTAAAATATATAAAATTCAATAATAACTAAATATGGAAGCAAAAATTGTTTATAAAAAAAAGAAACTAATCACTTTAAGGTTTTCAGCGTGTTCACCAGATCAAAATCAAAACTATAGAGTGTCTACTGAAAAACTAAACTATTATTCAAAATTGAATAATTCACGTATCTACCGGAAGAGTGAGATGCGTTATTTAAATATAAAAATAGCACCAAAACAAAAAACACTTATATTGTATCAAAACAGCGGCTGGCCGCTACAGCATTGTATACGGGTTGTTTAGTTTACATCTTCGCATAGTAGCTCTCCCACGAGTATGAGAGAGTACATATGTATACATTAAGCAATATGTATGAGAATGAGGTCTTATAGGTTTTTTTTTATATTATTATTACATGTTATAGCATACTGAAGTCTGAACAACAGAACAAATCATAAGAACTGATCTGCTCACTTAAAAAAACCTCACACATCACACAACAGTTTAACTTTAAGTAAGAAAACAAACCTATAAGACCTCCTTCTCATACACATTGCTTAATGTATACATATGTTAGCATTAATGTATATTCGTATGAAGTTAATATCTGGTACGTATTTTACTTCTCTTTGGAGCATGGTAGATTGCTTGCTCCTCTTCTACCATGGGTGGATCTGGTATAACAGTACGACCGGAATCGTCCCTTTTAATACAATTCAAAAACAATTGGTGCATTATATATGCTTTAGTCATATGGATGTTCAGATCTGCTCAACAATAAACATGCTTTTTCCTGCTTTTATACTCAATTTCTATATAATGAAATAAATAAAAAAAATCTCACTCACCCGCTTATATATATATATATATATATATATATATATATATATATATATATATATATATATATATATATTTATATATATATATAATATATATATATATTGCTTCGGGCTCGCACCTACGGCTGAACTACATTTTTGTCTGGTAAGATGTTAAAACTGACGAAACGGCCTGGCTACTTAGGAAACATCTTTTAATAGTTACCCATGTAACAACATATATAAAATTCAGCTTTTATACTATAACGAAAGTAGAACTAAAATTTATTAAAGTTTAAAGATGTCTGGCGGGGGGTTGCCACTAAACACAGTGTCCGTCAATGAATGACGTGATTTCTAATACTATCCCGAAGAAAATATCCGATCAAAAACATAAATATGAAATTTCTTATGTAAATTTTTCTTTAGAAAATTAATGAGGGGTAAATTGATTAAATGTAAGAAAAAATTCAAATATTTTAAAACTTGCTGCGTTATAAAATTTTAAAAACATACTAAGAGAAAACTTACGAAATAAATTTTAACAAAATTTTTTCTTACATTTAGTTAATTTACCCGTCATTACTTTTGTAAAGAAAAATTAACATAATAAATTTATATTCATTCCACTCACACTTGGTAAATAGCTCGAACCCTATAATCCCACATCATCTTTTTTTAAGGAGCAACAATTTATATGAAGTATCTCTCTGAAAGTCATTCAGTGCTTTTTGAAATGCTAAAATACAATACATAGACAAACACTTCGCAATCAAAAAAATTATTATTTTTTTATTTGAAAAAATTACTTTGTTAAATTTAAAATCGTTCTTGCTGCTTTGAAATACTCTAACTAAATGATTAATCAAATAATGTTGTTTCAAATATTTATACTTATTAGGATGGTAGATAAATTTTTCATACCGAAGTCTGATTGTTCCTACTTATTTCTTGGCGAATCAGAATGTAGAATGAAAAATATATGTTTCCTACAAATGTTCAATGTTAAATTTATAAATATGAATGTGCCGAAATTTTCGATTTCGGGTTTTCATAATTTCCCTGTCGGTTTAATTACTAGATCTAGCTATATGCCAAATGTCAATTTTAAAGAACATCGGGAAATACGCTGGAATATAGATAGATCATACGCGTTTAATTGGTGATGTGGTCGATTTTTTTGGATTTTTGACGTAAAATATCTTTTAAACTATTAATTTCTTAACGATTTGCGAAGATAGGTTTTTATCTTAAAATTCCATAAGTTTCATATATTCGAGAACTCACCACTGTAGCTCTTTTCGTTCAAAAGTTACAAGGACCCGATTTTGGTTGTAATATTTTGCGTATATATATTGTCTTATATTGTCGTACGCAAGTGCACAAGCCATGCACTTCTCCCTTTTATTTTTAGTAGTAAGGCACCTTGAGTAACAGCAGCTTTTAAATATTTTTTAATAAAAGATAAAATTTTATCAGTAAACTTTATAATTTGCAGCCAAGTATTTATCTGTATAAAATTTACATGGCCTGAAAAATTCTTTATTAAGATGTGTTTGATAGAAATAAAAAATAAAACAATACAACAAAAAAAAAACTATAGGTGTTTTGAATCGCTATCTTTGATTCCTTTGAAATAAAACAAAAGAATGTTTAAAGCGCAAGGAAAGTTTCAACATTAAAAAAAAGGTATTCGATTAATGGTTACAACTTAAAGAAGTTCAAACCATATGTTGAAACCGCAGTGGAGACATGACTGGACTGCCCATCCGCTGGGCCCAAAGATGTGGCAGCCGGATTAAAGTGTTCTGAGAGTAGGTGAATTGTTGGCTTTATCTCAATGGGAATTTGAAAATATTATTTTAGATTCTAGGGGTAACAATGTTAAAAAAAAAATATCAACGGTTTACCATTAACATTTATCACATAAATTACTAAATATTCCCTTGTAACAATATTTTGACTAAACTAACAAAAACAAAAAAAGATTTAATTAATGAGAATAAATGATAATAAATTATTATAGAACAAATATTTAATAACTATTTTAAATGATATTGAAGAATCTATACACAACAAGCATAAATAAAACAAATAACCCATGTGTAATTGCAATTTCTTAAAACAAATAAGAATTGTTTTTCAATGTACACATTAAAAAAATAATATTTTTAATATTATTATTATTATTATTTGTATTTTATTTATTTTTTTAATATTTTTTTATTATTTTTTTTTTTAATATTTTTTTTTTGTATTAATAATGAAAAAATAATTTAGAAAATTAGCAATCCGAAAAAACACCTCACCACAAATAGCAATATAAAGAATTACTTGAGGAGTTTTACGAAATAATTGTGTATAAATTCTTCACAAGATTGTAATAGTGTGCCAAATTCAATTATATAAAAAACACTATCGTATAATTGTCTCACCTGGTTATTGTACGTTTACTTACGGTTTTGGTTTAAAAAATAATAATTATGAATTTACATAAAAGCCATTTGGGTTCATTTAAAACTTCTATTTCATATGTAAAATTAAATATACAATTAAAGATATTTTATTTAATAAACCCAATAAACGATGTGAACAGGTCAGCTTGGCGAAAGAGAATTCGCTTGTAATATTTTTATATATGAAGTTTGTGTTTTTGTAACCAAACAACTTATGTTAGTAGAAACATTTTTTATCTTATTTAGTAAGAAACTAGGTTTGTTTAGTAAGTCAAATGATTTAAAAGTAAATCATTTGACTCGAATTTAAAGTAAAAAAAAAAACGCTATCATGTAATATCAATTGTATGGTTCATATTGACTTAATGGTCTATGATCCGGCATTCGGCATTCTTCCCTCATCTGTTAATTGAATGAAATAATGCTTAAAAGGCAGATAACAATATTATAAATGTATGAGTGCAATGCCTGCCACCGTAGTCCTGCTGGCTATTAAGATTAACAAATATAATTGTCTCTCTCTCTCTGTGTAGAACACATTTTTTGAAAATTTTATTACTGTGATATTATAAAATATATTGTATATAATAAATATAATAAATATACAATTAAATTATTTGCAGCCTACATTGCACTCATACATTTATAATATTATTATCTGTCTTTTAAACATTATTTCATTCAATTAACAGATGAGGGAAGATTTTTCTAATGCCGGATCTTAGACCATAAAATGAAAAAATTTGCGATGCTTATTTCGATATCACTATTGTTTTTCGAGATATTTAAATTTTTGGCCCAAGAAAAAAGTGTTTTTATTTTTGTCAAGAATAAAGAAAAAACGAAATTTTCAACTAAATATTTTATATTTGAAACTCATTATTAAAGTTTAATTTATTCAATCCAATCAAACGATCTCGAAATTAATTTACAATTTTTTTTTTACCAAATAATAAAATTTTTCACAAACAATGTCTTGCAATAAAAAATAAAACAGGTGATGTAATTTTGTGCTAATTTATATAAATTACGTATCAGCAGATAAAAAACTTTAATTATTGAATAGTTTTGAAAAATAATTCAAAATTTTCTATAAACTCTTACATATGACATGTAGCCAAGTATAACTATCTATAGTTGAATAAACATTAATGAATAAAATTATGTCAGGTTTTTTTATTTAAACAATGTTCAAATGATTTTTTAAATAATTTTGATGTATATAATTAATAAGATGATGTACTACAATTTATATAAAATATTGATGATAAAATATATTTATTCTATTCTATTTTATTCTTTAATAAATAAAACAAATAAATAAACAAATAAATAAACAAACAAACTCACTTTTGCATTTATAATATTAGTTATGATAAACCTGTATAAACTTTACAAGGCTTGAAAACGAAATATCTCTTCCCAGATATTTAAATATGTAATGTTGTAACGTACATGTGTATGCATTTCTAATGTTAATTTTATTAAAACAATATATGCAAAACCTTTCTATTTTGGTATAAAAATTTCGTGGTTTCATAATTTTCCCTGTACTTTGGGTACTAGACCTAACTGTATGCTAAATATCAACTTTAAAGGATATCTGGTGTGGGCCCTCCGTTTTTATTCTGTCTATCCAAGAATTGTAGGCGAGGTCGCTATTTTACGATTTTTGAATTAAAATAACTTTTAAACTATTTATTCTTAACGATGATTGAAAAACCAGTCTCTTATAATTTTGTAAATGGTATATATTCGAAAAATTACCACTGTAGCTGTTTTCGTTCAAAAGTTATATCGGGGTCAAATATCCCCTAAAAGAACGATAAGCAATAGCACGGTAACGTACACAGGCAAAAACCCCTTAAACTTTTCCTGACGCACTACCGTGCTCTTGGTAACAAATTCGCTTTATACTATGACGAAAGCTAAAAGCAGTTTTATACACCTTTGCTACTTGTTACCTTCCAAAGCCACGATGATCAAAAACTTTATAGTCGCTGATCGTTCCGAACTCTATCGGCGGCATGCGTAGAAAAACTTTCAGCTTTTATAAAATGAGGGAGGTCTAGCAATCACGGGCTGTTAGACTATGATATAATGTGAGTTTTAATATTTTTGATTATGGACAGAAAATTATCGACACAAAACAAGGGTTTCACCGAGGCTACGAGGTAACCTCGCCTCGCCTCGGTCCTCGGTTACGAGGCACGAGGCGAGGCAAGGCGAGGTTCAAAATAGTAATCCTCGTTACTAACCGAAGCGTGGCGAGGTATATCGTCATAAAAAACTCGCTTCGGCCGGGGCAAATTTACAAAAAAAAATTTTTTATTTATATATGTAGTGTCTGTGACAGTGTAAGCATTTAAAAAATATATGTATGCTAATACATGTTAAGTGTTATACCATCCTCTTACGTATAAAAATAAAATAAAATGTTGTATCTATAAAAACATTTACTACAAGAATAATCAAAATTTTGAGGGTCTGTTCATTTTATATATAATACTGTAATACTATATTATATAATGTATGTTTTCATTATTGTTATTTCAATGAATAAATATATAATTAAATTAATAAATTTAAAAGAATTGAAAAAAGTGTAATTTCCTTTATACTTACAGTAACTTGTATATGGGTTTCGCATTGGAAATCGTGGAAGCATTTTGAAGAACCTCTTATATAGTTCTTAAAACATCACGGGATTTCATCTTTTCATAATATTTTTTTAGGCCAAATTGTTTTGAATTTACTGTTTTCATTTGAGGAGTCATAAAAATTTAGAGACTAAGCAACTTATATTCCGTGTTGTAGACATTTATTTTCTAACAAGTTTTTTTAACCATATAATGTACATTCATGCAAAATAAATCAAATTTAGTAAAAATTTTACCTCGGGCGAGGTGAGGATGATAGCTAACCCAACTGAGACGAGGCAAGGCTGGTCAACATTCTACCTCGGCCGAGGCCGAGGCGAGGTTGATATTTAAAAAAGCGAGGCGAGGCGAGGTGATACCAAAACCTCGCCTCGCCTCGTGCCTCGTGAAACACTACACAAAACATTTTAAACATTTTAAAATCTGGATCTGTTTTCAAAATTTACATTAATACAACCTATTTTCGAAATTCTGCATTAAGCTGTTTTTTCGAATAACCGTCTATGCAACGGGGTAGAAAAGACACATTAAGGGTTCCATGTCTAAATAAGAGACTCACTATATTTACTTTTTTCAGCCTTTATAACTTTGTTACGGCTGTCCGTCTGTGATCGCAATTACTCAAAAACGATAATAGATAGCGAGCTGCAATGGTGTATGTCTATTTAAAGCTGAAAAGTCAAGTCAAGTTCGTGAATGGGCAAAATCGGACTATGTTTGGGCAAAATGGACAAAACTGCCTATCTATGAAACCGTAAGAGATAGAACAAAAATTTAAGACAAAAAATGTTCCTCTTTTAAAAACAAACAACATTTGTTTGAAATTTTTTTTATATAAATTCAGAATGTACCGGGTATTTAAGCAAATAACTCTGTTAGTTGTTATTTCCACTTGTTATACTACAGTTTCGACGACTATTGTTTACGTATTTTGTAAGTTTTATAAGTGGCAGTCGAATCAATACGATCGTTTTACCACAAATCTAATCATATAAAAGGTCTTGCAATTTAAATAATTTAGAATCCTTCGGTTGAATTATATTACCATGGTTCTTTTGCTATACCCAGTATTTGTAAATATACCAGGTATATTAAGTTGGATCACAACTTTGTAACGCTAAATATTAAAAAAATAGCAATAAAATATTAATCCTTGACATAAATGCGTAGCCTAATTCGGCCATTTAGGCTGTCCATGAAAACGAAAAAGTTTTTTTATTATAAAACGAAAAGAGATAACGAGCTGAAATTTTATACATGTGTTCTAGAGAAAAAAAGTAAGGTCAAGTTCGATAATGGGCAAAATCGGAACGTGTTTCCCCCCTAGCGGGGGTAAATGTATATCTTTGGAAATATATAACTTTTTATAAGTCGAATACGCTGAATTGTTAACAGTTTAATCATTGATATACATTTCAGTTAATACTGGGTATTCAAACAATTAACTCAGTTTAGAGGGAGAACGTAGAATTTGGCATATCTCCCTTAATATTTGAAAAATCGAAAAACTTATAAGGAGTGATTTTTTAGGTACCAAGTTTTACTTATAATTTTGTAACTTATCATTTTTCCTCTCACTAATATTACAGAAATATTGACAGTTTAAGATTAAAAATTTAATTCTATAATATCTCTGTATACATTAGACTTTCAGCAAAAATGATAAGGTGATGAGTTGTAACAAACATAATTTTCTACAACTTTATTCTTTACGCATTTTTTATTTGTTCTAATATTAAGAGGGATATTTTATATTTTGTCTTTTTTCTTTCTTTATGCGCTGCGTAATGAATTTATTTTTTTGATCATTAGATCCTCACGGATGACTATGTAGGCCCTAGTATTGGAGATCCCTTCTACGCTGATTGAAAGATAATAAAAGTATGTATACGCCTGAAAATTTAAATAAAAGATTGAATATCGCTAGATATGTTAAATATCATTAATTACATACATTTATATTATGTATTATATTAAAGACATACCCATTACTTAGATATTTCAACTAAAAGGGAAATTATATACGATCCTATGTAATATTATTCCAATAAATTGAGTTCTTACTTTTACATGTGATGATGTTAAATGTCACTACCAATCCTATTTCACGTGAAATATATTATTTTGCATTGTTATTGTGAATGCTAAAATTATTATGTAATAATTGTAAGTAAATGAGTGAGTGATTCTCTCTAACATTCAATAGTTGCCCTGACATTTTATTTGAAACTAACTCTTGCATTAAATATACCTATTTTGTATCAAAAATGGTGACACACATAAAACATAAAGTACAAAATAGACGCAGAACATGGTTGCAGCAACTTTGAACAGCAGCTAGCATGTTGCTCTGTGTGTATATTGATTGCAGCAACAAAAAACAAACTTTTTGTTGCTGCAACCACTATACACACAGAGCAAAATGCTAGTTGCTGTTCAATGTTGCTGCAACCATGTTCTGCGTCTATTTTCTACTTAAGACCAATTGAATGATGAGCTAGCTACAAGCAGATGTTAAATAAATTTAAGGACGTTGACATTTTAGCACTGTGTTATATAATCAGGAAAACAAATACATAAACACACATATACAACACATAGCCAAATACACTGTTCACATATACAAAATAAGTTTATTTTGAAGAAAAAATAATAATTTTAAACTTATATATTTCAAAAACAAAACGGTAACACACGATTTTTTTTTAAATTTATATAAAAAATATTGAGCTTTACTCTTCTAGTTTTTTTTTTAAATTCTGTCGAGTATTTTTTCTAATATAACAGATAATAGTTGGACGGGCATGAAGTTTTACATGCTTCTAATGAGAGTGAGTGAGAGAGAATGATATTATTATTATTATACTCGGGATGTATTAGAAAACGTTATTTTTAGGCATTGAACATGTAGTAAGAAATAAGTACGTTTGGTCTCATGCAAAATATGTGGATACTGGGTTAAAAAATTATCTCATTCGAAAATTATCAAACGACGTAATTGCGTCATCTATAGTTCTTAATAAAACATCAAACACTACTTCTGCGAATCCTTTCTTCCATGCTTCATGGAGCTATTTGCGTTTTCTTCTCAATGTCAGTACTTCTTCTTCAAAAAGTAAGGTAATTATCGTCAAATATTTTAGTAAGAATAAGTTTATTTTCACTGAACAATGATGAAGATCTAACAGATTAGGACTCATGTGTGCTAAGAGGCAGCAATAAAACCCCACAGACAACACGGATAATCAACTGATACGGCATTGAAACAAGTTCAATAAATTATGCTTCAATTTATTTTATCTTCATAGGCTTTTGTATTTTTGTTTGTTACCAGAAAATGTTCTCTCTGAGAACGAGGTTGTTTTGTCTACAACGTTTTTCTCCGGGTTTTCTTTCATTAAATGGCAATGCAAAAGTATCTAAATCTTAATTTTCTTTCATACTTAGATATGTTGGTGTACATTATATCATTGAGTAACCACGGTAACTACTAACAAACTGATATTCATTATTTATTAGGCAAAATAAACATTTGGTTTTAATTCCAAAATGATGTCCATATAATTATAACATATAATTATAAAGTATGTTTTAGGTTTTCCTGGAGCCTTCACTCCTTATAGAAATTTTCTTATGTATTGCAGGTACTCTTGTTTATTTGTCATCCACAGTTTTTTGTTCAATCAATTATTTTACTTCCCCCTTTTCATTAGACTTTCATACAGTTAAAAATTTACAGTATTACAGTATATAGTTATCAATATAATATCCGATTTTAATTTTTTTTCCCGAGGCAAGATTTGATAACTTGATAAAAGCCGTCATTTCATTATTCATTTTAATGAGTTTCAACTAGTATACCGTGTGTGTTGGAAAGCCTTGCCAATGGAGAATCAATGTTAAATATTATTTATTACTGGCTGGCCGTGTGGTTACTGTGTGAAGTCAGTCAGTACACATGAAATGAGAGTAGGTTAAATATGTTCATTGAATTATTAACTTTAGTATGTGCATCACAAATCCCCACACTTAAATGAAAAACAACGCAAACGCATACAATATACCTTCACACTATTCAGATGTTTGTATGTATGTGTATTGTATAGGTGTACGTGTATAATTTTTTAGTTAATATGTTATTTATTTATTAAACATTGATTCTCTGTTAGAAATGCTTTTGAAAACGGTATGTATATACAAATACTAATTTCATAAAAATATTATAAATACTTTCAAGTAATATATGCTATTAATTTATTTATAGTTTTAAGTAAATCACACCTGACTTGAGGTTAAAATGTGAAAAGTATTTTCACAAAAGTATATACATATAATATATATACATACTTGTTGATAGATATTATATTATGTCTATACATTTAATCAGATTATATTTTATACATATAATAAAATATTTTATAGAGAGTTATAATTTAAAAACAAAAATTGTAAATTATAAATACAAATATATACAGTTATTTATTAATGAACAATTGTTGCTTAAGGGAGTGAAAAATTTATGTATGGTATTAGTATATATTGTTTATTTTAAATTATAAGCATATTAGTTTATGTGATGATCGTATGGTGTCTACTTCTCTTTCTAATCCGATGTGGACGTCACACGACTTCTCATACTGACTGCGATGACACTTGAATATGTGAACGGCAGATAAAATTTATATATATATATATATATATATATATATATATATAACTTTTATCTGCCGTTCACATATATTATATATATATATATATATATATATATATATATATATATATATATATATATATTAGATTATATATATATATATATTAGGGTGTCCCCAAAAAAACAAAGTACTTTTTTTCAACGCATACCCTCTAACTTTGTTTCAATGATGTCAAGATCATTGTAAATAAAGAACCTTCCCTCTAATGGACAAGTACTGGCAGATCTGTTCTTTAATGTTTGTGAAGTGACTTTATATGTCAATGAAAGCGCAAATATTACTATTCGTGAGTGTATTATTTGTTGGGAAATGGTACGCATACCGACTAAATCGTTACCTAACTGTGTTAAGAAAGTTATATTATACCAAGTTTGGAAAAATTTGAAAAAAAAATGAAAAAAACCCAAGACGTGTTTGAGCAGTGTCGACAAGAATTTGTTACAAACTTGATAATTGAAAGATTTGATTTTTTTTTAAATCAAACAAATCAAATAAAAATTATGAAATCAAATATAATTTATTTTATAAGAAAAGTAATAAACTTGATAAATTGAAGATAGGATTTTCTTGCCGCATCAGAGAGAGCTAGGTTCACCTGGTGTCACTTAGCTGGTGTAGACAAAAAACTGACTGAAAAAGAGGAAAAAACGCCCCTTAGGAACATTGAGGAACAAAAGCGACGTGCTAAATATTTTTCATCCTTAATTCCTTCGGCATCATCTTATGAACCACTACAAGAAAATTCGTCTTCTGATTCTGAAAACACGGATTTACTAGAAAATTTGTCCTTCCCAACTAAGAGTACACAGTTCGGTACTAATAAAACTACTTTGAGGAAAAATTTC
The DNA here is from genome assembly GCA_963920215.1 of Nineta flava. Lineage (NCBI taxonomy): Eukaryota > Metazoa > Arthropoda > Insecta > Neuroptera > Chrysopidae > Nineta > Nineta flava. Next base: position 37,799,564 of record OY986043.1, on the reverse strand, counting down.
ATCATCCCAAAATCAGAGGCAGCATTTGATAGGTGTCAGTTAAGTGTGAGAAATTCTGTGTTTATTATTGAAGCGAATATACATAGCACTGACGAATCTTCCATAAACAAGTTCATCATTCAAAGAATGACTACGAAAAAGCGAAATAAGCGCGCAGAAGCTATAAAATTCGATTTCCAAAACGCGGCACCGGACACTGTAACTGTCCATGGAATGGCAATGGACAGCTGTTGCCGGCTTTAGATGCACGCAAATCGACGGAAGAACGTCCACTAACAGTTATTTCGACTAGTAATAAAGAACAACTTATCGCTGTGCCAAAATTGGATAGCTCTTCAAGAAGAGTAAAGGCACAGGCATTTTGGAACACTATTATCAACTGGAATCTTGAAGATAAAGTGCGTCCATTTGACGATGATGTAGATTAAGAAACAAAAGTAAAAACTGAAAATTTTAAGATAAGATAATAAATCCTTCGCTATTTTTTAGTTTTTTCAATTTTATCGATTTAAAACAAAATTATACTTGTTATTATTGCAAACAAAAATGGTTAGTAAACTTAATTTTGAACATTAAATATTTTAAGTTTTTTGTTTAAGGATATCATGTTCACGGATAAACATCCAACCATTTACGTACAGAGACCAATTGTTGCAAATGGTATTTTTGGCATCAGGGGTCCACAAAACATCGAGACTTAAAACTTCTATATTACATATTATCATGCTTAAGTTTATAACTCTGTATATGGAAATGAAAAACAACTCCATTATTTGTTTTATTTATAAAAGTTTCTGTATATTAACTACAATATTTTTTATATATTTAATAAAATAGCCAATATAATATTCATTGGGTCTTACGAAGTCAAGTATTTGTTGAAATCGAAACTAAATTTGTTTGAGCATCTGTTCGAATTAATATCATATTCAGATAAATCTATATTTTCAAAATTATAATATTTAAAAATATCTAAACGAGCCTAATCAAGAAGTTTAATATTTACCATATAAAAAATTCGACCTGTAGGAGTTACGTAGATTAAGTAAATTTTGTAGAAGGAATAATATTTTTGAAAATAAGTTAGCTTGGCGATCATTTTAAAATTTATTATTATTACATTAGTTTGTTGTATTGAAAATTATTTAGAATAATTTTTGGACCTAACACATTTTTCTAAGTTAAAGTTCTAAATATAAAAGGAAAATATTTTTCTCCTTAAGAAAGGACTTGTTTTTTATAATTACAAAAAGAAAAAGATCTGGTTTTGATTTATTTTATTTTTTATCTTTAACAAAGTTTTTTTTTTAAATCAAACAAATCAAATAAAAATATGAAATCAAATATAATTTATTTTGTAAGAAAATTAATATAAAAAAAAAACAATCAAATCTTAATTTAAAATTTTTTTCTTTCAATTTCAAAGAAAGTTTTTTTTTTTAATCCAAAGTCAAGTAAATACAATTTATAAAAATACAAATTAAATTTTGTTAAATAATTTTTACATAAACAAGTATAATTTGATAAACAAAGCAAGCTTGCAAGTATGCTGTTATGAATCAATTATTTATATGTTGTAAAAATTTGAACTGGAGAAATATCTTTCAGTGGCTGCGTGATCAAATGCATTACCGGAGTGGTGTTGTGCTGGTTCCAACTATAATTTTTAGTATTATTAATAATCGGACCATCTGAATGCGTCCATGGTTGTTGAGAAATTAAATTGTTCTAGAGAAATCTATACAAAAATATGTTTTTAAAACAATATTTTCTAAAGCGTCAACAACCATATTTCTAGAAAGGTCTATGATGGGTATATAAAAACACAGTTTCACCAATTCAAGTCAGTTCTAAATGAACAGTTAATCAGTTTAAAAATCAGTATTGTTTGATTATCATCAGTTCGAAATGAACAGTACTCAGTTTAAATTAAACGTTGTTGAATTAACAGTCGGTTTTAAAGTAAAAATTGTTCAAGTTAAGTCAGTTGTATATTGTTGTAATAAAACGAGAAAACAGACTCCAATTAATTGTGGAAATAAAAGAAAAATTATTAAAATTGAAATTATTTTTGTTCAAATAAAATTAATTCAGGTTTGGATATCATAGAGTTTTTGTGTTATTTAATTTTTTTTAAGTGCGCGCGTTCAATTGATATATATTTAGTAAACTTTTACTAATATTTTGGATTTTTTTTGTGTCGAGTATCAGAATCTGCTATAGGTTCTACAGCGCTCCTTTTGAAGACTAAAGAGAGCCAAGATAAGTTAATTTCCAATTTCCAAGATAAGTTAATTTCCAATAACTTTCATTCAATTTTTCCATTATACCAATGTTAAGAGATATATTTCAAAAACTCACGTTCTTCTTTGCCGATTCAGCCTATTACTGACATTGGCCTTTCAAATACCAAAAGCCATACCATATCAATTTCCATTTTGTTTGGATTAAAAATGTGAACTGTCGAGCACGTATATATATAATTTTTACGAAATTGTTTCATATGTACAACCTCAATCGCTACATTTTCTTCCGAAATTCGCTAAAACAGTTTAGAACACTACAGGTAAAAGTATAAGTTGAATACTCACAATTTCAAATTAAAAAGAATTACGAATTACAAGACTGTCAGGAATTGTTAACTCATTTTAATATTAACTATTATTTTAATTATTGAGGGGTATTAATGCTTTATCAAAAAGTCAGACGAACAGACAAAATACAATTCAAGATGAACAAATTTTACTTATTAAATTAAGAGTTAAAACGCAATTAATCATTTGGTTAACCTGAACTAAGGTTAAAAGTTAAAATATTTTTTTTGTTTTAAATAAACAGTTTCAATCAAACAAATATCAATTAACTTAGATAAATAGAAGTAACATGTCTCTTTGTTAATTGTTCTTAAAACAATGTAATATGATATAAAATATAATTTAACAGCACTTCATATAATATTAGGTAAAAGGTTCGCAGGTAATATGAAATTTTACATTCATGCCTTCCCCAAATTTTAGCACGACAGCAATATTTACAGTAATACTTTATATTCTAGGCTTTTTTTAACACCACTACAATTTAAAAATATACTTTTAGTCGTTTTTGTATTTGTATTGAACTTTAACCTTAAAAAAGAATCAACTGCTTTGAAATTTTTCCAGTAACTTTCTAGAAGTTTTTCCCCTGGGATCTGCCTGGAGTAAGATTTCTACTTTGCATATTATTTTCTACTCGGTAGTTCACAGAATAATTCTCTTCTTAACTGTATTTTTTATACTTATATGCGGAACATCTATATGATAGAATAGAAAATGATAATATATTTTGGGATTTTCTTTCCATTTATATTAACTCCATACTCTATGTACGTTAACACATGGTATTAGAATGATTCACTCATTTTCGCAAAAACATTAATGAATGAAAAAATTGGAACAATATTTTTTATAAAATAATGTAATATTCCTAAAATAATGTAATTTTGCTTTATGAAATAACTTTTAATACTAAACATTTAACAGTACATCACCAGCCACATTTTTTTGGTGCCGCTCAGTTAACTTTTCTGAGCTAAGATGGAGTAATAAGACACAGGTAGCCATTTAGTTCTATTTAATCGTGCGCTGGTGTTGGCCCAAATTCGCAGATGTGTGTGAAACGCACTAAGTGATTGTCATCTACGGAATCTAAAGAATGCGTTCGACATTCGTACAAATAAATCAAATTTATTAACTAAAAGAATAAATAAACAAAAATATTACTTAACTAAAATGAAATAAATCTTAAGTAGTTAAATTATATATAAAGTGTAATCATCAGACTGAAACGAAAATCTTCAATACTTAACAAATGTTGGATTTATTTGAGTTTGCTTGTACAAATACTACAAGGTATTGTTGATGTTAGGTGAATTATTTTGTTAAATTACTGTTTTTATTTTTATTTTTATATAGATCTTGTTTTAAATGTTGAATTTGCGTTAAAAACCTGAATATTCAAATGACGAGGATGTTAGTAATCATCGACACATCCTTCGCATTTAACTACAATTTGTTTTCTAATAGCGATATCAGAGCATTTAAGTAAAATTTTTTGCATCGATATTTTCGGAACGTAATAACTAGCACTTTTAAAATACTTATCTGAAAGAGATACGACTAACAAAATGTTTCTATTCCCGTGTTATTCTTCTTTTTGGAAACACAATATTTGTTGCGGTTGCTACTCTTTTTTAAGAGTAGAGGATGACGGGTCTAGTCAGTACTGTTTATTTATCTGAATTTCAGGACGGGTCTAGTCAGTACTGTTTATTTATCTGAATTTCAGAGTAAAGTGGCTGATATTGATTTCGATGATTTGGTACATATTTTTTTTTTATGTAGGTGTATCAAAATTATTGGACACGTATATTGAAGCGAAAGTATATTTTGTTAAAATACTATAATTACAATCCAACGCGATTTCCCAACGGGTATCATATAGTATTTAAGTAATGCATAATTTTTTCCTTAACATCCTTGAGATAGCTTGGCCATATATATTACTTTTTTCGATAAATTATAAACTTGGGCTTTACTACATTAATACCAAATTTCAAGTTTCTATCTCGTCTGAAAATGACCCTGGAGGTATTGAGGATCAATCTTTGTGTGAATCAATTATACAAATTAAGGAATTTTTATTTTGAATTTTTGGGTAACCTTTAGTTAGAATCTTGAAATATGAAATATTTCTTGACTAGGTACTTATCACGTGGACTTACGAACATCAGACTGTCAGTAAATCTTAGGACTACGGTTTTAGAGTGTTAAAACCTCGCTACACTGCTACAGTGTTCTCAATAATGAAATACGAATTGAATATTTATTGGAATTTTAAAGGTGTTTTTGATCTGGTAAAGTAAATTTATGTTTTAAGTCCCAGTTGATTGATTTTCACAACATATTATTCATGTACAGTTTTATTTCAATTCTTCTACCTTTTCTACACGTCCAGGAACCAAAACTAAATGAACAAACAATACCGTTTTAAACAAGAAGTAAGAAATGTGAAATTAAGATTTTCAATTTTAAAAGTTTGAGACGAGGATAATAAAATATTTTAATTTTTCTAATAAAATAAATTTTTCTAATAAACATCTCGTTTTTTTAAAAGTCGTCTCTTTTGTGTGTTTTTACAGCCTTGTATAATTTTTCTTTTTTAAATTTTTTGTTTAAAATTATATAGTTTTTGATATTATATACTAATTTATTGATTTTAGCTATGATATTATGGGCCCTTTACACCAGAGGTGGGCAGGAGATGACTCGGCCAAGCTCTGAGTGAGAGGTAGGGAAGAGAGATAGAGTTAACACAGGGTAACCTACCAATTATTAATATTTTCTTTTTTTAATTAAAACATTTTCTGAAAAAAATATAATAATACCAAATCTTTTTTATGGTCACTATTATACAAAGTAAATAATACAAGCAATCATTCAATACATACTCTGGAATTTTGGGCTGGTAATTAGGCTCATAAAATGTACCTTTTTAGTATATATCATATTTGTGTATGAATAAAATAAAAATATATATAAATCTTTTGAACCTTTAAGTTTACCGCTGGACCATTGTAATAAAAGAGGGAAATTTTTGCAAAGGATAATTTAAATAGAATTAAAGTTTTGGAAATTCCAAATGATTTGTCTAAATATTTTACTATTCATATCCGAGAACTAATAAAGAATTATTTACCTGATTTAATTATTTTTTCTTCGCATGGAGTATGCTCAGTATAGTGTCATGGGAATTTGATGAATTAAGTTAAATTTTACATAAAGTGGGAATTTGAGTTCTTCGAGTTAGTCTACTTTGAATTGAAAAAGTGAAAAGTACTATTTGTAGTAGTGGAAATTATTTTTCGCATAATTTGTTTTTCAAAAAAAATAAAAGTAGTGAATTTAATAATGGAGAAGACATCGCAAGCAGTCTTGGATAAGTTCATATTATTATTATTATTATTGTTATTATTATCATTATTGTTATTATTATTATTATTATTATTATTATTATTATGTTTTTTGGTGTATCTCTCCATACTGTAAAAGATATTATTTAAACAATAAATATTTTATAAAACTATTTGTAAATTGATTGAATAAATTATTGGGCAATAATCGGTAGGACAACCTGTATTGAAACATCGTTCCGTCTTGCTTCAAAACATACCTTCTTTACTTACTCTCACCCAGCTTATGGAGAGCTCGTAAGGCTCAGACGAGCTGTCTGTGCCCACCTCTGCTTTACACAATATCACATTTTATTGTAGATAGTTTTGAGTTTTATTGTTTTAACCGTTATGGTGTGGGCTCTTTAAATCCACATTATTAAACGTTGTTATATAATATATAGTTTTTTGATTTATATACAGTTTTTAAATTTTTAATTGTTATTTTATTTTTAAGTTTTTTTTATCTTTTGCAGTGAAGGCCTTTTACACCTCTACTGCAACGCTGTTATATTTCTTGTTGTTGATTTTTTATATACTTTTTTTTTTTGTTTTATTCCTACCTACCATTTAACTAGATAGTGCTGTAATAATTTTGTGATATTTGTTTTCAATATTTCTTGTTTTTTTGTTTTGTTATTGTTATTTAAACTTAAGGGACTAATAAGCTAATTCTCAAAGCCCAAAAACGGGGGTGGATTATAGTGGATAGTCTGACTGGCCAGGAGTCAGGAGATAAGTCGACAAACTATGTACGTCGTTGCATTTCCCACCTCCCTGTCACAAAAAATAATTATATTTACACTTGCCACATTTTAAATGCTCTTTATTCTTCAATATATAATCTTCAAACTCACCACATTTTACACGTTAACCATGTTAAGGAAAATAGACAGAGAAATGGAAATCAAGAGACAGCAGTAACTAAAAGAGACGTTATACAGTATTTCAAAAAATTTCAGATAATTTTTCATAAAGGGTGTAAAATAAATTATAATAATTCATTCAAGTGTAATAGCTTAGCAGGAACTGAAGAAATCTTCCTACGAGTTGTCAAATTATTCTAGATGAAGTATTAATGGATTTCTACATGGATAAATATAAATTGTCTTTCTGTAAATAGTTTATGCCATTGGTTATATGCGGAAATTTATTTTGGAGGTTATTTATGCTCTTTTTAAAGTTCTTCATAATATTTGTCTATAATTTCAATGTAGTTAATTATATTTAATTATTGATTTTAATTTTATTTTTCAATGATTTTCCGGCCAATTAGGGTTTTACAACACGTAGTGCGGGACATAAAAAGTTAGAACGTTTTTGAGACACATCCCCCAAAACTCGGAAATGTTGGCAACATTACCATAAAGAACAAATTGGTAGACTTATGAACGCCAGGAGACTTAGTACTGACATACGTTATAATAGTACCTTATAATGCAAGTACTGACATATAATAGCGTCTGGAATTATTTAAATTGGTGTTTATGAAAAAACTATCAAATATTTTTATGTTGGTAACAATCATCGATAATGTGTCCATTTAATTTATACGGAAATATAATACAACCCTCCCAAAAGCGGAGAACTCATAAAACATAGTTCTGCAAATTTGTTTACTGCAAGTTTACGATATAATTATGTTTTATGAGCCCAATTTCAACTCAAAGTTAACCACTTTACCGCTTCTGGGAGCGGTTGGTCCTCAACTTACACTTCTGGGAACATTTCCTTTCAATTTCTATTTTCAATATGTAATACTACACCAATTTTCAGAACTATGTTCGATCGGCTTTTTTAAATCAAAACTGTACATGTTTGACCCCCACCCACACTCTCCGCCTCACATGAGACTTCTGCAAAATGCGGCCCATGATTTGAATATATCATGGAAATCACGACTATGTTTTATCAGTTTACTTTTAGACCAATACTGATACTGAACTCTAGATATACATTGTATGGAGATCAATGATTAATTCAACCAATACCGTGGTAGGAAATTCGTTTGTTATTCATTACAGGGGATGCGAAACTACATAAAATAAACCGATTGAAACTTTTTTTAAAATTTTTAGTAGGTATGTATATTTTGTGTGTTTTGTGATCATCACTCGTCATCAATCAACAAATTTTTAAATTTTCGTCAAACTCTCAGGATAATTCTTTCTACTACATGTATTGTTGTATGAGTATAATGCTAACAAATACGCCGCGCCGTGTATTTGAATGAACGGTTGTTTTCAATTTACACAATTTTGGAATTGTGCATTTGAAACGCCGGGATAAATCTGATAAAAGAAAAAACATTAATTAAATAAATTAATAAAATCAGTGTTAAAATACTCTATTCAATTGACATGATCGATTATTATTTAATTTTCTTAAGAAATAAAACAACAAAAGAAAAAAAAATAGTTTAATCCTCTACTAATAAGTAATGTAACTATATGATATGTATAATAACTACACCTTATCTAAGAAGATAAATTCTTGAACAATTTTGATGTGATTCACATCACTAAACCCCAGATTTGTTATGGCTCATTAGTTCATTTATTTAGTTATGGTTGCAAGGCAACACACAACACAACAAGCATGGTGAAAAAAACTTGTACATACTTATGAATGCGCTAATAAATTAAATTCTTTTAAAAGATGATATTATGTTCTAAATTTTAAAAAATTCGTTACGCGGGTGCTGCTACAACTTTCGAAATGCAATTGCGAATTTCCAAAATGAAATATCATATCTGATATGATTTTAGTATTTGCAAGGCCAATTTTATTACTAAATGGCATAGGTCAAGGGGAAAGCGGGGATAGAGAAAGATGAAAACATAAAATATAAAATATCTCTCTTAAAATTAGAAAATCGAAAAATATATAAAGTTGTAGAAAATTATGTTTGCTACAATTCACTTCCCGATCATTTTTCTCAAACTCTAATGGGAACAGACATATTAAGAATTTTAACTTTCAATTTTAAATTGTAAATATTAATGTAACAGAAAAAAAAATAAAACTAATTACCTACAACTTTACTTCTTATAAATTTTTCGATTTTTCGAATATTAAGGGAGATATGCCCAATTTTGTGTTTCCCCTCTCTTCAACCCCCCTTTCCCCTTTGTCCGTTTTTACCCATTAACGAACTTGACCTTTCAAATGCAACAACATTTTCCTTCCATCGTTTATATTTGTAACAATATAAATTTCATGACATCAACAAAAAGGATTCTCTAAATATTATTATTATTATTATTATATTATTTCTGTAAAAATTACTTCAAACTTAAGAAGGTGAGAAGTAAACTATTATTTTTTTTATGTTTCTATTATGTTTCTATTTTATGATCATACTTTCCTTTTTATTTGTGGCCCAACCGGAAATTGTATAAATACAGAAACACATGCGATAAATCTTGATAACAATAAATTTCTGGAATTTTTATGCTCTAAACACAAAAACTGTACAATCCACAGAATAATGGTTTTAAAGATATGTAAGAAACATTGTTAAAGTAGCGATGCCGGAAAAGGCAAGAGGCAAACGAGACGAGTCAAGAATAAGTCAGCGAGAGACGAGACAAAAATTAGGATCCTGATATTCGATAAATATTCGAGACAGAGACGATAGTACTCTCTTTTAATCTCTATCGATTTTTAATCTATAAAAATGTACTAAACAGAAAACCATTTTGGTCGGTGATGATTAGATTATTTCCATACACTTTTTGTACTTTGAATTTTTATTAAACATATCAACCAATAAGAATTATTATTTTTACAACTATCAAGTACAAAAAAATGTTTTTTAATTAATTGTATTTTTCAAGAAAATCTTCAACTGTAAAAACAAGACGAGATGACACAATAGAAAACTTTTGCAAGTCAATACAACATAAAAGACATGCTACTCTCGTCTCGTATCGTGGCATTATTTAAAAGAAGCAATTAATGTAATTGAATTGTTACTCTCTACATATCTGCCATCATTTGGCTTCAGTTAAAAAACTTGACTCATAATTTTTACTCTATTTTTGTTAACAACAATGTTTGCTTTAAACGTCAAGGTTTTCGACATATTTGGAAAAAACGATTCTATTTTGTTTTCAGATTGCATTTTTGGTACGAAAATGTTATTTCCAAATTTTTATTAATGCTCACCAATTAATGTTTACCTTCCTTCAATTAATGTTTAGCGTCTGTAACTACCCTGCCTTCAGAGTTAATAGAAAATAACAAAAATTTTGTTTGTAAATTTTTTTCAAATTTACTGCAAAATTAAATCCCAACACCTACGAATAGTAAAAATTGTAGTAACTTTTTTTTCTTCAATACAGAAAATAAGTATTAAAAAGAAAACTTAGAAAATGAAGTTCTCAAAAATTCAAACATTAATTCCAAGAATAACTCAAAACATATTAACAAGCCACCTTTACAAATAAATGTTTGCTTTGAAACGCGTGTAGGTATACTATGTTCTAAAATCAATCCTCTATTATTTTTGGTAGTACCTACTCAAAACAAATTTATACTAAAATACATCCTTATATATTCTTTCTTTCGTATAAGTATTAAATCATATTTTGTAATAAGAAAAAAACACATTTTCTGTTTTATATATTATTCCTTACAACCTAATATCAAACAGAGGCTTGGTTATTATAAAATGCACTTGTTAAACCGGTCGAATGGGGTCCTATATGTATACGTTTATACAATCACGTCACTAGATGTGTGCAGAAAATACAAAATAAAAAACTCAACCAACATAAATTGTAAAAAATGTATTTAATAATATTTAAAAATATAATTTTTTGTTACTCTATCCAGAAATTAAGGGATAAAGTGATACATTTTATTCAGAAACGCTCATTCAAGTGGAAATTATCTGACAGTATTAAAACAATAATCCTTCCTTTCGGTATAAAATTGGAAAAAAAGAAATTTATATCTGAAAAGTAGATAGTCATATACGAGCCTCACGAATTTTCCTCCCTAAAAATAATACAAAATATAAACCGACCCAAGAAAAAATGGATTTAGCTGTGGAGAAAGGCAAAATTTTGAATAAAAGTTAATAATGCTAATAATTATATTAGCATCGCTGTCATGGTGACTTGAGTTCATTTAAATATGAACTAAGTATGGTTTTATGGTATTTTCTGGATTCTTCGAAAAAATCCGCTTAAGCTATGTGATGTAGGTATTTTGTTAGGCAAAAATAGATAGTTAAAATTTGTTTTAATGTATACCGAAATTGAAGACAGCAAAGATCTTTTATAGTACAAAACAAAAATAGTTACGCAGGAGCTGCTTCGACTTAGCAAATTTCCTTAGAATACTCAAATCACTCACTAGCGGTCATAATATTAGTCTGAACAAAATGAAATGTCGTATATGATTTTAGTATTTTCGAGGCCAATTTTATTAATAAATGGCATACATCAAGGGGAAAGGGGAGCATAAAGATAACAGAAAACACAAAATATAAAATATTTCTCTTAATATTAGAACAAGGAGTAAAGTTGTAGAAAATCAAGTTTGGTACAATTCATTACCTTACCATTTTTTCCAAACTCAACTCATTTGGAAAACTAACTTTTTCCAAATGTGTACAGAGATATTTAGAATTTTAACTTTCAATCTTTAATTGTAAATACATCTGTAAATATTAGTGTAACAGAAAAATGATAAAAGACAAAATTGTAGTGAAACTAATTACCTACAACTTTACTTCATATCAATTTTTCGATTTTTCGAGTATTAAGGGAGATAAACATTGAATTAAATTAAATTATAGTACTTCTTAAATTTAAAATTACTTCTTATAAAAATACTAAATGTTAAATGTTGTTTTTAATTTATATAGAAAATTATTTTTACTATAACTTTGCTTCTTATTATTTTTTATACCCGGTATATGTAAATTTACAAGGGCATATTAAATTGTGTTCCGACATTTTAACACTTGACAATGTTGATCGCAGGCATAAATTTTTGGAATAGGTGTTCATAAAATCTCCTACTTCGGCCATTACGGCATATCCATCTGTCTATGGACACGATTACTCAAAAATTAAAAGAGACAATAACGATTTGCAATTTTGGGAGTGTGCTAGAGCGAATAAGTATGGTCAAGTTAGACTGCGGAAAATCGGACTAATTTTGACAAAATGGGTAAAACAGGCCATCATTGAAATCGTAAGATATAGAACAAAAATGTAAAAAAAATGTTCCTTTTTAAAAAAATAAACAACTTTTGTTATAAACTTTTTTACATAAATTCAAGGTATACAGGGTATGTAACAGAAAAATGATAAAGACAAAACTATAGTGAAACTAAGTACCTCCAACTTTACTTCATATCAATTTTTCGATTTTTGAGTATTAAGGGAGACATAGCAAATTTTGTGTTTCCCCCTCCCTCTACACCCCTTTATCACCTTGTCCGATTTTACCCTTTAACGAACTTGATCTTCAAATACCAAAAGCGCATCAAATACCAAATTTCATTCCAATTGGAATAAAACTGTGACCGCTAGAGAGTCCACAGACACATAAACGTATATACATATATATGTTGATATGACGTATATCATGTATGCAAATTTTAACGATAGTGACTTTTAACATCTAGCAGGTAGGATCGATGAACATTTGAAGAAGTTTTTACGAAATTCCAACATTTGTACAAAAACAATCGTTGCATTTCTTTTGGAGGAAATTCACTAAAATCCATAACTCATTCAATTTTTTCAGAAAAAATTGTTTTTTAAACTTGGAATTCTACATCTAGGTTATTTGAAATTAAATTTCAAATTTTGCCCCAATTCCTAGCAGAATTATTTGTATTTTATAAACCTTGTAGTGAAAATACGTATTTATAAAATACAAATAATTATTCTACGAATTGGGACAAAATTTGAAATTTAATTGGAATTCCACATAAATAAAAAAGCGACAATTTTTGAGAGCAACAACATAAAAAGCGATAGTTATTAAAAGCCATTTAAAATATTTCAAAAGATTTATATATTTGCGTATAAATACTAGGCAGTGCATTTATGTATGAATGAACCGCCAACATTTGCCCATTGTCATTAAAATTTATTCAGATGTCAAAATTTAGTGTAATTTTATAATTTACCATGGCATCATCAAAACATATTAAATTAATTTACAAAAAGTCAACTATGCAAATATTTCATACCTACAGGTATTTTTAAATTTAGGTTGGTTAACAATAAAATAAAATCTCTTTATTAACGATACAGTGGAATACCTAAATTCCACAGATAGTCATGCACCCAGTATAAATGCTAAGGAGATAAAATACTACTATTTGCTGACGATATGGTTGTATTCGCCCAGTCACCAATAGGCCTGCAACGCACATTAAATGCAATTGATAGTATTTAGATTGATTTGTACAAGAATGGAAGTTAAATATGAATATATCCAAAACCAAAATCCTAGTATTATGAAAAGGTTATAAAAAGATAAATAAATTTAAATGGCAGTGAAATGGTGAAAATATTGAAGTGATTGATAACTTTCAAATACTTAGGATTCATATTAAACTGGAATGGCAATTTTGTTATGCACATAAAATGGAAGATTGCACAGGCTAGAAAGGCATACCATCTACTACGCAAAAACCTACACAATAAAGATGTTATCCCTATTAAAACTAAATTAGAGGTCTTTAACACTATGGTGGATCAGATTGTTAGATTGTGAAAAAGAAACAAATAAAATATGCCTCGACTTTTGCAAGTAGATTCTCCAAATACGTAGGATAGCACCAAACTGGCTACATTAATAGAAACAGGATGTGTGCCTACATCTGTAAAAATTAAGACCACGTATATCAAATATTTTTTTAAGTTGTGGAAATTTGAAACAAAACCTCTACAATGCATTCTTACACTATCAGACTAAGGAGGCTAACTACAGTTGCTGGGCGAAAAACCTTCTAAATATAATCGAAAAGTTAAACCTGACGTATCCGTTAGAAGAAGACACAACACCCATTCACCTACACAACACAATAGAAGATGCACTGCTTGTCGAATTTTACAAATGCAGTTTTTATAAACAATATGAAATCCCTACATTTGTACAAAAATCTTGCGTATTATCAGAATGGTGCTAAATACCTCGAAATTTTGGACGAAAATACAAGGAGACAAATAACGTAATTCCGCTTAGGGATATGGATAAGGGAGATTCGAATGGGTATAACAATAACGACGGGAATGTGTGTTTTGTGCGGACAGGAAGAATCACCAGATAACTTTTTCACTTCGTGTCAAGGTTTGGATGACATACGAAGGAAACATCTGATAGGATTAGATGACCTAACCGATATTAAAACACTACGGAAATTAAGTGGATTTATTGGGTTGGTACAAAGTATGCGTAGAAGTAAAATTTAAAATTCTATGTTTCTGTGGGAATGACGATATCATGGTAAGGACAAAAAAGTATAAAATGATTGAAAATGTAGAGTTTTTATTTTATTTTTTACATTGGTTTTGGATGATATCTCTTTTTTAACCCGACTTCAAAAAAGGAGGATGGTTCTCAATTCGTCTGTTTTTTTTTTTTTTTTTTATGTGTGTCACCTCAGAACTCCGTCATTTATGAACCGATTTTGAATTTTTTTTTTGTTTTAAAGGGTTTGGTTTCCCATTGGTCCCATTGTCACCAAATCGCATTCTGATGAGGGGATCTCCGGGAAATCGAGGAAAATCCTCATTTTATATGTGAAAACCGATTTCTGCGAAATTTTTTTTTTTTTAAAGGGTATACTTATTCATAATGGGAAAATAAAAAATTTTTTTTTAAAACCGACTTCAAAAAAATTTTTTACAAGAAACAAATTGCTTGTAAAAAAAACTGAAAATATGTTATAAAAAAATGCACTAAAAATTATAAAAAAAAAAAAAACGGGTAAAAACAAAAGTGTTATTTTTTTTTTTTATTGTTATTTTTGGAGGCGGTGTCCAAAAGTTATGTGAATTTCTCTATGGTGACACCGCCTCCAAAAATAACAATAATTGTACATATATATTTAAAAATTTTTGCTTTGGTGAACTAAAATTGGCACAAGAATATGCAATTATTTTTTTACTTTTTAGTGCATCTTTTGTTATAGAATATTTGATTTTAGAAGTCGGGTTTCCATTTTGTCAAAATAGGTTTTATTTATTTTCATTGTATTTTATTTCTTATTATTTTTGTATACAATTATCACTTTATTTTCTTTTAACTTATAGATTTTTTATAGACTTTTAATTAAAAAAATAATAATATTTGTATATTTGTTAATTTACTTTTAAACAAATTAAAATTTTTTAGGTTTTATAAGGCTTAATCGAAAGCTTAAACGCTTACCTATCTAAGTATAAACTAAAAAAAAAATTCCCGACTTTCTACAACATAACTCCTCACACATTTTTCCAATACTAAGTGAGCTATTTTATTCGTTTGAAAGTGATGCGTCAAGCACCACTTTCCACTTAACTTAGTACCCCGTAGCTTGTTAAATCCCCTTAACGTGAAACGTAAGTTTTT
Source organism: Nineta flava (assembly GCA_963920215.1). Taxonomy (NCBI): domain Eukaryota; kingdom Metazoa; phylum Arthropoda; class Insecta; order Neuroptera; family Chrysopidae; genus Nineta; species Nineta flava. The sequence goes on along the minus strand of OY986043.1, from coordinate 37,783,987 downwards.
TAACGTTTCCGTTAGGTACCGCTGCGGGTTAAATAACCCTTCGAATTAATTAATGCTTCACGTTAACTAACGCGAAGCGCAGCTTAACGTGATGCGTTAGTTACATTACGCGAATCGTCCGTCACTTATCGCGAAGCGATATTCAGTAATCGTTAGGCGATAATCAGTTATCGCGAAGCGAAAGTCACTTGCGGAAATAAAAATTAAACACATTATAATTTTCAAAACATCCAAGTGCCCTTAAATCCCTTTTTGATGATACTATCGTATTAGTCTATCGCGTCCATAAGAAACCGTGCCGTTTAAACTAGGGGATCCAACTTTCATAAAAGATAGTGCTTATTGTGACTTTAAATACTTGCCTAGGTGACCATGCGAAAACTTGATCCGATAGCGGGGCAACCAGCCCCAAGTTTTTTTTCGTGAATAAATTTTTTTCTATAATAATCACAAGAAAAACACATTAATACTTTTTTCATAAAATTTTATTTCCATGAAACTTTTTTATGTCTGCTGCACTAAAGCGTTATATACGTGTATCTAAATCTAACCTAGCTTATAAGAAATGGTTCCATTTTTAGAATTGAAGACCCTATATTTTACGAAAATATCATACATACCACAATGTGAAGAAAAAGAAAGATTATAATACGGACTAACGATAGTACAAATTCATGCAAAATACAGTTTATTTATGATTGTTATCAATTTATTATTATTGTCTCGTACTAATACTTTAATAAGTAACGACCTATAATTGGATGCATTTTTTTTAAAGATACATTCAATCATAAAACCAAACTAGCTAATGTTGTTTATTATATTATTATAACCCAATTTCCATCATTCAATATTATTTTGCTTTCATTCAAATATGAAACCATATTATCCAGAGGTTAATCTAAAGAGAAATAAAGGTTTAGGTAGATTAGAGACAGTTGGAACCAAACTAAGATTGCCTAAGATTGTTTTAAAACCTATTTTGTATCATTGAATATAATTTTTCTTTCAATCATTCATATATAAAACTATAGAATCCAGGAATAAAGAAAGATAAAGGTAGGTTTTAGTAGAGAGAAAATTAGTTTATCTTAGGTATTATTAGCTAAAAGGGATAAAGATATGAGACAAATTTTAGATTTTCCGGGTATTACCATACGTTACTGAAGATAGCGAATCTTTGATGAGAACTAAACTAAATTATGTTTAGAAATTTTTTATATGTTTAAAAATAGTGACAAATTTTTATTTAACATTTTAGAATTGGATAAATTGATATTGAGGAAAAAAATCTAATAATATTATAATATTATTTTGAAAAACAAAGGTTGGTTCTCTAAAACTCAATCATAAATACGTAACTATGTATAGAGATTGTTTTTAATACACATTAATCATAAGGGTATTTTTCTACAAATATTTGTACAGACAATCTCAAAGTTCTATTGTGTATATTCATGAATATAACAGAGTATAAACTTTCATTTGTTAAATGGAAACCTATCAAACATAATGAGTTTCTTCAATAATATACAATAAAAGGCCAAGGAGTGTGTTTGTCGAAACCCTTTTAAGGAATTCTACAATTTTGTAATTTTAACTTCATTCTTTGAACTATGAACATTGATCAATGAGATTATATCATTGACACCATGTTAATTGGTTTTGTTGAATTTTTTTTCAATTAATTTTGGTATAAAAATATATTTGCATTATTCTACGTTGTATATAGGAGCATTAATTTTCAGGCGGGAGATGTTCCAAACAGAAATTCCAAGAACTACTACGTTTGAAATTTTGAAAAAAGGAACGTCAGTTATGAATCCAATATTATATTTCATAACAATTCAAATAATTTCTTTGTCTATTAACGATTAAACGTAACTTTTTACTATCATTAACTAAAGTATAATAATTGAAAATTATAATACTTCTGTTATTTATAAATTCACATAATTTTATTCAATATTTTCTTCTTGTGTGGTCACGAATAATGCATATATATATATATATATATATATATGCCTACATACTTTCGGATACTACTACAAATCTTATGCAATTATTATCTATAGCTTGCTTTATGGGAATATTAATAACAGTAATAATGGCTAAAAATATTCAAACGATAAAACCGTAAAAATAAATATGTTTTGAAAATTTTCTTTATTTGATAAGCATACATATGGTTTTACCTCTATATACAAACTATAACATAGTGCATATGAGATCAAGTGTTCATCCTCGAAAATCGATGTTGAGTTTTCATAGAAGCTTTACATAGTAGTTGAACCGGAAATGACCTTCTATTCTAAATGCTTTTGAGATTAATGGAAATTTCTCGAAAACAATTCCGGCAATATTTTTTAATTTTTTAACACGGATAGATTTCTTATGATCCAGCTTTTCGCGTACTTTTCACTCCAAGTATGTTGAAAGAGATAATAAAATGATTGTTCAAATATTGTGGTACTCGTAAAGTTTTATAACTTTAATAACTAAGAAAAAGTATTTTATTTGTGAGCGAAGTAAGATAATTTTTGAGCTAGTGGTACAAAATTTTAAACTTAGGTATTAGAAGATGCTGAAGATAGCCTAAGGTGGTACTTTACTGTTGTAGGTTTTTGGGATTTTGGAAATTTTCTTAAAAACAATACGATATGGAGAAAAAAATTTAAATTACTTAAATTATATAACCATATAACCAAAAATATAACCAACTGTTGTATCAAGCATTTTTTCGTAAACGACATAAATTAATATACTTGATACACTCGTTTTGTGTTGGTGGTTATGTGAACGTCACATAACCTCTATGTATAGACTCTACTGTATAAAATTAAGCTCAATAATTTACATACTTCTTTTAAATTAAATGTTGATAGTAAATAAATACCATTAAGTACTTGTATGCAATATTCTACTCTAATGTCGAATTAATATGTTAAAGCCATTCGTTAAACTCTGTATATCTCTTTAAGAATTATTTGTTATTACAATGTATGGGAAAAAAAAGATCGTGAAAGTATCACATAACCTCTATATATAAAATATAGTCTGTACATAGATTTTGTGTGGCGTTCACACAATCACTCACACAAAACCAGATTTTGAGTGCATTATAAACAAATACAGCAGAAGTGTATCAGGTGTTAATTTAATTTTACCATAGGTATACTAAAAATATGAGAGAGCAGAATTAAAACATTTATTTATTTGCTTACTTAGAAGTGAAAAAACAAATATTTAAAAAAAAAGACTATTTTTGAGTGTAAAAATAATAAATGAACAATTATGTATGTAACAAATGAGCTTTTTTGGGATAATAATTCTAATTTGTAAATATTACTTAAAACAGTTTTATGTTACATTAAAAAAAGTTTTCTAAATTAAACATCTATTATTTAATTTTAAAAAAGCATTTTATTTAAATTAAAAGAATAAATATGTTATAATTTAAAAATACAATAATGTTACAATAAGTTTACAAATAAGTATATGCCTACTTTAAATAAAAACACGGTTTCTCCGTTACACGGTGTATATCTACAGTTTGAACCTTGAGTACGGCTGGCAAACTGTCGAATTATTGCAGTAGAATTGTAGAAATTTGAAATGGAAACTGACATTTTGTTTTTGCATACTTGAATTTTGTGTAAAATAATTTCTGGATTCCCATATTTTGGAAAGAGACAGATTAGAAAAAATAATCACACGTTTCTATTTGTAGGTGTAACTGAATTAGCCTACCTGAAGCCTCTCCCCGTATATTATCAATGAATGTAAATAAGAACATCCAATTTTTGTTTTGTGGATTTAAATTCTGTAGAAAGAATATTGGAGACTTGTTCTCTCTGTTTGAGGTCTTGTTTGAGGTCTTTTGAAGAAAAAAATTAAATAAAACAAAAAAAAACTTTATGAAAATCGAACATGACGTTTATTTGATTTCAAAAAGAAGAATTATTCTATGTATTCGTGTCAAACAAACACAAAATATTAAACATCTCTCTTAGTATTAGAATAATCGAAAAATGTATAAGGAGTAAAATTGTAGAAAATCAAGTTTGCTACAATTCATTACTTGATCATTTTTCTCAAACTCTAATGTGAACAGAGATATTTAAAATTTTAACTTTCAGTCTTTAATTATAAATATTTCAGTAAATATTAGTGTAACAGAAAAATGATAATAAACAAAATTACAGTAAAACTTAATACCTACAACTTAACTCCTGATAAATTTTTCTATTTTTCAAATATTAAGGGAAATAGTCAAATTTGGTATTTCCCCCTCCCTCTAAACCCCCTTTCCCCTCGTCCGATTTTACCCATTAACGAACTTGACCTTTAGAATACCAAAAGCGCCTCAAATGCCAAATTTCATTCCAATCGGAATAAAACTGTGACCGCTATAGATACGAATACATGAAATATTTTTTTTTGTAAAAAATTTTGTCGTTTCCATAGTGACTATAAACTATAATCGTAATTTTGGCTATTAATAAATTAATTTTTTGCAAAAACTAAAGTCATATCAGTTATTATATTTCAGTTTGATAACACTAAAATTATGATCGCTGTGATCTCTTCATTCCAAAATTGTACCCTTTACCTACCGTCTTATGGAACTCGACTGTATATATATCGAGTTCCATAATAGCGAGCTCGAATATATATATATATATATATATATATATATATATATATATATATATATATATATATATATATATATATTCGAGCTCGCTATTATGGAACTCGATATACATGTAAAGTAAGTATTTTGTCTATTTCATAAATATAAAAATTCGTTACAAATGTAATATATAAAATGTTTTAATAACAAATTTTTAAAAAAATGCGCAAATTAAATTCGTTAAATTATATTGTTTTCTTATTGATTAATTTTTTTAATTATGAGATAATTGAATAATAATAATAATTTAACGAATAATAATAATTTAAAAATAATAATAATAATAAAATAGTATTAAAAAAAATCAATTATAATAATAAATACATAGTAATATTAATATTTTTTTATTTAATTTACTAATTTATTTTATTTTTTATTATTTTATAATTTAACGAATTAAACATGAAAAAAAATAATAAATGAAATTATTATTATTCTTTTATTTAATTTAATAATTTATTTTATTTTTTATTTTATTATATTTTAACAAATTTAATTTGCGCAATTTATTTAGTACATTTTTCAAAAAATAAAAAAAATTCTATTAATGCTTTTTTCAAGATATTAATAATGTGATAAATTTAATACATTTTTCCAAAAATTGATAATTAAATCAAAAAATAATTATCAAAAAAATGCACCATTTGCAACTCGGGTTTCAACCTAGTTTCCTTAATTAATAAATAATTAATTAACGGTGCGCCTACTAAAAAAATGTCTCAGGACTTCTTTCCAAAATCGTGCCCTCTACCTACTCTCTTATGGAACTCGACTACTTACGGGACACCTGTTTATATATATATATTCGTTTCAGTATCAAATTTTGATTGATTTTTTTGGGTAGAAAATGGTCATATTTGGTATGTTTTAAACCAGAAAATTTATATCATCAATTTTATTTTAAAAATTCATATCTTTTATATTTGATTGTAGCCAAACAATATGAAAAGAGTTTATTCCGTTATTAAACAACAATGTTTTGGAATTATTTAAATAATTTCCGTATAAAACATTGAGATCAAATTTGCACACTTACGTGCCAATTATTTGTCGACTACCTACGTTTATTTACACACATTTATTTCAAAGACAAAAAATTTGAAAAAGGAGACATATATTGGTGAATATAATAATAATTTAAAACTTTGTACACTCGTTAAAACAATTGTGGAATTTAAAATTAAAAACTCCAAATCAATTTTATTGAACGGGAGTGTATATTGAAATTTTGTAATTATTTTTATTGATTTTAAAATAATATATATTATATTGTATTTTAATACCATCAGATTGAGTGTGATCCAAATTATTACATTTCAATACCCTATCCAAATAATTGTATTTATATGGTCTGTTAATTTCTATTTAATCTTCTTAATTATGGCCTCATTCTGTTTTAATATCGTGCTTAACCCTCAAAGAGGAAGAAAATAAAACGGTTTGGTTGCGAAAAAAATTAATGAATCCTATAAAACTTAAAGTTCCTAAACCTTGGTTTTTCAAATGTTTTTTCTACAAATACATTGAATTGTCATCACTTAGAAATTCTTGCATAGACAACGATAGCATTTTAATCGCTTTTTGACATAGTCATTAAAGGGTTTAGGATTGTAAATACCAAGTACTTACCAATGAGGATCAGGCACTGATAGATAGATAGATTGTAGCGGCTGTCCTGGGCAGGACACACTTCGACCATAAGGTCCATTGTGATGCCTAAGGATGAGAGGTTGTGAGTGGAGTGGAAGGAATTTTTGTGTGTAGACTAGGAATTGGTAGGTTTTGCGATTGCAGTCGACTTTGATAGGAACTATGCCGATATTCATCTGGAGTTCGTGAAGGAAACTGTAGAAAACCTGCACATGCATAGCCAGTTACTTCGTTATTGTCCATACGCCGACAGTTTAGTTAATTAACCGCTCCTTTTTTTTTCTGAATAATTGACAAACTGCCGATGTCGGGATTCGAACCCATAACCTCCCAGTTCCAAGTAGACATAACGTCTCAGACGTAACGTCTTAAACTGCCCGGCTACTTGGTCGGTATTAGGCACTGATGAGCAGTATCGAATTTAGCCCTATGCCAGCGAAGCCTGGGCTTAGGGCCTGTGATGGGCGGCAAAATTTAGAGAGCGCCTGAACCTGAAACATTTTTTTCCGGTTTCTTACCAGCCATAATTAAAGAAGTTTTTCGTCAACTGTAAGATTGAATTTTTACTATTTTCTGTCAGGTTAAACTGTGGAAAAATAACTAATATATAGAAAAATTCGATTAACTCAAGAATCAGACTATCAAAGAAACTTTCTTGAGATAAGAAAATTATCCTTGGTTCGAGAATCTGTCTGTAACGATGCATGTTGCAAAAAAATTGCCTGGTATACTTGATGCATTACATTTTATTGCAGAAAGTGCAGATGAGAAACCACTAACGCCTTCTGAAGATAGGATTTTAAAAAAAATTAAGACGTCTAGAAACAGAAATTCTAGTCGTTGTTTGGAACATAATTTTAAATCTATTCAATGCTGTTAGTAAAAAACTTCAAGAATCAAAAATTGATTTATTAACCGTTGTCGAACTCTACAATTCTCTTGCTAAATTATTCAAGATATGAGACATACACCATTTCATGATTATGAAGAAATAGCGAAGTGGCTCTTTGAAGTTGAAAATTACTACTTACATGATACTCGGCGTACTAGAACTCGAAAGCTCCAATCAGATGAATCGAGAGAGCACGATTGAGAACCTTATTCTGGGCAAGTAAATTTGCGAACATATATTTATTATCGCATCTTAGATATACTTAGCGTAGATTTAGCAGAGCGTAGATTTAAAAAGCATATCAACATCTTCAAAGTAGTTTCAATGTTTTTGAAAATTTTTCTGGGATTGACACGCTGAAATTTAGGACACAAACAGTAAAAATAGTCCAAACGTATTCAGACGATTTAGAAGAAGAATTCATTTTCAGAGTTATTTAAAGCAATTAGCAGACAAGAATGAAGATATATACTAAGAACTTTTATTCGAAACATTTTTCCGAAAAACGAATAAATAAGGCACAAATCAATTAAAAAAATATGAAATGAAAGCTCGACTAAGAACTATATTAAATTTACTGAGTTTCAGCTAATTTCGTCGAGACCCAATTTTTAGATAACGCCACTTCCAGAGTCTGTAGCTTAAATACCAAGGATTTCTGGGATTTTTGCATATTAGAACGTTTGAATGGGAGTTCATGAACTACAACATAGTTGAATATGAGTCAATTTGACCAAGAAGAAATTCTCGTAAGAATTCTGCGAGGTCTTCTCAATTCACTACTGGAAAATTCTTTTTCATTCTTAGTTAATTTTTTTTACAAATTATATGTTTTAATCTCAATTTAAAAAATAACAAAATAACTGTCACACTTTTTGTAGCGATTTAGCCAACTTTTTATTTGTCTGGCAAGAACGCACGCAAGAACGCTGGCCAGGCACGGCCCTGCTCGTGCATAGTGTTTCACGAGGCTCGAGGCGAGGTTTTGGTATCACCTCGCCTCGCCTCGCGTTTTTAAATATCAACCTCGCCTCGCCTCGCCTCGGCCGAGGTAGAATGTTGACCAGCCTCGCCTCGCCTCGGTTGGGTTGGCTATCATCCTCGCCTCGCCTCGCCCGAGGTAAAATTTTTACTAAATTTTACTTATTTTGTATGAATGTACATAATATGGTTAAAAAAACTTGTTAGAAAATAAATTTCTTTAAAACACGGAATATAAGTTGCTTAGGCTCCTTAAGTTGCTTAAATTTTTATGACCCCTCGAATGAAAACAGTAAATTCATAAAAATTTGGGCCTAAAAAAAATTTTATGAAAAGATGAAATCTCGTGATGTTTTAAGAACTATATAAGAGGTTCTTCAAAATGCTTCCACGATTTCCAATGCGAAACCGATATACAAGTTACTGTAAGTATTTATAACGGAAATTAAACTTTTTTCAATTCTTTTAAATTTATTAATTTAATTATATATTTATTCATTGGAATAACAATACTGAAAACATACGTTATATAATATAGTATTACAGTATTATATATAAAATGAACAGACCCTCAAAATTTTGATTATTCTTGTAGTAAATGTTTTTTATAGATACAACAGTTTATTTTATTTTTATACGTAAGAGAAAGATATAACACTTAACATGTATTAACATTACATATATTTTTTAAATACTTACACTGTCACTGACACTGCATATATAAATAAATAAATTATTTTTTTGTAAATTTGCCTCGGCCGACGCGAGGTTTTAGTGAAGATATACCTCGCCTCGCCTCGGCCGAGGCAAGGTTTTTATGACGTTATACCTCGCCTCGCCTCGGTTAGTAACGTGGATTAAAATTTTGAACCTCGCCTCGTGCCTCGTAACCGAGGACCGAAGCGAGGCGAGGTTACCTCGTACCCTCGGTGAAACCCTACTCGTGCAGGCTAGATATGTACCTACTACTCCATTCAACTCGTGTCTCCACGGTTGGATTGGCTGCCATCGATAGTTGGTTAGTGCATTGTAGGGCTTCAGCAACCATGTACCCGCAACGGTTACCCAACAGCCAGAAAGGTACAGGGTAACCAAATTTTTTCGACAAGTAGTCGACCCGCAGCTCTAAAGTCGCCAAGGTTAATTTGAACAATAAAAATTTAATAAATGTAAATTTTTTTTATGTTTAAAAAACAATTTGCTCGTACGAATGAATATGCGTTTTACGCATATTTTTTTAATAATTATACTAAATCTATTAAGTCTTATTTCGTTTGGTCATTTAACACTTAACAAATAATTAAATTTTTGTATAAAATTATATATATTTCATAAAATTATAAACATTGAGCAATAGTATATAATTAAATTAAACAATAAAATTAACTCTTATAATTTTTTTCTTTAATTTTATTTAATTAAAAATTTAATTACCTACGTAAAAAAAATATATTTGAATAAAATTATTAGTTTTATTCATATTTACCGCCACACAGTGTCCAAGCATGAGTATTATAGGTTTATTAGAGTAACGCGATTCTGTTCTCACTCATACTCATTATTACGCATAGACATTGTATACATAATTTATGTAATATATAAATAAACAAATTATTTTGACTCGGTAAATTTTGAATTATCTCAATATGGTTTTAGAGGCAAATTCAAGAATTCCTAAAGAGCTATCTCCAAGACCGAAAGCTTAGCGTTAAAATTAGTTTCAGCGGTTTGACTAAGAAATCAAGACGGCGTAAAATTTGTAAAGGCGTCCCGCCGGGAAGTATATTGGGACCAGGGATGTTTCCAGTTTGTAGGGATGTTACAGGGATGTTTCATGATCTCTTAAATTATGTCAAAAATAAAAAATTGTAAAACGATATACTCGTATTTTTATACGCTGATGCGTCACTGTAGGTGTATGGAGTGATGAACAATCTACTTTATACGACATTATATGTAAAGATATCAACAATTACGAACTGGTGTAACAATAACGGGTTGGTACTAAATACTAATAAAACCCTAGTTCTTAAATTTGACTTAAAAAAATTATCATCTAATACCATCTAAAAAGCAGTCAAATTCTTAGGTTAAACTCTGAGCAGTAATTTGGATTGGAAAACCCATATAAAGTTAGTTAATAATAAATTAAACAGCGTTAGTTACCAGATTCGAGAATTGAAAATGAAAGTCGATATAAAGATGGCGTTAGCAGTTTATTAGACGAATTTTTACTCGATAATGTCTTTCGAAATCAAAACATGGGGAGCTTCCAAGCATATTAATAAAATTTTCGTTACACAAAAAAAGTATTAAGAATAATATTTGGGTTGAAAAAAGAGACATTTGTAAAACTTTGTTCTTGAAACATAAAATTTTGATGGTACACGCGGTATGTGCCTTGGAGTCTGTAAAATTTCTAAAAATTAAAGTGTTCTCTTTAATGAAAATAAAAATCATAATACACGTAATACACGTAAACACCTACATTATATGACCCCTTTCACTAATTAGATGTTTTAAACCCAATTACCGTTTTAAAAACCGTTTTTTATAACTTAAAAAAAAAATATACAGAAAGTTGCAACTGAGTCATTCCATATGAAATCATAAAAAAAAAAAAGCTGCTGCGCTAATTTAGATTTTGCTTAAACTATGTGGAAATGTTCTTTAGGGTACCAAAGACGAAAACTTACGGTAATTTAATTTTTGCAAGCACCACTTCTGGTCCACACAAAATAAAGCAAATAAGAAGTATTTTTGGGGTTTATGGTTTTAGCTGTAAAAATTTTTCTATTAGAGATATCTATACTTGATTAAGTGAAATTTTACAGCTAAAAGATTAAACTTAAAACAAATAAATTAATTAATTATTTATTATATATTAATTATTAATTTATTTGGTTTAAGTGTTTTAATTGTTCTAAATTATATACGACAAAATTTTATAATAAAGGTTCCACCATACTTACGCAAAAAGTATTACTTGAGAGTATAAAAGTTGTAAGTAGCCAAACAAATCACTATGTTTTTTGATTCTTTACATCTGTACATACGCGACACATGAAAACAACGCAAAAGTCCTTGCAGTTTATTGAAGTAAGAACTTTAAGGTAATAAATAAGTACCCAATAATTTAAAACTTTTATTTTTCCTGCCACACGTCCAAAGTCTGAAATAGTCTGAAATATAATAATTCCTTTAAAATTTCAAAATTTCAAGCTAAGATTTTTTCATGATGAGTGGGCGGTACGAGTTTATTTGAATTTTTAATTACCATACAATATGTGCACTTCATAACTAGGAACAATTAGCCCTTTATATTCAATAGCACAGCTACCGTAGTAATTTGAATATCATTAAAATATACGTATTTTTTACCACATTATTTTGTATGGATATGAGTTATGGGAGTTTTTATTATTTTCAGAAACTACTATATTTTAGATATTGGATTATCAAATGATAATTAATGAGAATTCTAGGTTTTTGAAATAAAATTTAAAATTTTCCCCTTTATCTAGATCTTTTTTTTTGTATTATAAATACGTATTTCGACTACAAAGTAGTCATCATGAGTATAAATTAGCTAGTCGTAATTTACTCTTTAACAAATAGAAATAGATAGAAAATCGAGACAATAGACAAAAATAAAAATAAATTAATTAATTAACCAAAATAAATTAAAATTAAAAAATAGTAAATTTTATTGAAATTACTCTTGTTAAAATTTCCTTCATTCAAGTTTACTTTTGTTAACCTCACTCTTATTAAAATTATTCTTATATTGTCTCAGGATATGTTACTTGTTGCTAATTTGGTGACAGCTTCACCTGATTCAGATTGGTGAAAATTTTTCTATATTTTAGCTTTAAAATTCCACCTTAATCAAGCCCAATTAATCAGTTACATAAGAATCCTCAGATCGATGTCTAATTACCTAACCAACTCATGTTTGAAATTTAAATAATAGCTTTGAAAGAAGGACATTTTTAAAGTTTCGTGACATTGATAGAAACATTAATGTGGAAATAAACGCTTTGACCATTATAATGATTTTGAAAATTTTTACTTTACAGAGCTAATCAACGTTTCAAAAAACTCAACAACATTTTTAATTGAAATGTAAGTAAAATTATTGCACATCTTTTCGAAAAATAATTAGTTTTATGTAACATTTTATAAAAATAACATACATAAAAAATTAACATAATTATTAAAAGTTTTAATCAAAAATTCCATAAAATTTATTTTGCCAAGAATAAAACATAAGAGAATTATATTAAGAATATTATAAAAAACCACACCTATGAAAAATATATACAAAAAGTTCGAGTGTATCCACCTTTGTGATTTTTATTTTTTTTGTTTGGGTTTGTTGCACAGTGCAACAGTATTTTTTGTACATTTAGCATACAATGGGTTATTGGCTTTGATTCACGAATTGTATCCAAAAAAAAACCTAATATACATAAGAGTGAATACTTTTTTTTTTTGTTGATTTATCCATCTGATTTACCGAATGTATGTTATTACATATGATAAATTTTCAAATTAGGTGGTTTGGAAGTTTAAAAAAAAGCATACCTATTATGTGAGTTGTAGCCTTTTATTTATTTCTTATTGTCTTTCTTTTTATTTTTTGTATAACAGACACGCAATATATATTATTATGTAGAATAGAATTTTTTTCCAGCTTAAAACCCACCTTCGCATTTTATGGTCCATAAAACTTGTGTTAAAATATATTTTACTTATATATTTATAGTAATTACTTACCTTCTTAATCAAACCCTGCAATGTTGGAACGTAATAAGTAAAAGATAAGATTTGGCAGCCACCATAGCCTTACATTGATTATTGTTGAATTTTGTAACATTCTTAGCAACAAACCCCTCTTATGATGATAATGGATCATATAGAAATGCCGAATTATCAAACGATAGTCGGTAAACATAATTGGCTTTCTTGAAAAAGATTAAATTTGTATACCTTCGAACTGTTGGTTCAATAAATGATTAATAATAAATCGATCATGGTTCAGTGATCCACGATCACTAAACCTCTAATCCCAACAATTATGTATGCATCCTATTTTTGAAAAAAATCATCACAGTTTGTAGTGTTTCAAAGAAGAGACTTAATAAAGTAATTTATTTTTATTTGAAGAAATTAATTTTTTCTAATGAAGGAGTTTTTTTTAAAGTGAATCATCCTTATCTGTATATTTAAAAATCGATGTGTGAATGTATATTCCCTATGAACTCCAAAACTAGTGGACCGATTCAGATGAAATTTTCAGGGAATCTTTAGATTAGCCCAGCTGATGATCCTGTGAAGTTTGTTAGTGATCGGAAAAAAATTTATTTTTGTTTTTTTGGCAATTTTGTATCATCTGGCTATAAATATTAGTGCTACCCGTACGATACCGGGGTGGGTCGCTAGTATTATATATAATGGGATTTGCTGTTTAAAAAAAGCCATGCGTGATATCTTGTTAAATTTATTTATTTATCTTGTAAGCCAGGACGAAAAGTAAGAAAATGATTGATATAAATTATTTTCGAAAGATTTCCCTTTGTATGTATTTAATGATGATAATGTTGTCAGAGTTTATTACACTTAGTATACAAAGTTAAAAACTTGCCAAGTAAAATATGAAATACCCCGCATCTCAAAAATGCATACAATTAATTAATTCCAATCATTTTCTTACGTTTGTTAAACAATTTTTCCCTTACATAGTAATTCAATACCTTTGTAGGTGAATATCAATATTTTGTGTATGCGAAAACTTGGGACCTTTCACATTTTGATTTTTGGTGGGATTATAATTAAATTGACAAAATGAGCATAATATTATTTCTTATTTTTAGGCTTCTGAAATAGAGAAACCTAAAAAAATATAGTACGGTAGGTATCTATACTTAAACTTGATCTGATGCACTACCTTGATCTGATATGATGATTTACAAAGAAAAACACGGTGATGCATACGAGAAAACATTTGAGACTCTGAGTCTGAAAATGCTTTATTTTCGAAAGGAATAGCTCAAATTTTTAATCCCTGAAAACAACCCTTAGCCGAGATTCGGAATTCAAATTTCATGCATAACGCAAGTCTAATACAAAAACTCAACTAGATATGAAACCTACTGAAATATCTTGCGTCTGCAAGCTACTGGTTCTTAGACTATGAAGTTTTTATCGAATTACAAACTCATGTGGGATATTGTCAAAACGTGTTTCAGCGTAAAAAGCTTTTCAAGACGGGAAAGAATAAAGAGGACAGATCATCAAATTTTCCAATTTTACGTCTTTTCAATCTGTTAAGATTGAATATCCAAGAGATTTTTATTTGAAATTCATGTCGTACGTAATATCTTGTCTCCGCCTATTGTTTAACTACAAATATCAAAAATTCGTTACGTGGGAGCTGCGCGAATTTCTTCAGAATAAATACAGAATACAGAACCAATTTCATTCCTGTTATAAGTTTTTCTCCATTTCATTTGTAACCACTTCGACAAATTCTAACCACTTCTAGAATCTAGACATGCCCCCTGTCGAGCGGAGCAAGTTCCTCCACCGTTAAAAAACCAAGATTTGTATATGATTATTAATATATAAATAAACAGAGTGTATGTTTTTGGGGTTTACGTTATGTTACGTGCGTAATAGCGAATATAAAAATTATTAGCAAAGAAGATGTTAATTATAACCTTGAAATAATTCAAACTTTAATCGAATCAACATTCCCAACCAAAATTACAAATTGTGTATGTTATTATTTAATATTGTTTTTTTGCTTTATCTGATTGTCGTCATAAAATAAAAACCTGTTTGTCAAAATATTATACTCGGGTTCTGAACAATTTTATTAGAAGCGTTCTTCATTTTATAACCATATCAACCGTCAATAAAGTTTTTTGTTCATCATAAACTTAAATACTATGGGCCACAAAAGTAGAAAACATTTTTTTAAATTTTTTAGTTGATTAGTACACTATTCATTCGGTTTTCGGGAAATCGTTTTTAATAAAAGTAGTTAGTATATTTAAAATGAACAACTTTTATTCGAAGATTTAATAAATAAGGCGCAAATCAATTATATTATATATATTATTCATATATTATAAATATTGAAAATGAGCCCTATTTTTGTAGTCATATGTAGGATACGTGTGCACTGTGCTTATAAACAGTAAGGTATTTTATTCATAATTGGATTCGTCTAGAAATTGGAGCTAAAATAGCTCACACACAATGTAACCCAATTGACGACATGTTAGTTACTATTTTACCCACACGTTGTATTGCATATTGAACAGACTACCAACGAATAAAATTGGTATTTTACCCAGTGTTGCCATGATACCAACCGCGTTAAACACAACAAAAAACAAGTAATGTAACAACTTTGTTAACTGTTTTAAAACCCAGTATATACTGAGTTGTATATCAATGTTTAAATTGTTAACAATTCTGCGTATTCAATGTTTATAAAATATGAATTATTTGTAAATGTTTGTTTTGTATTAATAATATTGAAACAGTAAAAATGTTCTTGCGTTTAAAAAAAATAAGTTACTAACGCTCCGCGTTAAGTTGCTAACGCTTTGCGAAAAGTAACTCACAGTTCGCGTTAAATAACGTTTCGTTCACGATAAGGAAGAAAAGCATTACGTGAAGTAACTTACACTTCGAGTTCACTTCACGTTACGTTACTAACGCTTCACAAGCTTCACATTTTTAAATACTTAACAATCAACCGTTCTAACTGTACTCAGTAATCTTAATAATATAAAATTAATAATAAACACGAAAAAAAATAAAAACTATATAAATTTATGAATATTTTTTTTATTCTTATAGTGTCATTACTCATTTGAATAATAATTATTTTTAATAGTTCCATCAAAAAATTACTACTCCGTAACTTTAATTTAAAAATTTTCAGGTAAAACTGATACCAATGTAATTTCTGGCCAAGTCACGTTTGTAGTACTGACGAGAACTATATTGCCGGCTGAACACTCGGCGATGCGAAAGTGGACACAGCTCTACTCGCGGCTCCTCTCTTTACGAATATCTCGATATATTTTTCGAGTGTGTACTGCCGATATAAAACATTTAGTATCTAGTAACTGTTACTGTTGTGAAGAAGATCAAGCACATACTCATTCGGATGAATTTCTAGTCGGTAGGCATAGTTTTCACTAGATCGCACTGTTTCTTCACGCACTATAGACACATTTAAGCTGCGATGTATATCGTCGTTTCGCACATACCATAGTAACTCACTTATCGCTAGCAACACCTTAGATTGAATACGTTGTAGGATCTCAGTGTTACTTATACTTGCCGTACCCCACAATTGTATTCCATTATAGATTCCAAAATGCTTTTTTACACTAAGAGTTTGTTATCGAAAGATAATTTAGAATGGCGATTTAGTAACCAATGATACTTTGTAAACTTAATATTTAGTTATTTTCTATTAATCCATATATGCTTTCGCCGAGTAAGCCTTTTGCCCAGATGTATACCCAAATATTTCAATTCATGATTTTGTAAAGTTACCGTTGGACAGTTTTCTTTTCGTAATGTAAATGTAACTTGAACTGATTTGTTTGCAATGGCACGAAGACACTTTAAAATTGGGAACCATAATTTTTCAGAATAGAGCACGAATGTATTAGGTACACGAATAGTAAGTAAGCACGAATATTAAGTAAGCAGGTGATACTAATGGCGACTGTAAGTACGTCTCAGCGCTTTGGCTAATCGTATCCTATAACAAAAATTCGAACAAGTTTTAAACAGTGTAATTCCGCTTTTGATAAATTTGTAAATAGAAAAAGTATGTTAAAACAATTTTGATAATTATAATGCATTATTACAGTTTGTGTAACTATCATATATGAAATTATGTTTAGTATAACTTCCATAAAAAATTTCAATAAAATGCGTAAACGGAAATAGGAGATAACCATAATTACCCTTACAATATGTATTGCAATAAATTTAAAAAAAGAAAAAATAAACATTTTCAGATTCGATAACCATATAAATAAATAAAAATATAAAAATATAGGGGCAATATTATTATCTTTTTAATGGTTTGTACACATAAATATAATGTTATTGATAGTTTTGGTCTGCTAACTTACATTTTACATATTAAGTTCGTTTGTATAATAGAGCTTCTAGTACTACTAAATTCGAATGATGTCAATGTTTTTTTGTCTTTAATTAGTCACATTTTATTATTCAAATTATTTATTTTAATTTCTTATTATATTGAAAAAGTTGATAGTATAATCAAATAGCACCCGTTGCGGCTTCGCTCGCGAAAATTATTATGACCTTATAACTGAGTAACATGATATTTTCCCCCTCCAGGATTGATTTTCTAAAAACGCTGTTACGTATTACTTTACTTACAATTCATAGGCTTATTATCAATTTTAATCAGACTATTATCAAAAGACTGAAATAATTATTTATCTAGTTATTATTAATAGCCTTAATACCAATTTTCAAGTTTAACCTAAAAAAACGGAACCCCAATGCAATAAACTTTCCTCGCCTATTTGACTCCAGGTTGATTTTCTAAAATCAACCCCTAAAGGAAAAATCAAACCATTCAAGTGATTCTCTCTACACTTTCTAAGGAACATATCAATGTTTCTAACCTCAATAGTTTTGGCTGGCCGATGATGAAACACTCATCCATCAGTTAATCAGTCAATAAGGATATGTTCCTTTATATATGTATAGGCAAAAAATGTAAGAACTAAGTTAATTCTTTAAATAAACTATATATGTTGACCTGATTGCTTGCATTATTTATTTTACTTCTACACACATAAATGTATAATATCATTTTATACACCAAGGTAATCGTTACGCACATATATTCATACAAATGCTTCAACAATCTACAACTTTTCTTGCATCTTTTACATTTTAGAAGATAGATTTTGTGACGAACAGACAGAAGTACAGGAGGTACAAAACTTTTTATGAGCACGTATGCTGAAACTTTTTTTGAGCTTTTGTTCAAGACTTCGTCCACGTAAAGTTCGGATATAAACTTTGTGTGATTTTAAAACGAAAGTTGGTATGTTTGTCTATGCCTTTAGTTGCACTATTGAACAGATACAACTAGAATTTATTCCTTCATTTTATATGTCATTAAGTTGAATATCGTTTGATTTTTAAAACATAAAAACTCTGAAATGCATTTTAATATTTTAATTACAAAGAAATAAAAGAATGAGTCAGAATGACTCTGCAGGCAATTTTCTGAATCTTTTGCCATAGTTTTAGTGTAGCATAAATATTTAAAAAAATGTTTATATTTAAAAATAGCCGCTACCCGCATCTAATGTGTGCTATTGTTTTATCATACACTTGTTTTATCGGTTCATTGTTCAAGATTTTTTTTTACACTTGAAATATTTGGCTATAATATATTGATTTAACTAATGACATCAATTAATTGTGTTAAAATAAATTTAGTTGCCAATCTGAACGAAAACATGATAATTTTCCTATTCTTTCTGTAATGTACAAAAATGACAAATATTAATGTAAACTTTTATTAATAATATTGTTTAAATAAAAGTATTATTGGTGAATTTATAGCGGGTCAAGAATTGCTACTTGAAAAATTAAATTATTGTTCCTTTTCTTATCTTTCAATTGCCTTGTTTTAACAAAACAGCCATACTATTGAAATAAAAAATAGAATAGGATAGTAGAAAACAGTATTTTATAAATTAAAAATTTATTGTGTAACAATAAAATTAAAAAATCATTAAGAGTGCGGTTCCTTAAAGCGTATGTGTGGTCAGTGCTATTATACGCTTGTTAAACTTGGACTATAAAACAGGACTATATTAAAAAATGCATTTGAAATGTGGTTTTATCGGCGCAAGCTTAATATAAAATGGGCGCATTATGTGATTAACGACAAGTGCTAAAAATATTGAATGAAAACTTCGATCACATAATGCGTTCGGATAAATATAGTGCACAACAACTTACTCTGATGGGAAAACTCCAAGAAAAAACAAGTAATGTAACAACTAACTGAGTTAATTGTTTGAATACCCAGTATATACTGAGTTGTATATCAATGTTTGAATTGTGAATATTTCTGCCTATTCAATGTTTATAAAATATGAATTATTTGTAAATATTTGTTTTGTGCTAATAATTTTTCTTGAAACAGTAAAAATGTTCTTGCATTTAAAAAAATTTATATTAATGTTCTTGCGATTTTTATATATTTAAATATTGAGTTATATAATTGAGTAAATCAACGCGAAGTGGCTGTTAACGCAAAGCGTTGTTTAAAACGAGCCGTTAGGCGACGCGAAAAGTTAGTCAACGCGAAGCTTTAGTAAATGAACGGAAAGCGTTGGTAAACGTAAAGCGTTGGTAAACGCATAGCGCTAACCGCGAAACGTAAGCTAAAGCGATCCGTAAGTCAGTCAACGCGTAGCGTTGGTTAATGAGAAGCGTTAGTTATTCAAAGCGAAGCATCGGTGATTCGCGAAGCTTGACGTCACGCGAAACGTTAATCAACGCAAAGCGTTAACCAACGCAGACCGTCAGATTAAGCGAGTCGTAAATCAGCCAACGCGAAGCGTTGGTCAATGAGAAGCGCTAGTCAATAGGAAGCATTAGGTCAACGCAAAGTGTTAGTTAATCAACGCAAAGCGTTTACAAACGCCAAACGTAGGCTAAAACAAACTGTAAATCTGCCAACGCGAAGCGTTGGTTAATGAGAAGCATTAGTTATTCGAAGCGAAGCGTCCGTGATTTGCGAAGCGTGATTTCACGCGAATCATTAAACAACGCAAAGCGTTAACCAAGGCGAACCGTAAGCTTAAGCGACCCGTAAATCAACCAACGCGACGCGTTGGCGCAATGGGAAGCGTTAGTCAATAGGAAGCGTTAGGTCAACGCGAAGCGTTGGTAAACGCAAAGCGTTTACCGACGCGAAACGAAAGCGAAACGTAAGTCAGCCAACGCGAAGCGTTGGTTAATGAGAAGCGTAAGTTATTCAAAGCGAAGCGTTGGTGATTCGCGAAGCGTGAATTCATTCAAATCGTTAAACAACGCAAAGCGTTTACCAATGCGAACCGTAAGCTTAAGCTAGCCGTTTGTCAGATAACGCGAAGCGTTGGTCAATGAAAAGCGTTAGTTATTCAAAGCAAATCATCGGTGATCCGCGAAGCGTGATTTCACGCGAATCGTTAATTAACGCAAAGCGTTAACCAACGCGAACCGTAAGATTAAGCGAGCCGTAAGTCAGCCAACGCGAAGTGTTGGTCAATGAGAAGCGATTGTCAAAAGGAAGCGTTAGGTCAACAAAAAAGCCGTGAACTACGTGATAACGAATCGTCGCTGATTCAACCCGAAGCGTGATTTCACGCGAATCGTTAATGATTAAAGTAAGCGTGAAAAGTTAGTCAAATCGTAACGATAGTTAACACGAAGCGAACGCACGCGTGAGTTATACAACGTGAAGAGTTAGTTGACGCGAAACGTAAGCTAAAATAAACTGTTAGTCAGCCAACGCGAAGCGTTGGTTAATGAGAAGCGTTAGTTATTCAAATCCGAAGCGTCCATGATTCGCGAAGCGTGATTTCACGCGAATCATTAAACAACGCAAAGCGTTAACCAACGGAAAGCGTAACCTTAAGCGTTCAATTAGAAGCGTTAGTCAATAGGAAGTGTGAGGTCAACGCGAAGCGTTGTTAAACGCAAAGAGCTAACCAACATGAAACGTAAGCTAAAGTGAACTGTAAGTCAGCCAACGCAAAGCGTTGGTTAATGAGAAGCGTTAGTTGTCAAAGCGAAGCGCCGGCGATTCGCGAAGCGGCTATGTTAATCAACGCAAAGCGTTTACCGACGCGAAACGAAAGCTAAAGCGAACCGTAAGTCAGCCAACGCGAAATGTTGGTCAATGAAAAGCGTTAGTCTATAGGAAGTGTTAGGTTAACTCGAAACGTAAGCTAAAGTGAACCGTAAGTCAGCCAACGCAAAGCGTTGGCCAATGAGAAGCGTTAGTTATCCAAAGCTAAGCGTCAGTGTTCGGAATCGTTAATAAACGAAAAGCTTGAACCAACGCAAAACGTAATCTTAAGCTAGCCAAAAGTTAGCCAACGCGAAGCGTTAGTAAATAGCCAACGCGAAGCGTTAGCATAGCGTTGGTTAACGCAAGGCGTTTACCAATGTGACCCGTAAGATTAAGCGAGGCGTATGTCAGCCAACGCGAAGCGTTGATCAATGAGAAGCGCTAGTCAATAGGAAGCGTTATGTCAACGCAAAGCACTAGCTAAACAACGCAAAGCGTTTTCAAACACGAGATGTAAGCTAAAACAAACCGTAAGTCAGCCAACGCGAAGCGTTGGTTAATGCGAAGCGTTAGTTAATCAAAGCGAAGTGTGGGTGATTAGCGTCATTTCACGCGAATCGTTAAACAACGCAATGCGTTAATCAACGGGAACCGTGAGCTTGTTAAAGACAAAGCGTTTAACAACGCGAAACGAAAGCTAAAGCGAACCGTAAGTCAGCCAACGCGAAGCGTTGGTTATTGAGAAGCGTTAGTTATTCAAAGCGAAGCGTGATTTCACGCGAATCGTTAAACAACGCAAAGCGTAAACCAACGCGAACTGTAAGCTTAAGCGAGCCGTATGTCAGCCAACGCGAAGCGTTGGTCAATGAGAAGCGTTAGTCAATAGGAAGTGTAAGGTCAACGCGAAGCGTTAGTAAACGTAAGGCGTTAACCCACGCGAAACGCAAGCTAAAGCGAACCGTTAGTCAGCCAATGTGAAGCGTTGGTCTATGAGAAGCGCTTTTCAATTGGAAGCGTTTTGTCAACGGGAAGCGTTTGTATTAAACGCAAAGTGGTGGTAAACGCTTAGCGTTTACTAACGCGAAACGTAAGCAAAAGGGGACAGATAGTCAGCCAACGCGAAGCGTTGGCCAATGAAAAGCGATAGTTATGCAAAGCGAAGCGCCAGTGATATCGCGAAGCGTGATTTAACTCGAATCGGTAACCAACGAAAAGCGTGAACCAACTCGAAACGTAAGCTAAAGCGAACTATAAGTCAGCCAACGCAAAGCGTTAGTAAATCAACCCATTGCCTTGGTAAACACAAAGCGTTAACCATCGCATCACGCAAGCTAAAGCGAACCGTTTGTCACCCAACGCGAAGCGTTGGTCAATAGGAAGCGTTAGGTCAACACGAAGCGTTAGTTAATGAACGCGAAGCGTCAGTGATTCAACGCGAAGCGTGATTTCACGCGTAGCGACAATCAACACGAAGCACTAGTTAACACGAAGCGTAGGCAACTCAACGCTAAGCGTTGTTAAGCTTAGCGAGTTGTTAAGCTAAGCGATGTTAGTTATTCAACGCTAATAAATATATATATATATATATATATATATATATATATATATATATATATATATATATATGTATATATATAAATATATGTAAATATATATAAATATACATATATATATATATATATATATATATATATATAAATATATATATATATATGTATATTTATATATATACATATATTTATATATATATATATATATACATATATATATATATATCTATATATATATATATATAAATATATATATATATATATATATACATATAAATATAAATATATATATATATATACATATAAGTATATATATATATATATATATATATATATATATATATATATATACTTATATATATATATATATATTTATATTTATATGTATATATATATATATATATATATATATTTATATATATATATAGATATATATATATATATGTATATAAATTTTTTTGATGATTTTTGATAGGATCGATGGACCTTTGAATAAAATTTTTACAAAATTTTGACATCTGTACGAGACCAACTACTTCTTTGAAAAGGAAAATCACTTAAACCTTGACCTTATGGTTTAAAAAACTGAAATAAACATAAAAACAATACTATTTGATGTATGTTATGTTTGTCATGTGCCCGTTTGTACATGGAGACCATGCCTTCATTCGCTTATCAATTGTATTTATCATTTTTTTCAACTTTGAGGACAGATTTTGAGAAAACTATTGAGTTTATGAAAAAGTGTTTCAAACAAAAGTTGTTTATTATAAAGAGAAGAAGATTTTTTGTTAACAAATTTTTTTTCTGACTCTTACGGTGTCAAAGATGTGTAATTCCCCCCTTTTATTTGCTCTTTCTGCACAAATTATGAGAAAACTATTGAGTTTATGGAAAAATTTTTCAAACAAAAGATGATTATTTTAAAAAGAAGAAGATTTTTTGTCTCAAAATTATTTTTCTATCTCTTACGGTTTCAAAGACGGATATTTCCACCCCTCATAGCGGGGGGAAACATGTTCCGATTTTGCCCATTAACGAACTTGACCTTACTTTTTTGCTCTAGAACACACAAAAAAATTTTCAGCTCGTTATCTCTTTTCGTTCTTGAGTTATCGGCTTCACAGACGGACGGACGGACGGACGGACATGTGAAAATGGCCGAATTAGGCCATTTTATGAATACCTTTTTGAAGCATTTTTGTCAAGGATTAATATTTTCAAGCGTTACAAAGTCGGGACTAAACTTAATATACCTTGTATATTTACAAATATACTGGGTACAATAACTAGAGGAAGAAAACAAATATAACGGCTAGATAAGATCATGAAATGGACCAAGGCGAAATTAAGTCACCTTATTCGAATTGTCCATGATAAAAACAAATGGAACGAAGTGGTGTCCAACGTCCTCTAGGGGATACGGATGTCTTGATGAGTATATCTACAGTATATCTACATGAGTATATCTACATGAGTATATCTCTGATTTTTAAGATTTTATTTTTCAATCGAAAATTGTAAATATTACAGTAGTATTACAGTATTTCTGTAAATATTACAGTAGCCGAAAAAATGATAAGACCCAATTGCAGTAAAATTTATTTTTTTTACCTTTACTTCTGATATTAGTGCGATCAATATTTTCAACCGTTAAAAAGTTAGGACTTAATAATACTCTTGTATATATCATTCATACCGAGTGTAAAAAAATCGATTTCGATTTATTGAATACCAATAAAAAATTCTTTCTAAGACTATATTTTTCTCAAAATATGCAATCTTACCTTTAAAAATTTCTTATTTTAAACAGTTATAAAATGAATTTCGATTTTTTACCCAATTTCCTAGATCAAATTTTTTTTATTTTATAAATACGTATTTCGACTACCAAGTCATCATCAGTATGAATTAGCTAATTTTAATTATTCTCCGAGGAGATGTTACTTGTTGCTAATTTGGTATGTTTGGTGACGGACTACTTGGTAGTCGAAATACGTATTTATAAACTACAAAAAATTTGATCTAGGAAATTGGGGCAAAAAATCTAAATTTATTTCGAAAAATCCTAGAGTTATCTTTAATATTATTTATACTTATAAAATGGTTAATTAGTAGCCAACATTGACTTGTTACCAAGTTTCAATGTTCTTTTTTTATCTCCGCTAACCGATTTTCAGCCTCCAAATGTTGGGTAAATGAACATTTCTCTGTATTTCTATACTCTCTAGCAGCTACAATTTTACACTGATCAAAATTAAATGTCGTATATGATTCTTTTCATATTTGTTGCGACAAGTTTGTTAAAAAGTGGCATAGGTGAAGAGGGAAAGGGGAATAAACCAAGAAGAACACACAAAATATAAAATTTTTCTTAGTAAAAAAAAATCTAAAAAGCATAAGGGGTAAAGTTGTATAAAATCAAGTTTACTATAACAAATTACCTGATCATTTTTTCTGAAACTCTAATGTGTACAGAGATAATTAAGGGGTTTTATGGTAGAGTCATATTAGCACTTTTCAGGAAAGTTGCTTGGAACCGCAATTTGTTTTAAATCGATTTATTTTGAAGTCCTGAACATGACCCTGAATTTTTACGACCCGACTCGTGACGGACAGGGTTATAATTGAATTTGTTTACAACAAAAAGGGTTTTTTCTTCTAGAAATTACATTGAATATTAGTCAATTCTATATAAAAAAGAAAACAAATGAGTCCATGAACATTAAAATCGGTTTATTAGAATTCGAGAAAAAAATTCCCAAATTTCGAAAGACGCAAATATTTTTAATTAAAATAAAAAATCTAAAAATTACTTCATTTTTTTTTACAATGGCAAAGTATGCCTTTTATATGTTAAAAATAATGTGCCAAATTTGAGCCCTTAAAAAAATTAGGTTCCCGACAATTAATAAAATACCATGTCACCGATTTTTATAAATAAAAAGGGTGCATTTCAGTTTTTTTTAATATCAATAAAATGAAAAACAAAATTATTTTTTTAACTGCATTTTTACCCATTATTTTTCAATTTATTTATAACGCGCTATAATCAAATTTTTTTAAAAGTTAAGAAATTATTTAAATAAACTTTATTTTCTATTAACTTTTATATTTTTTATAGATCTTTAATTTTAAAAAAATATAACGATACGTTTACTTTTAAGAGAGTTATCGTATGTTTTACCTTTAGTTACTTTACGAATTATTTACGAAAGCTAATTTGACCATTAACTTAATTTTAAATTTTAGCAATCTTTGTTTTCCCCCTCCCTTTACTCGTAAACGTCCTTTTTGCTATATATATATATATATATATATATATATATATATATATATATATATAAATATATATATATATATATATATATATATATATATATATATATATATATATATATATATATATATATAGAGAGAGAGAGAGAGAGAGAGTGTTATTAAAATTCATCCATGATAGTTTGTAACACTAGTACACTGTTCATTGCTCCTTATTCAGATCGAAAGCCAGCCTGATATTCATTCAAAATGTTATTGTCGGTTGTCCACTGCTTTATTAGAGAAGAAAGAAGCTCAGTATAAATTTTGCTTAAGTTAGGCGTAAGTGTCAGTCCACGATAGTTGCTCGGGTTCCGAATATCACATTTCCCCTTGTATATATTTACTATATGTCCTGTGGACCATGATTGAGGAAATACCCTCTCCTCCATCAAAATGTTTAATAATTGTGTTAAGATATTCACATACCGTGGACAGCTAATAAAAGCGAATTTAATTGCTTCATTTAAAATACTATCCATTCCTGCTGCTTTACCGTTTTTCAAAGAGCTTATAATTATTTCTATCTCACTGTTTAGTATGGTCAAATCAAGAGCTCCGTCATTAATCTCTGTCACTGCTTTTTCTTTAATCCCGTAATCAATTGCTATTGAATTGAGGTTTTCATAATATTCAACCCACTCATTTCCAGTAATGTCCTCATGCGTGCTAATATTAGATTTATTTCTGTAAATTAGGTTCCATAATTTTTTCAAATTGTTGTTATTGATAGCCTTTTTGATTTCAGATACGTGTACACAGTTATATTCAGCTTTTTTAATTGCACACATATTTTAATATTTCTGTTTGCTAGCTTGATATTCTTTAACGTAGCAATCATGCCTTTTTCTCCTCATAGCCCATATTTTCGCTCTGACTTCTTTACGTTTATTCGCACATTCTCTATCAAACCATTGTTTATCTTTTTCGACCATTCGTCCATTATTCTGTTTAGGTATATTTATTTCTACATTTGTGCAAATCAATTGTATCAATCTCTGAGAATTTGTACGGAATGTTTTATCCCAATTAATCAAATACAAGATTGTTTCACTACTATCTATTCTCCTTTGTACGTCAGTTTCTTTATTCTGGGACCATCTATACTTAACCAGTTTTTTATCATCTGGTTCAAGGATATCATTTTTGTCAGGCTCTCCACTGATTAACGAAACCTCCAAAGGAAAGTGAGATGATTCAAACATTTCCCCTATTATCATGTCTATCGATTCATTCCATAGACTTTTCGTAACCATCGCATAATCAATTACACTTTACCATTCTTTGAAACATACGTCCATTCCCCCTCCTGATCCCTCGTTATTCCACCATTCAGCATAAAAAATTCGTTCTGCTTCATAAAATCTAAGAGTTTTCTACCATACTTTTTCAGGCATGTATCCTTGCTATATCTTGGTTGTATCGTATATATTTCATTTCCAATTAACATATCAAAATCATATACGCCTTGCTTTTCTTGCACGCCACCAGTTCTGGCATTAAAATCACCTCCGGTTATTATCCTAGCGTCAGCATATCTGCAGAATTTCATCTATTCTCGAGTCCAACGAGTCAAAAAAGTCAGCATTTGTGTGTCTAGAATATACAGGCTATAAATAAAGAAAACCAATTAGAACCCGCAAACCTGACATTGTTACTAACACCCATATTATTTCTTTCATTCTGCTTTTGATCTGTTTCACATAATTTTGCAGCTCTAGCAACCTGACATTGTTACTAACACCCATATTATTTCTTTCATTCTGCTTTTGATCTCTTTCACATAATTTTGCAGCTCTAGTCCCCCAGGATATCTCACCTTTTCAGCTTGCCTACTGCCATTTTTCTGAATGCACTCAAACCCAGCCAACATAAATTCTTCGTCTTTACTCGCTCAAGTTTCAATCAATCCTACAAAAGAAAAATTTTGAAAGTATTCTACCACATCTCATTTTGCTAACTTTGTCTGAAATCCATCCACATTCCAAAACAATGATAGCATTATCTGATATACTGGCATCCTCGAATGACGGCGGGTTCAGTCTCTTGTATGAAGTTCTTTGTCTTATTTCTTGTTGTTGTTTTCTTCTTTCGGCTTCTCTAATTCTTAACGTTTTAGGCAAATATTCGTTAATATAAATACGAGTACCTTTTAGTTGTGTTCGATTTTCAAGAATTCATTTCTTTGCACCATAATTTGTGAAACAGATTTTAACAGGTCTTGTTATTCTCTAACATTTTAACCACACTATCTTCAATATCAGTTTCATTTTCCATTTCGTTGATTCCATAAATGATCAAATTTTTACTACTGACTTGCTTTTGTACCATGAGTATAGTTTCATTCTGTGCTTCTATTCTTTTTTCCAGATTCTCGCATGTTCTACTTAAGATACGATTTGCTTCTTTGATTTCCCTTATTTCACCCATAAATTTATTTTCTGACTCTTCAAATCTTTTTGAATAAGAAATCCACTATAACTATATTTTCTCCAATTAAGGTATCCATTGTACAGTTTAAGTTTATTAAATTAGAAAACAGCGAACAGATGAATAAGTAGAAAAATATATAAAAATTTGTTAAGTATCTTCCAAGATTTGAATAACCAACCTCTCGTGCAGCAGTCTTCACCACTACGCTAATTGAACAGTTGATTTATTATACAGAAATGAAGATGATACGTGAATAACATGTGGCGTATTTGTGAATATTGATTTTAACACGTTTTATTATTATTATTATTTTTTGTTTTTAATTTAACTTTGTTAATAAATTTACAGCTTTAATCAAAAACAACACTATTTCTATCGCACTCAACGCAGTTAATTAATATTAAGTTTCTCTCACTTTTATTTTATATTTAAAATGTCTGTGCTTATACTTTTATTTAATCGAACAAATTTCAAACACTTAAATCACTTAAATTAACCAATATTATCGAAATAGTTTACTATATCATTATCACTTAAGTTTCTGTTTATGTCGTATTATTAATTTCAAAGGTAGAAACGCAATTTTAAATCGAGAAATATGTTTGAAACAAGAGTTGCAAGAGGTGCAAGATATTGGAAATCTTTAAATACAAAAGATGTTTATAAAAACAAACAGCTTTTATTTAAAACTTTTTTCCCAGAGTTTTAGTGTAATTTGTATCCAATACGTCTAGTATATCCAATATGTCTAGTGAAAATATTGTATACACATTTATGCCACGTTAATTAGGAGGCTGGGTCCCCTCTTAATAGATATTTTAAAGAAAAATTGGAGTAAACTACTGCTTTTTTCTAAGTTTCATATTATTTTTAGATTTAGTAATTAAAAATACAATTTCTTTTGCATTTTCTTGCTTAGTTTTCGAGAAAAAATAAAATTTCTATGGACAAGTAAATTTAATTTTATTAATAAAATGAAACAATAAATTTAAAGTATTGAGGCTTCGAGCGCTCGTACCCGTTCGATATTGTGTTTCTTGTCAATCTTATAACCTAAATTATTATTTCCCTTTTTTAAATTTAATATATTTTTTAACTAACTGCTCTTGTTATGATAACACACAATATTTATGCAAATGAAATATTGTATATGTTTAATTTACCTAATAATAAAAAAATTGAAACATCATTTAAATGGTTCATAAATCATTTTAATGGTTGAACAGTTTAAAGAGTGAAACGTAATGCAATAATCATATTTTTTCCATGCATCGGTGCCTCGTGGAAATACTTATCTATTAAACATTGTAAACAACTATTGGTTGAACATTTTTATATAAACAATATTTCTGGTATAAATACAATATTTACGCCCCGCCACGTATATACACCAAAACTATGAGATGTATGAAAAAACCAAAACTATGAGATGTTTCAAAGAAAAGTTTTTATTTTAAGGATAAGATAAACTGTAATAAGATAAACTTCTTTTTTAACCCGACTTCAAAAAAGAAGGATGGTTCTCAATTCGTCTTCTGTTTTTTATGTGTGTCACCTCAGAACTCCGTCATTTATGAACCGATTTTAAATTTTTTTGTTTTGTTTCAAAGGGTTTGGTTTCCCATTGGTCCCATTGTCACCAAATCGCATTCTGATGAGGGGATCTCCGGGAAATCGAGGAAAATCCTCATTTTATATGTGATAACCGATTTCTGCGAATTTTTTTTTTTTTAAAGGGTATAC
Organism: Nineta flava; assembly: GCA_963920215.1. Lineage (NCBI taxonomy): Eukaryota > Metazoa > Arthropoda > Insecta > Neuroptera > Chrysopidae > Nineta > Nineta flava. The sequence goes on along the minus strand of OY986043.1, from coordinate 37,753,847 downwards.
TCATTCATAATGGGAAAATAAGAAAATTTTTTACAAAAAAAAAAAACCGACCCCAAAAAAAAAAATTTTTACAAAAACAAAACAAAATGCTTGTACAAAAAACTGAAAATCTGTTATAAAAAATTGCACTAAAATTATAAAAAAAACGGGTAAAAAAAAAAGTGTTGTAAAAAAATTCACTAAAAATTAGTTGGTCGTTTAGTAGGTCTACCCATATTTAGACAAATAAAATCAGTTATAGTACTTCAAAGTCACTAAAAAGCGAGAAATAAAACCTATTTTGACAAAATGGAAACCCGACTTCTAAAATCAAATATTCTATAACAAAAGATGCACTAAAAAGTAAAAAAATAATTGCATATTCTTGTGCCAATTTTAGTTCACCAAAGCAAAAATTTTTAAATATATATGTACAATTATTGTTATTTTTGGAGGCGGTGTCCAAAAGTTATGTGAATTTCTCTATGCTGACACCGCCTCCAAAAATAACAATAATTGTACATATATATTTAAAAATTTTTGCTTTGGTGAACTAAAATTGGCACAAGAATATGCAATTATTTTTTTACTTTTTAGTGCATCTTTTGTTATAGAATATTTGATTTTAGAAGTCGAGTTTCCATTTTGTCAAAATAGGTTTTATTTTTTTAAGATTTAATTTATCTTGTATCGTTTAAAGATTAGTTAAACCATACGGGCACAAGTGCATGGAACAAAAATATAATTTTTGCATTATGTTTCCCCGTTTAAATTGTGCAACTTTTGTGGGGAACATTTTTTTCTTAAATGTATACTTTTTTAAATGTTAAACTTTTCAAATGAGCACAGGGTTTAATAATACGGGGGTATTTTAACTTATTCCCGATTTTGTAACGGTTGAAAATAGTATATTGAGTTCATAAAATAGCCTAATTCGTTCATTTCCACGTGTGTTTGTTTGTTTTTATAAAAGAAATTTTATATTTGTCACTTATTCTCAGAACTATTTCGTTATTAAAGCATCTCACAAATTTATCTTGATTTTAAGCTAAAGCAATGAAGAGAAAATAATTTTGTAAAACACTGTTCATGCACAGGGTTACTTACTCTTCAGTTTTAGACCGGAGATTCCGCAAAAAATAAGTTTTCTCCGGAATCCAGATTAAAAAAATTTAATCTCCGAATTTTTTCATTCTCATGAAAAGAAAATACTAATTCTTTATGAATAATTATTTTATTTACTATCGCGAGAAATTTATTTTTATTTATAAAGTTCTCACTATTGAAAGTTGCTCATAATATAGTTACAATAAAAATAATATAGTTACAATAAAGTAACTAGCAACTTCTTACAAAGAGTGAGCTACTGAACGTTATTTTGAATATTTACGCTTTCGAATACGTACATAAATAGATAATTAGTTTGTCTGATTTTTGTAAATATCGTCATCGAATGAGTTTTTGTTTTTAGTAATTACATACGTCAGTATAATAATAATGGGGTTTAACCTCCGTTTTTGAGACACGACGGTCTATAACAGAGGCCACCCATATCATTATTTTTCAACGTTTATTAATTTTTACTTAACATTTTAAGCGAATTTCCTCCAAAGGAAATGCAGCTATTGTTTTTGCACCAATGTTGGAATTTCGTAAAAATTTCTTCAAATGTCCATCGATCCTACCTATTAGATGTTAAACATCACTATCGCTAAAATTGGTATATATGTATATATATATATATATATATATATATATATATATACATATATACATATACATATATATATATTTATATATATATATATATATATATATATATATATATATATATATATATATGTATATATATATATATATATATATATATATATATATGTCGGAAATTAATAATTGGGATTATGGTCGTTTGAACCAGTATATATGTTGTCAGGCATTGTTGTTTTTATAAAATACAAACACTTACCAATTTTCCAATAGCACACTGAAAAATGCATTTTCACAAACACGCACTAGTCTACAATAATACCCGGTGTCCCGCACTTTCACAATCAGTAATTACAATTAGTTCAACCTACGACACAGTAAGTTGGCTCCAGTTAACAATACAGATACAACACGAATAATACTAACAAATGCCATACCACGGTTATCTCATCAATAAACATAATTAATTATACTAGTCCAAAAGGGCTACCAACAATCCAAACACTATTTCCATGTGATGCTATTTTCATGTAACTTTCAGCAGAGTTCAGTTGATACTAATACGCAACTGCACGATACGGTCTGTACTCGGGTGCTGTCCTCTCAGAACTGACTGTCCTGCTTCCTTTTTGAAACTCATCTCCCTTCCTTGATGTTTGTAAAAATATTGGAAAGGGGTCATTCAATTACTACATCATATTTATGTACCATCTCAGGTATATCACAAAAATTGGTTTATTAACATCCGTACCGTACAATTTGCGTCTAAGTAGAGGTCAAACATGCCCCTTCAGCTGAACCCTTACTTACTATGTTAGTTGATAAATCTTAAAGCAATTATTCTTTATTGCACTTTTAGACAATTTATTTTATTCTAAGAATATATAAGTATTGATAATATCTAATTTCCGGACCTCTATGTCTGGAGGATTCTTTATGTCAGACATACTGTAATAAAATAAACCTTTTCTTAAAAAAATAGTTTCTTTGTACTTATAAATAAAAGTGTAAAACTGTAAACATATTATTGATGTAGAGAAATGTTCGAACAGGCGTATCCATAAATAAAAAAACACATTTATCCCTTTGATAAACGTACGATTCCGACACGGCCATTCTGACGATCACACGTCCCCGGGTGTATCTAAAATTTTAGTTTTGCTTGGCGTTAGATTTGATATTATAGATACTACATTTCACTTAAATCATAATCCATAAACTTAGTAGTCCAGTCCAGCGGCAGAGGATGATAGAGTTTGTTTAATGAAATTAAATTTTATTGTCTCGAGTGCCAGTTACATCCTATGAGCTATCAATCTAATGTAATGAAACTGTTACTCTCATGCTTACACATAATCACATCTAAATTTCTTTAGACCCCGTTACTGAATACTTCGTGTAAGGCTTAATTCATTTTACAAAATGCTTACACATAATCACATCTAAATTTCTTTAGACCCCGTTACCATATGTATGGTGTGTGGGAAAATCATGGGAACTCCATTACTGAATACATCGTGTAAGGCTTAATTCATTTTACAAAACGCTTACACATAATCACATCTAAATTTCTTTAGACCCCGTTACCATATGTATGGTGTGTGGGAAAATCATGGGAACCCCATTACTGAATACATCGTGTAAGGCTTAATTCATTTTACAAAACGCTTACACATAATCACATCTAAATTTCTTTAGACCCCGTTACCATATGTATGGTGTGTGGGAAAATCATGGGAACCCCATTACTGAATACGTCGTGTAAGGCTTAATTCATTTTACAAAATGCTTACACATAATCACATCTAAATTTCTTTAGACCCCGTTACCATATGTATGGTGTGTGGGAAAATCATGGTAACCGTGTAAGGCTTAATTCATTTTACAAAACGATTGTCAGTGCTCATCAGAGCTCTCTACTGAATCGTTTTCAACATCGTTATCAGAATCACAGACATCTAACTCTCTAGGAATGTAACCCTCCGGCATGCATCTCAATTTATCATGACTGTATTTGTAAGTCCTTCTACCTTTTACTGTTTTTTTAAAGTGTATCTATCTCCTTCTAAAACCTCTGCCACTACAAATGGGCCCCTAAATTTCGGTTCTAATTTAGTTTGGTTTCTTTCTTCTCTTTTTAACAAAACAAAATCACCAATATTGAATTTAATTATTTTTGCTTTAGTTTTATCGAATCTTTTTTTTTTTTTTTTTTTTTTTTTATCGTATCTAGCATTAGCTTTTATATTATCTACGGCCTGCTGTGTCACCTTGGAGATATCGTGAGGTCTCGCTACATTACGAATTTATAACTCTAAAGGACTGGATTTAGTTACACGATTGATAGTACTATCAAAACCCAATTGTGTTTCTCCTATCGCGTCTTTCTACGACCGTGCAATGGTTTATACAGATATTTCGCCATTCCTCCAAATCAAAATTACTCATAAAGCCCCTCAAGCGCTTTATCCCAGTCCAAGTGCATAATTGACTGATGCACACCCTAATAACGGACCAACGAAACCCCTTGAAGCGATGGCAAACAATAAGCTTTTTACATTTCTCCGAGTTTTGCGGAAAAGGATACAAGATCGCAACTCGTATGTTTTTCGCGATGTCTTCCGCAATCACATCGTTCTGTAACCCGGTAACAATTTTCTAGATTTGACGATCGCGACGTTGTTCGGTTAATAACGAATCTTCCGACTCTCAGCTAGATTAATTTCCTTTTCTTTTCTTTTATTTACTATTTTATTATTAACATCTATTGGATTTCGTCAAAGGAAATCTACAAGAGTCATTCGTTTACCCGCACGATATATAATTTCAAAAGTAAAGGACTACAAGAAAGCCCATTATCTGTGGACTTGATCATTTAAATTTGCTATATTTTGAGATACTTTTAATGAGTTACAATCTGTAATGACCACAAATTTCCGCCCGTGTAAATAATGTCGAAAATGTTTTAATGAGTTTACTACAGCTAAAGTTTATAGTTCATAAGAATGACCTTTCCTTCGATCTTTTGCCTTAACATAGCCCTAAACCCATTATAGCTAGCGTCAGTATGGAACTTAATAGGGTAATTAGAATCAAAGATAATTGATACGAGTTCTTTTGTTAGAACAGATATTACTTTTGGCGTATTTTCTCATGTTTATCTTGCAATGATATACCAGGCACTGATCCCACTTCTGATGTCGGAAATTAATAATTGGGATTATGGTCGTTTGAACCAGTATATATGTTGTCAGGCATTGTTGTTTTTATAAAATACAAACACTTACCAATTTTCCAATAGCACACTGAAAAATGCATTTTCACAAACACGCACTAGTCTACAATAATACCCGGTGTCCCGCACTTTCACAATCAGTAATTACAATTAGTTCAACCTACGACACAGTAAGTTGGCTCCAGTTAACAATACAGATACAACACGAATAATACTAACAAATGCCATACCACGGTTATCTCATCAATAAACATAATTAATTATACTAGTCCAAAAGGGCTACCAACAATCCAAACACTATTTCCATGTGATGCTATTTTCATGTAACTTTCAGCAGAGTTCAGTTGATACTAATACGCAACTGCACGATACGGTCTGTACTCGGGTGCTGCCCTCTCAGAACTGACTGTCCTGCTTCCTTTTTGAAACTCATCTCCCTTCCTTGATGTTTGTAAAAATATTGGAAAGGGGTCATTCAATTACTACATCATATTTATGTACCATCTCAGGTATATCACAAAAATTGGTTTATTAACATCCGTACCGTACAATTTGCGTCTAAGTAGAGGTCAAACATGCCCCTTCAGCTGAACCCTTACTTACTATGTTAGTTGATAAATCTTAAAGCAATTATTCTTTATTGCACTTTTAGACAATTTATTTTATTCTAAGAATATATAAGTATTGATAATATCTAATTTCCGGACCTCTATGTCTGGAGGATTCTTTATGTCAGACATACTGTAATAAAATAAACCTTTTCTTAAAAAAATAGTTTCTTTGTACTTATAAATAAAAGTGTAAAACTGTAAACATATTATTGATGTAGAGAAATGTTCGAACAGGCGTATCCATAAATAAAAAAACACATTTATCCCTTTGATAAACGTACGATTCCGACATATATATATATATATACATATACATATGTAGTTTTTTAAAATGCCTGTGGACTCTCTAGCGGTCACAGTTTTATTCCGATTGGAATGAAATTTGATATTTGAGTCGCTTTTGGTATTCTAAAGGTCAAGTTCGTTATTGAGTAAAATCGGACGAGGGGAAAGGGGGTTTAGAGGGAGGGGAAAACACAAAATTTGACTATCTCCCTTAATATTTGAAAAATCGAAAAATTTATCAGGAGTTAATTTGTAGGTACTAAGTTGTACTGTAATTTTGTTTCTTATCATTTTTCTGTTACACTAATATTTACAGAAATATTTACAATTAAAGATTGAAAGTTAAAATTCTAAATATCTCTGTTCACATTAGTTTGAGAAAAAAGATCAAGTAATGAATTGAAGCAAACTTGATTTTCTACAACTTTACTCCTTATACATTTTTCGATTATTCTAATATGAAGAGAGATATTTAATATTTTGTGTTTGTTTGACACGAATACATAAAATATATTTTATTATAAAAAATTATAATCGTCGTTTCCATAGTAACTATAAACTATAATCGTTATACCGTGTTTTTTTTGGGCTATTCATAAATTTAATTTTTGCAAGTCTTCAAAATTATGACCGCTAGAGAGTGATTTATGCATTCGAAGGAAATTCGCTAAGTTGATATCTGGATTTCGTAGATTTTTTTTCTCGTTGAAAAAGAGTAGTTTTTTATGTGATTGGAGGATCGGGAATTCGTATGCAGAAAAGGAATTGGTAGGTGTGCGGCTGTAGACGACTTTGATAGGAACTATGCCGATATTCATCTGGAGTTCGTGAAGGGAAACTGCAGAAAACCTTCACAAGCATAGCCGGTTACTTCTGTCTAGTCCATACGCCGACAGTTTAGTCAATCAACCACCCCATTAATTTTTAATTGACAAACTGCCGGTGAAGGGACTCGAACCCATAACCTCCCAGGTCCAAGTAGAAACAACGCCTTAACAAGCGCGGCTACTTGGCTGGTTAGGCCATAGCATATGTTAGGCTGATGCTTCTCAGGCAAAATTGGTATGAGTAGAGCCATAAAAAATTCGCCTAAGGTGTATGGTATGGGTAGAGCCATAATAAATTTACGTACGTCAGTAAATACGCCGGACTGCTGATATTAACCTCCGTATTTATTTTCTAAGTTTTTGAGTTGATAATCCTAAGGCCCAAACTAGACGGAGAATATGGTTGCAGCAACATTGAACAGCAACTAGCTTGTTGCACTGTGTGTGGGGTGGTTGCTGCAACAAAAAACAAACTTTATGTTGCTGCAACCACTCCACACACGGAGAAACAAGCTAGTTGCTGTTCAATGTTGCTGCAACCATGTTCTCCATCTAGTTTGGCCTTAATGCACAATATTTTATGTACATAAAAGCAATAAATTGCTTTGAATACCATAAATGATTTTCAAAAAATAATAAAATTATTGAATACACTATGTCAATTAGGTATGTGATATAAGACATTACAACATTGTAGAGAGACAGTAAATATCAAAACACAATAATAAGCAATTTTTTATGCTTTTCATTTGATTGTGTGAGTAATGATCACACACAATTTTAATCTGGTAGCAACGCAATAATTGTTCAAACAAATATTGTTTATCAAAGGTACATTACTTATTCTGAAAATAAAAGCGTTAATTCTGTTAAAATGAATTTAGAAATTAAAAAAACTCGATAAATTACAAATAAACTATGTACAAAATAAATATTACAAATTACAATAAAGGTTCAAAAATTCCACCTTCTTTTGTAGAACAAAATCCTAGTCTATCATAAAAATTGTTTCGCACGCGCCCAAGCATCTCTCCGTTAGCCAAGGTGGACCGTTGCAGGATTTTTGCTCGCCGCCCTGCGAAATCACGTGCTCGATCATGAGCGTAAATGGTTTCCTTAAGGAAGCCCGACGAAAAAAAATTGTTATGATATCACCATGTGTACTAGTAATTCGGCCAGTGAAAATGTTTGTTAAAAACGCATTCACTCTGACCGCATTATGAGCCGGACAGCCATCCTGTTGGAACTATATCGTATCCATATTTTCTCCTTAGACTGCAGCAATTGGAGATATTTTTCACTGTTTAATGACCCATCAATAAAAAATATGTCTATTAAGTGATCACGTAAGATACCCTCCCAAACGTTCACTTTTTGAGGATACTGAGTACGGACATTAAAATATCGGTGTTGTTTTTTCCGAGCCCAATAAAGTACAATGGAAAGATTGTATTTTCCATGCAATGGAAATGTTGACTCATCAGTAAAGAGAATATTTTTTACAAAATTATTATCCTGATTAGACCTTTCCATCACCACTTCACAAAATTCCATTCTACGATCATGGTTTGCAAGAAATACCTCCTCACAATTGGAATATTTCAAATTTTTTAGGTCATTTTTCCCCCAAACTTTGCGAACAGTTTCATGGCTAATACCCACTATCTCAGCCACATCTCGTACTGATTGGGTATTTTATTTCCAACATACTGCAGATCTCTTCATCCCGCCTTTATAATTCCTCAAATTTTGCATCAGGTTTTTCTTTGTAGGTGGCATTTTCTACATTCATTTACACAACAGCAATTCTCAAATGTGTCGTCTCGATGTTGCGAATTGTCTGAAGGCAAGGTGTAGGCCGGTTCAGGAAATTGAGTCCAAACGTTGCCACACATTCTGCTGGAGAATTCGCACCGTAAAACCATTTAATGACCTGAACTTTATCTTGAGGCGTGAAAACAAGCATTACGATCATGTAAAAATGAATCAAATCAACCAAACTAAAATGTAACAAATATCTTACTTGTTATAAATAATATTAAAGAGAACTCTAGGATTTTTCGATATAAATTTCGATATTCGCCCCAATTTCCTAGATCAGTATGAATTAGCTAATTGTAATTATTCTCCGAGGAGATTTACTTGCTGCTAATTTGGTGACGGTCTGCACACAGATTTTTGGTATGTGCACAATTTATACTTTCTAATAACCTACCAAATTGTTATGCCAACCAATCAACATCGATCACGTGTTAAGTGATTGGCCAATGATGTTGAAGTATTGGACCACGTGATTTTGACAGTTCAAGATCTCAAAGTTAATAATAATAGATTCCAAAGCCGACTTAAGAATCCAAATCGTTTCAATTTTTCTAAATTGGTTTTAACTTCAACAATTCAATCTTAATTCTGAAATTTTTTTGTTAATCGGATATGATTTTGACAGTTAAGAATCTCAAAATAAAATAAAATTTAAAAATTACAAAACCAAACTAAATCATGAAACCAAATAATTTTAATCTCAAAACCAGTCTTAATCCTAACAGTTCAATCTTAATTTTGAAATTCTTATTAAATCGGAATTTGGAATAGGTCCTTTGTCAAATACAAAAAATTTTGATCTAGGAAATTGGGGCAAAAATCGAAATTTACCTTACTTGTTGTTAAAATTAGTCTAACGCTTTTAATTTTTCAAGAAGAAATATTAATGAGAGAATAAATTTAGCATTGATGATAAATTAAAAACCAGATTGAGTTGTGTAAGCCACAACAAATATCATTACAACGTTGCACAACTTCTTCTTTTCATTTAATATCATATACTGCATATAACTAACAGAATTCTTGACGACCGGTATAATCATAATGTATTAGACTTTTACTTTACACATGTGTTGGGTGTATTGTGTAGATATAGGTGTACATATCTACATATATATATATATATATATATATATATATATATATATATATATATATATATATATATATATATATATATATATATATATATATATATATATATAAATATATATGTATATATGTACACCTATATCTACACAATACACCCAACACATGTGTAAAGTAAACGTATGAATATAAAGCAAAATACAACTAACGCGTTTTAAGTGAATGATTTTATTACTTAGTCGAAGGGCAACACGTGTATCACTGTGTAATATATGTATCTTAAAGATTATTATATTTTAAATAAATATTTTTTAACTTCATAATATTTTCAAAATTCATTTGTTTCATCATCAACTGATTTGTATGTGTTATCTTTATAAGTCCAGTGGACAGTGGTTAACATGTTTATTTAGCAAATTTCATTTACTTTTTCTCGCCAATTTTTTTATTTATGTTGACATATTGCATTGTTTTACTGTTTTGGTACGTCCTCATTTTTTCACAATAATCCTGCACCGACTTTCATTTGCCATTTGTCCTCATTGGCAGTTTTTGCATTTCATAAAAAGTTGCACCTTTGTCGCCTTTGGCTTTTTACTGATGCATAGTTTTTTATTAATATTTTCCTGTCTGATAAATAATTTATCGATTTATTCTTTCTCTTTCGGCTATTAGGAAAATATTTATTTTCAGTCTTACCTCTAATTCTATTATCTTACAGGCCAAACTCATTAACCACTTGTACCCACAAAAATTGTTCTACTGTACGAAGCTGAAGATTACATTTCATTACATTACATATGTCAATAGTAAACTGCTCTGCCAGGTAATCAAAATAAAAAGTAACACAATCGGCTGTTAGATATTATAATATTTATTGTATATTTTTTCATAAATATTAAAATATTTATTTATTTTATAATTTAACAAAAAAGTATTAAATTTAATTAATTATTATGGAGTCTGATAAAAATGACATAAAAACTACGAATTACATGTTTTAATGCTTCTATGGATGTGACAGTAAATCGTGTAGGAATCCAGGCAATCGTGTTGATTATTTTCCAAAATTGAATGCAAATTATGGAAAATGAAAATTGTTCATTTTGATGGTTTTTTATACTTTACGTCAAAAATAATATTAATATTCATGAATATACTAAAATGGTCGCGGAACAGTACTGTTGTTTTTATAATTTTTCAAAAATTTATAATAAACCGTATAGATATGTTTGAAAACTTATTGGTATTTCGAAAGTAGAAGCTTCAAATTTTCATTTTACCTTATATTATATACTAGCCGTTACCCGTCCGCTCCGATGAGCGTAACTTCAATCTTAAAGTGATAATTTATTGATTTTAGTGATTGAATTTACTTGCTTTTATGTAATATTATCATAATGTACAATAAACAATTTGTCATTGTTTTAGGAAATATTATAAACAATTTTATAAAATTATTGTATATATTACTTTTTCTTATACACCGCACACGTGTCTCTGCCAAAACTGTTTCAAACTTAAGGTGTTTTATATCGTATACAAATTTTTATATTTGAATATACGTTGTTGGCACAGCGAATTTACCGTAGTAATATATGCAATGATCGAAATTGCAAGCTATCTATTTTTAAGGAGGGAACATTTTTGGTGTTTCAAATTTTTCTCTATCTTACGGTTTTCAAGTAAGTTATTTCCCCTGTCCCTAGGAGAGTATGATGCACAATGCACATACTAAACAACTAAAGTGTACTCTCATCACATGTGTACTGACTGACTTGATACAGTACCACACGGCCAGGCAGTAATAAAAAATATTTAACACTGATTCTCTATAGGAAAAGCTGTCCAAAACACACAGTATGTAGTTGATCAGGCAAGTATCTCAACTTAAATATTTTGTTTTTACTACTGTAACAACAAAGTACTAAGTAACAAAAATCGCAAACAAAATTTTCAGAAAATACAACAGCTTATAACGATGTATTTATTACAAACTTTAAAATTTTTTTGACCCATTACCCGTTTGTTTGTGAAAAGCAGAATATTATAATCATTTTTTACCACGTAACGTTTTTCTTATCGTGAAAACGTATATGATCATATTTATTCGATTTGGTGCGCTGAATAGAATAAACATCAAACAGGACGATCGATCGAAGTTGACGTTTGAGGAGCCACAACACATCCCTTAAAATCAATATTTCGCAAATACTTCCTAAAACGATGCCTAAAATACAAAATCAACACTTTCCTTGGTGGTTTGGCTTGTGCAATGATATGGCAATCAGGACATTATATTTTACATTTATAGACTCGCTCTCCTCGCAAGGAGTTTCCACATCCTCGACATTCGAGGCGGCCTTCGACTTTGGCTCCGCGTTCTCGACATACTGCAAAAACCGTATTTTTCTAGGATGATTATAGAAGTAAAAATGATAATTTTTGGAGTTTTTTCCCATTTTTGGGGTGGTTGCGTTTAGAAAATAAAAGTTTTCTCATTAAGATTTTTCCCAGAAGTTTGAAGTTATTCTGCGTCGAATGCAAAAAAACGCATCCTTCCGCCATGTCTAGAAATGAAAATGATTGAGTCAGTGAGTTAAAAAAAGGGCTGTATGTATTATAGGATATATAATTACATTTTTCGCGGGCGAATCTACGACGGGCAATTCAAAATCAGTAAAATTACAAAATCGCGGGCAACCTGCGACGGGAAACGCTTGTAAGCTAATATAGTTTATAGTTTCTATAGAAATGCCCATGAAAAAAATTTGTCAAAAAATATGAAAAAACTGACGTTTTAAACTGTCAAAATATGGGGAAAAAATAATTCGACTATTTCACCACAAAGGGGCGGTTTTGTAAAAAAACTTCTTAAATCCTTCATAAACGATGTCTACAATACAAAAAGCAACTCTATCTTTTGCGATGATATGTCAGGCGGGACATTGTATTATATATATACGCGAAAAGTTCTACACGAATAGAAACGAAAATAATAAACAAAATAGAATAGGATATGAACTTTTATAAAATAAAATTGCCCGTGTTTTTTTTATATTATTTATTTTTAGATTATTGATGTTTTAATGAGAACCTGTCAGGTTAAAAATTCAAGTTCTATGTTAAATCAATTAATAATATTCCATGTATTTTACGATTAAATTTAATGAATTTATTAATCACCTATTGTATATTTACCACAAAAACAATTGTGTTTAGTGCTTAAAAATATTTTCATAACTTTATACAAATACAAAAAATTTGATCACATCCATGCATATCTACCATATCCACATAATACAATACCCCAATGATGTGTATCTTGTATCTTATAATAATTGAAGATGATAAGCTCAATGAACCCTGAAATGTGAAACATTGTTGTTAGTAGATCAAATCAAATCAATCCAATCAATTCGATTACATACATTTATATATAAATAAATAAATAAATAAATAAATATATATATATATATATATATATATATATATATATATATATATATATATACATATATATATATATACATATATATATATATATATATATATATATATATATATATACGTATTTATGTATATGTATATATTAGTAGCTAATCAATGACTAATATTTCCACTATAATAATTTTTTTACTATTATATATGATTTTTTTGTAATTATACAGTGTGTTTATTTCAAAAGTATCCACCCTTAATAACTCTTGACCTGATGTGATTATTGTTTTGAGTGAAAACACGTCGATTTAGATATCGAGGGGGAAGTTCAAAAATGGTACCTAAAGAATTTTAGCTTTCATCCCTTTGCCCCCTGCCACTCCCATTTTCAAATGGCACCCTTACCTTAAATCATTTGAAAAAGGATAAAATTTTCTATTCAACCATGATAAAAAAATTAAATGGATCGATTGATTCTTAATATAGACTACACAGAAGATGGAAGGTAAATCAATTGTAATTAGCAAAACATTGTGGATTGGATAAAAAATGTAATAGATCCATTAATAACAGAATCTTTGGAGAATCAAGTGAATAAAGTTGGAAACTTGATACTCAGTGAGGAATATTTGCATTTTTAACAAGATGGAGCTCCTCCACATTACGCTGTAGCTCTTCACATTTGGCTGGACCAAAGATTTGCTGGGAAATGGATTGGTAGGAGGGGTGCTAGGGCATGACCTGCAAGATACCCAGCCTCAACCCTTCTCGACATTTTTCTCTGGGGTCACTTGAAGAATAAAGTTTAAAACACTCCTCCCGCCAGTATCGAAGAGCTCAGACACAGAATTACGCAAGAACGTAAACAAATCACCCGCGAAACATTCGTCAAAGTTCGCGAAGAGTTCGAAAACAGAATGTATTTTTGTCTAGCAAATAATGGTGGCCATCCATTTCGAACATGTCATAAAATAATTTCTTATGACTGTAATTTAATTCAACAATGTATCCAATCCGCAATGTTTTGCTAATAATAATTGATTTCATACCTTCAATCTTCTGTGTAGTCTATATTAAGAACCAATCGATCGATTTAATTTTTTTTATCATGGTTGAATCGATAATTTTATCCTCTTTCAAATGTTGTATCACAAGGTAGGGGTGCCATTTGAAATTTCAAAGTGAGAATGGTTGGGGGCAAAGTGATGAAAGCTAAAATTCTCTAGGTACCATTGTTGAACTTCCCCTTCGATATCTAAATCGACGTGTTTTCACTCAAAACATTAATCACATCTGGTCAAGAGTTATTAAGGGTGGATACTTTTGTAATTAACACACTGTATATATGTCGTGGTCTCTTTTGAAATCTGTCCATTCACAAAGATCCCGGGCATTTCATAAAACATCTGCGCATTGTGTAAATTTGAAAAGATACTACAGTGCCTGGGTGCTTCGAGTAAAGACCATCTTATTTCGACGGATTGTATCTAACATAATATGCCATAGTTTGACTGTTGAAACACCCAAAGGAAAAAGGTATTTTGTGTTTCGTGAAATGTCCAGAAATGGAGGTATATTGTATATGAGTTTGAATTAAAAAATTTATTTAACTCAGCTCAATCCTTCCTCACAAATTTCCTTTTATTTAAAAAAACTTCCATTCCAGCTAATATTCGAAAATTAAACATAAATAATTATTAAAAACCTGGAGGAATAATATATTTTTATTCGTCCGGTTATCATTTACATAAGAAAAGGTTTGCAATCCTAAAATTCTTATATTGCGAGATTGAGTGTTTTTTGGCCGCCGAACTAAAAGGTTTTTTAATATATTCATTATAATGAACAATGCATAAGGCTTTGTGAGTTTGAAAGTTTGTATCACTATCCGTCGAGAGGCTTTTCACGAAACGCCTAGACACTATATATAACTTTTAATGTTACAATACTCCGACGCTGTATGAATTGCCTAGCATCTTCGTGGAAATAACAGATTTCACAATGAGACCACAACATATATTCTATATTCTTTCGCCATTTACGAAATATTTATTAAGAAATGCCTTTCGTGAAAGAGAAAAAGTAAAAAAATGTTCTTAAAAAGAAAACTAGTCTATACTGTCGCAAGAAAGAAATTGACTCGCTTTATGGCCCTGAAACATTAATTTATAAACACCAAGTAGAAAACTTTTCAAATTTTTAAATATTTGTTCACCACCTAAAGAAATGTTATTTCGAGCATGTGGAAAAGATGAAATGTTACAATTTCACGTAAAACTTTTTGATTTCTGTCTTTCTTAAAGCAACGAAATTTATCTAAAGAGAACCTAGATATCGCGACAATATATATATATATATATATATATATATATATATATATATATATATATATGTATATAAATATATGAATATATCGAAATATAAATATAAATATATTGGTGAACTAAAATTGGCACAAGAATATGCAATTATTTTTTTACTTTTTAGTGCATTTTTTGTTATAGAATATTTAATTTTTGAAGTCGGGTTTCCATTTTGTCAAAAAAAGGTTTTATTTCTCGCTTTTTAGTGACTTTGAAGTTCTATAACTGATTTTATTTGTCTAAACATTGGTAGACCAACTAAACGACCAACTAATTAACACTTTTTTTTTATTTTTTATAATTTTTAGTGCATTTTTTTATATCAGATTTTCAGTTTTTTTTACAAGCATTTTGTTTTTTTTTTGTAAAAATTGTTTTTTTTTGCGGTCGGTTTTTTTTTTTGTAAAAAATTTTTTTGAAGTCGGTTTTTAAAAATTTTTTTTATTTTTCCATTATGAATGAGTATACCCTTTCAAAAGAAAAAAAATATCTCGCAGAAATCGGTTATCACATATAAAATGAGGATTTTCCTCGATTTCCCGGAGATCCCCTCATCAGAATGCTATTTGGTGACAATGGGACCAATTGGAAATCAAACCCTTTAAAACGAGTTCTGAGGTAACAAACATAAAAAATAAAAATAAAAATAAAATAAAATACAGACGAATTGAGAACCATCCTCCTTTTTTGAAGTCGGGTTAAAAAATTAACCACCACCAAAGTACATGGCAGTATGTGACGATTTCAAATAATTGATAAAGATAATGTTTTGAAATTACTCAAAAAGGAACAAACAAGTCATCCATCTCGACCGAATTTCCCTGTTGACTATAAATGCTTTTGATAATTTCCTAATTATAAATTTTTTTTAATAAATAAATAATTTTTTTTAAAGATAAAGTTTACCTTATATAAACTTTATCTATACATAATAATATGTTATGTATTGTTTAAAATATATACCGCTAGATATCTTAACTATTAGTTTTTATTACTATAAAGGTATATAACATAATTATCAATTTATTATTATTATTATAAACGACAATACATTACCGTTATGAATTTGACAACAAATACAATCGGACGAATAGGTATAAACAATACACGAGCAACACCATATACGATACATAATATAATATAAATGTGTACTCTTCCATCAAACAATTATATATTATTTTTATATACGGTGATTGATTAATAGGGAGAATGTATAAACTTCGATTTAAAAAAATAGAAATAGTGAATTCATTACAAATAATTTTGACTTTGAGTAAAAGTTGCAATGAAATTTAAAGCTGTTGCATCCATTCGAACCGCGAATCAGCTTTCGATAAAAAAGTTACATCACTCCTTTTACATTGTTTGAGAGATTACGATTTATTGAATTGCGAGTGTCAATTTTCAGGGACAAATAATTTTGTTAAAAATGTTAAAAAAGAAAAAAGTTACAATATCTCTAATATTATTAATATCTCTAATATTAAAATTTATTAAAAGCACAATCCGATCAAAAACAAAAATGTGAGAAAACTTGACCGCTCTCCGATTTTTGGTCGGATATCATTACTTTTTGCAAAACTTTTGTATACTCACTATATGGTGGAATCTTTAAAAAAAAATTTTAGATAGACAAAAATTTTTTTATTAAATGTAAGCAAGCAGAATGTCTTTCATATCCAATATTTCTGGCATAAATACAAAATTTATGTCTTATTGACGCCGTATTTACATCATCCATGGAATGTATGAAAACCAGTTTCAAACAAAAGTTGTTTGTTTTTATGAGATAAACATTTATTGTATTTAAAGATTTTCCCTTTCTTGCACCGTTTAAAAGATAAATTAATCCACGTAGCACGGATGCATGGAACACAAATATACATAATTAGTATTATGTTTTCCGGTTTAAAGTAATCAACTTTTGTCTGAAACACTTTTTTCTATATTAGATTATCAAATTAATGAGAGCTGTAGGTTTTTGAAATTTTTTTTCTTCTATATTTAGGTGGATACTTTACAAATGAATGTACTGTATAAATCGCGTTTTCTCAAACAATATTTAATATATTCATAAGAAGTCTGTTTTTTATGGAAACGTTTGTAATACAAAGCCTGAGAAAGTAACTAAATTTAAAAATATATAGTTAGATATATTGAATTTGAATCCACAAATCAGCCCAAAAACACGTTGAAAAATTATTCACCTGATATTATTACAAATATAAATGTGTGAAAAAATTGAATTTTGATATAATATAATAAGTTTATTTCTCGATATCTTCGATTTATAAAATTTTCGTTTTCTTTTTTTGCCCCTTCAAGGTAAATGATGATTGTAAATTGAATAATACTACTAACTAAATCACCTTGTATAATATAGTAAATATATTTATTATTGATCATTATTTTATTAAAATCATATAATAATACACATTATTAATATAACAATATGTTTATAACAATAACAATTACACTATAAGAACAAATTTGATCATTATTAGTTTGTTATGAAATATAAGAATATTTTCACGTAAAATTGAATTTTTGACATTGTATTCTTGTTATATCGAACAGAGAATTAGTTACGCTGCTTTCGCATAACCTATCGATCGATTATCATGATTTTATTATTAAAGTATTTAAAGGTTAGGGACAAATTCACGTTGTATAGATTTTCTCAGAAATAAGAATAACCATTTCAAACTTCGATTATAAAATAATAATATTAGTTAATAGGATATTCGCATTGACAAAATGAACTTGATATAAGAAAATTAAACCTTATACAGGATATTTAATTTTGAAGCTCATTGATTTTAAAAGTAAAATAAATAAAAACAATAAAATCGGTATGTAGGAGCAACGTAGACTAAGTTAATTTTCTCAGGGCATGGAATCATAGCGAGTATAACAAATCAAGTACCCATTGTATTATATAGATGTAATATCCATTATAATGGGTATTTAATTTGTAAGAATTTCTGTAAATATTAAAGTTACGAATAATTTAAATTCCCGAATACTTTCCCAGGCCTTTTGCTTTGCTTTAATTATCCCATTTTAAGCATCCTCCTATAGTTATTATAGCTATTTTCACGTTCAATGACATCAACCAAGTCCTTTGAATTGCGTAATCTTTCTTAATCAGACTGTTATTACAAGATTAATCACAGTTTTAGTTAGAACTTCCAGCTCTATTATAGTCTCTATTTTCTTCTTTCCATGCATTTATATTAAAATATAAGAGGGTTCAAAATTTCTCTAGTGTATCCAAGATATTTTTCGTTGTTCAATTTTACTTTTTGTTTGTGTTGGTTAATTTCAAAAAAGATATATCAATCATCACTTAGAGACCCATCATCTAATACTTGCCACCCATTAACCGATATCGCTATTTTTCAGTGCAGAAAGTAATGTCAATAACTGACTGATGACGTCCGTTGTCAAAAGTAGAGTCTGTACCCTGATGCAGCATAACCAAAGGATGCAGCATAATAAAGGATAAAACACATCGATTTTTATACGCCTTTCTCTTCCTATCAGATGCATAGTTGCCTGGGATTGCTGATAGTATCTTCGGTGCTGAGAACAGCGTGCATTTTAACACCTCGAATGAACGTTCAATTTCGTCAATGATAGGCACGTCGTCGATATAGAGACGCGAACGATTCACAAACTGGTCAATTCCTCCTTGGGTGGTATTATATATACTGTGTGACGATATCCACCAGTTACCTCTAGTGCATAGAAAGAAAAAAGGTCGTTATATGCACGAGCCCAATCTAAAAACTGGCGATTCCGGTAAAAAATTGCTTCGAGAGGAGGTAACTGAAGTACGGTATAAGCTCCTTCCGCACAGCCGGACAGTGGACATTTGTAAGTGCTTTCATTTGAAATGCTTGTATTAGGAAACTTGTAAGGCGAAATGTTAGAGAATAAGAGCCTGCTACTGTATGCCAAGGGACCGTGTTCTACTATTAGCCATCTCAAGGATTTGGCAATATGTTTAAGTTTCACTGAAGCAGAGTTGTTGACTCTAAATCGCCGTGTTCTCTCTACGTGTTCTTGCTAATTTTGATCGTCATAGCGACGCACGGCATCTCTGTAAGGTTCAGCATGGTCCTGAGTATAGCGACACACGGCATCTCTGTTTACGTCAGGATGCTCTTGTGGTTCAGGATGCTCCTGAGTAGAGCGACGCACGGCATCTTTGTTTACTTCAAGATTTTCTTTGGTATAGCGACGCACGGCATCTCAGTTTAGGCTAAGATGCTCCTTGGTATGGCGACGCACGGCATGCCTATTAACTTGAGGATTTCTCTCATCATAATTTTCTGGGCAATTTCAAACTGTTGCGCATGTGTGGTTTTAAGATTCTTTGGGCGACCTCTTTTTACTTTATTTGGGCGTCCACATCTCTTGCCGATTCCAGTTAAGTTGGGGAGGTATCATCATCGGAGCATTCGTGTACGTGGCGTTTAATTAATGTTCATTAGTTTCGAATCGAGGGATTCGAACAGCGGCTACAAGCAAGTGTAACTTAGGAGCAAAGGGAATGTGCGGCCATTTGATGTACAGGAAACATCATCAGAATGAAAAATTTCATGTCTCGCGGCATTCAAATCTTGTTAATCTGAACCTATTCGGATCATTTCAGATCATTCTGGGTTCCAGGTTTGATTATAAATCTAGTCCTTCAAACTGTTGAACATAATCAAGAGTAAACTGATTAAATTCATATTGAAGTTCTCGATATGTGTCCCTGCCATCCAAGGCTGCGTTTGAGAGAAGTAGCTCGGCTAAACTAATTGAACTATTATACTTAAAAAGGCTCGCAAGGTTCTACTCCGGATACTCAATATCATTCACACGCTTCTTGTTCACGGCATGTGAGTCAATAAAAATATTGATGGTTCTGCATTTGGCATCAGTGGATCGCATTGACTCCAAAAAACCACAGTTACAAGACGGCGGGTAAATAAGAAGTCGACGTTAGGACTCTCGTCTGCTAACAGAGTTTCAATTGCCTCACCACGCACTTTAACTTTGTCGGTAGAGATTAGATATTTCTACAATATGGAACTCATATTCTAGAATACTGAAATCTGTGGGTACTTCTGAAGCTCCAAAGTAAATGTCCGTGTGAGGCTCTTTGCCAGTTCGTTTAGTTCTATACAAACTATCCCCCACTTTAAGAATTTCATCAATGGCCTCTATAAAAAATTATCGTCCAGCACATATCCAAGCAAGTGCACATGTAAAGTTTGGCGTACATTGCTTGTTATGAGTAATCGGGAAGATATCTGCATTACCTTGATAAAAAGACCCCAATCCCACACAGCAGAAATTGTTATTGGAGTAACTCATTCTGGTAGACGTAATCAATCATGAATAAAAATTTTGTAGAGGTAAACACACAAAAACAAGTTTGTAGAATAAAAAAAAGACACTAAATAAATCAATAAAATAAAGCAATCCAAAATGAAAAAATTAAATGATTATTTAAAAAAATATTCTAATGTAAAAATAAAAATATTAAAATTATGTAAATAAAAATTTATAACATTAAAAATATATTTCTTTTAAATTTCAAATGTACTCACATACAAGTATACAATGTACAGATAAACGTTTTACACATTTAATTTAATAATTTTTAATTAGTAAAAATAAAATAGGTAAAACAATTTTTTTACATTTTTAAACGGTTTTAAATGATTATTTTAAGAAATATTCTTAAGTAAAAATACTATTAAAATTATGTAAATAAAAATTTATAAAATTAAAAATTACTAAATAACTAATAAATATATTTAAAAATTTGGCGGGTGCGATGTAGGTAATGAAATTTTTCAAAGTATTATCTTAATTTGACTTTATTTCGAGTCGATTGAAGAAAATTCCATCTTTCTAGCATGTATAGAACTGAAAAACGTAGTTTTGGAGGGTGTTTTTCCGGGGGGTTGCAATGCAATAATTTAAGTTTTCTGATTTATCCCGTCGGTTTCAAGCAATTTCGCGTCGAATGCAAAATAAACGCATCTTTGTAGCATGCCTAGAAGTGCCTTAGAATTTGTATAGATGAGTGTGTCAGCTTCACTTAGGGCTATATATTATATTAGATTAGATATATTTTATGTATGTCTGATTCTGTATTTATTTATGTATTTATTTATTCTATCATAACATCCAACGACTGGATAGATTTGAATAAATTAGATATTTTTTGATCCCTAGAGTACTTTTTTCACAATTGATTCACTACTGTCATTTTGTGCCTTATTCATTCGGATTTTAATCGAAACAACTTTCCCAAATATATAAGGCACAAAATGACTATTGTGAAAAAAGGACACGAATTTAGTGGCCAATATTACCTATTTACAAATTGGAAAGAAGGATCTGATCATAACCTACATGTTTCCATTTACAAATTTTCTATTCGATATTTATAGGTGTTTGTGTAGTACCTACCGTAATCCAAACTTCAGTCAGTTTAGCAGTGCGGTTTATGGTTGTTTTGTTTTTCAATTTTTACTTTTTTCTTGATCGTATTTTTATTAATTTTTTTACAAATATATCCATAGTTCCAATTTACTCTATGCCACTCTGGGGGGGGAGGGGGGTTTTCAAGACAAATCTAATAACAAAGTAATTTAATCAAATCTATCCAGTCGTTTGGATGTTACGATATAATAAATAAATACATAAATAAACACAGAATCAAATCAAATATTCCACCTTCAAAGCCGTAAGAGATAGAAACAAAATTCCCTCTTTAAAAACTAACTTTTGTTTAAAATATTTTTCATTGAAATTTCACTGAATAGTTTCGTCACATTTTTATACATTTTTGCTTCTGAAGATAGTAAAATAAACAGTTCGCGCATTGATTATGATCTTAGTACATCACGGGTATTTAAACAATTAACATAGACAGTTATTATTTTCACTTGTTTTATAATAAATATGAAATCCTACAAATGATTTGATATAAAATATTATAACATTGACAAAATTAAAATTACTAGTTAAAAGTGTATTATTACTGACTACTTTGTTATTATTATCTTCATTATAATTTTATAAATAACAAGAACAATCATTAGCAATGATAATCAAGGTAACTGTGACAGAGAAAAAAGTGTTTAGTTAATGACACAAAAATATACTTGCATATTGTCGATGATATTTATTAAGGTTACTTCAATTATTAATAGCGCACTCTGCTTTAAGTTTTCTTGTAAACTAGTAAACCATGTCTGATATGCAGCAATTTATGGTATCTGGTGTTTTGTTTTAACGCCGGGTTATTAAAACTTAAAACTGAACCTTGCCTTTTAAACAATTTTTCCAAGAGTCTCACTTTATTGATTATTATTTCTCAAAAACGCTTGAGAATGCATATTTTATAATTCCTGGAAATCCACAAATGAAGTTCCTATACTTTATAATTTTCGACCCTTTTTTAATTAGTTTTAAGATTTAATCAATTTTATCTATAAATATTAGTATTTTTATTTTTACTGTTTACCTGTCTTTTTATTTCGGATCACTTGACAATTATATTACTATTATTTTTGTACAAATAGCAAGGTTTCTTGTTTTGAAAATGGTGTAAAATAAAATTGAAATGCGAAAATTAATTATATAAACAAATAATATAAGGAGTGGTTGAGCTAAATTATTGTTTATATTATTAATTGACTTTCTTTTTGATTACACACAAATAATTATAAAAAATGTCAATACAAACTTGCTGTATTGATTCTGGTGGCTTCCATGTGTAACAAGATATATTTATAAAAAAAGTATTTCTAAGGGAACAAAATTACATACAAATGGCGTCAAAAATTAATTATAACGGGTGTTTTTTTTGGTATGATAGAACTTCCGATAGAGATAAATTTATTAAAATAGGAATAATTTTATTTAAATTACTTTTTAACAAAAAAAAGAACCCACGAAAGAAGAAAGTAACTGAAAAGCAAAAAATAACAACTTTGTAACAAAAAATTAAACCTTCGAAAAAAAAGAACTTTTTAGTCCTACACTAATGTAAAGACCTAAATAATTTTGAGTCGGCGCCAAAGAAACAATATATTACAAAACTTAATATTTACTTTTAACTGAAAATCAGATTCAGCCTTCGCCCATTTGATGGAGATTTTTTGGCGCCGACTCAAAATTATTTAGGTATTTACATTAGTGTAGGACTAAGTTAGACTAAAAAGTTACTTTTTATTTTTTTTTTGCGAAGGCATCTGCTTTTTCGTTTCCTTCGAAACCACTGTGACCCGGACCCCAGATCAATTTAACATTGTTCCGTTTTGCCAGTTTCAGAAATTCATCCAGACAATCCTTGACTACCCTTGAGGTGACCTCAGTTCCAGGCAAGGTATTTAAAGCAGCTTGACTGTCCGAAAGAATACATACGATCTGGTTTATGTAGCCTCTACGTAGGTTCTCACGGACGCAAGCCAGTATGGCGTAGACTTCTGCTTGGAAGACCGTGCCATATTTCCCCAAGTTGAGGCTTATGTTTACATTAGGTGTCTCATCGTAGATTCCCGCCCCGGTCCCTTCTTCAGTTTTGGATCCGTCTGTATATCAGACGATTCCTTTCTTGAGTTAGCGTGGTTCTCCTTCCGACCACATAGCCTTATCACATACTACAATGAAAGGTTTTGAGAAGGAGTATGTCTTGGGAAGTATATCTGTGCCCATTCATACCCCAAAGGCGGGGTCTGAGATAATTGATGTTCCTACGATACTTGCATGTTCAACCTGATTTTTATTAATCCAGTTATTATTGCAAGACAGTCTATAGGCACTTGATCTCGCATTAGCTATTATTACAATGCTTAGCGGAAGCAGCCCCAGTATGACTTCTATGGCAGCTGTAGGTGTACTGCTCATGGTCTAGTGATGCACAGTCTTTGGATCCTGGACAGCTTTTTGCGTGCTGTAATCTGGTTAACATTTGGCCACCGCACTAGAGCAGCATAGGTTATAATGGGCCTAACTACTGTTGTGTAAAGCAAGTGGATAATTTTGAGTTTTAGACCCCATACTTTTCCACATGCTCTCTTACAAAGCATGAGAGAAGATTTGCTCTTATTTGTTATATATTCTAAATGAGGATTTCATGTTAGTTTAGTATCCAACATTATTCCTAATTTCTTGGCTTCCCTTATGATCTGTAGTCTTTAACCGAAGAGGATGGGTGGTTTTATGTAATCCACCTTCGTTTTCCATGTGAATGGAATAATTGCGGTCTTACAAGGGTTTATTTTCATTCCCTGATTGATACACCATTCGTGTGCAACTCTTAGAGCGTTTTGCATAAGCTCCGAGATTGTATCTTCACAGGGTCCCTGGATTGCAATTATAACGTCGTTCGCGTATCCCTGTGTATAGTTTCCTTTTTGGTTGAGGTTTGTCAGTAAGCTGTTCACTGTCCGGCTCCACAGGAGTGGGGATAAGACACCACCCTGCGGACATCTCTATGTGGCTCTCACAGTGACAGACTCTCCAAAAAGGGAAGTTTGTATTCTTCTTCCTATCAGCATAGAGTTTATCCACCTGGAAAAGGTTTCTTCTACTCCGTGTCGACCTGCAGAATCAACCATAGACTTTTAAGAGGCATTGTCAAATGCCCTCTCTTTGTCAAAAAAAACGCACAAGGTGGTTTGTTTCCTTGTGAATCCCTCCTCAATCCTGTATATTAGGATGTGGAGGGCTGATTCACAAGATTTTCCCAAATGATACGCATGTTGGTTGGTATGAAGCGGATTTCTCGACAATGCCCCCTGAGCCAAATGAAATCCTATTAGTCGTTCCATTATTTTCAGTAGAAACGATGACAGACTAATTAGTCTAAAGTCCTTTCCCGTGGAGTGGTTAAGCCTCCCCGGTTTTGGCAAGGTCACTCGTTCTTTCCCATATGCTGACATTATTTTATATTGACAAACTTCCACCGTTGGGAATCAAACCCGTAAACTTCCAGTTCCAAGCAGAACGCGCTAGGCCGCTAGGTCACTTGGACTCTGAAAATTTTAGTAGTGGTAGGTATAGCTAGATCCTTGTTAACTTTTCTTTAAAATATTTCAAACATCTTTTCGATTGTAAATAGTGCTCGATACTAATTACAATGCCAGTTATATTATCAACTATGAATCAAAATGCGACCTTTTAAAAAACATTATAAGTACCTAAATGATAAAATTTACCAATATTAGTTACACATATTATTGTGTTGTCTTTGTACAAAAAAATATTTTAATATTTGTGTTTCATGAGTAACAGGATTACAAGAAACTAGGTCAAATAATGTTATTTTTTCGCAATATTTTTGATTCATTACTGTATTTATTTATTCAACTAACTATTTCATAATAGGTTTTACTCTAATACATTTTAATATCTTTTGTTTTTTATCAGAAATAAATCAATATCCTTCAACAAGTCTTAATATTACAATAATAATCATACAATTATTACTAACTATATTTACCGTTTCTTGCATGAGTAAACTGACTATTAGTATTAATCAGGTAAAATAATTATAATAGGTCATACATATAAGTTTGTTGAATTTGTCATAGTTTTTGCAGAGATATAAACCTTATAGCAAGGGGGTGAACAAAATCTTTTTAACGGGATATACCCTACAAAACTGGAGCTATCGCATATAAATCCATAAAGAACAATATAAAAACATATATATATATATTTACTTATATTATATATATATATATATATATATATATATATATATATATATATATATATATATATCCCCGCATTCTGATGAGGGGATTCCCGGGAAATCGAAGAAAATCCTCATATTATATGTGATAACCGATTTCTGCGAAATTTTTTATTTTTTTTTTGAAAAAGTATACTCATTCATAATGGAAAAATAAGAAAATGTTTTTAAAAAACAACTTAAAAAAATATTTTTGCAAAAAAAAACCGACCCCAAAAAAAAAATTTTTACAACAAAAAAACAAAATGCATGTACAAAAAAATTAAAATCTGTTATAAAAATATTCACTAAAAATTATAAAAAAAAAAAAAAACGGGTAAAAAAAATGTGTTATAAAAAAATGCACTAAAAATTAGTAGGTCGTTTAGTAGGTCTACCCATATTTAGACAGATTATCCATATTTAGAGATTTAGAATCAGTTATAGAACTTCAAAGTCACTAAAAAGCGAGAAATAAACCATATTTTGACAAAATGGAAACCCGACTTCAAAAATCAAATATTCTATAACAAAAAATGCACTAAAAAGTAAAAAAATAATTGCATATTCTTGTGCCAATTTTAGTTCACCTAAGCAAAAATTTTTAAATATATATGTACAATTATTGTTATTTTTGGAGGCGGTGTCCAAAAGTTATGTGAATTTCTCATTGCTGACACCGCCTCCAAAAATAACAATAATTGTACATATATATTTAAAAATTTTTGAAGTCGGGTTTCTATTTTGTCAAAATATGGTTTCTGTTTAAAATATTTTAAAACTTGCCGCGCTTTATATATATAGATGGTAATATATATATATATATATATATATATATATATATATATATATATATATATATATATATATATATATATACATATATATATACATGTATGTATGTATGTATTTCTCTTGTTTCCCCACTTAGTTATGAGGTAATTTCGAAATAGAAGCAATTATTATTGGTTTTAGTATTTGTTTATAAATATTTATTAATAAGTTCCCTTGGAAAATCAAGGGTACGCCAAATAACAAAAATTACAATACTGCTATTTTCATAAGTATTTTATATATACATATATATATATATATATATATATATATATATATATATATATATTTATATATATATATACATATATATATATATATATATATATATATATATATATATATATGTAATATATATATATATGCATATATATATATATATATATATATATATATATATATATATATATATATATACATATTTATACACAAATCTTCATAAATTAGTCTTTCAACAGTTAATTTTATTGTATTTCTTTTATAAAATATAAAATTGTTAAGTTTGGTTACTATGTACAGCTTTAATTTTTGTTAATTTCTGGTTGTTTTCTTATAATGTTTGTTGGTTATATGGGATAAAGAACCGAGCTATATATATATAAATAATATATATATGTATGTATGTATGTAGAAGAAAATTATTTGTATTTTATTGCCAAGTTTATAAAATAAGAAAAACAAAAACTAATTGTTGACGTTTCGATAACGTTTAGTTATCTTCATCCGAACGGGGGGAAAGAAACAATGTAGTTGCAATACAACAAAGAAATCAGAGATTCCACAAATCAAATAACCAACAAACATTATAAGAAAACAACCAGAAATTAACAAAAATTATAGCTGTACAAAGTGAACAATTTTATATTTTATAATAGAAATACAATAAAATTAACTGTTGAAAGATTAATTTATGAAGATTTGTGTATAAATTTGGTTTTTATATGTATAAATATATATATATATATATATATATATATATATATATATATATATATATATGTCGGAAATGTATAATTGGGATTATGGTCGTTTGAACCAGTATATATGTTGTCAGGCATTGTTGTTTTTTTATAAAATACAAACACTTACCAATTTTCCAATAGTACACTGAAAAATGCATTTTCACAAACACACACTAGTCTACAATAATACCCGGTGTCCCGCACTTTCACAATCAGTAATTACAATTAGTTCAACCTACGACACAGTAAGTTGGCTCCAGTTAACAATACAGATACAACACGAATAATACTAACAAATGCCATACCACGGTTATCTCATCAATAAACATAATTAATTATACTAGTCCAAAAGGGCTACCAACAATCCAAACACTATTTCCATGTGATGCTATTTTCATGTAACTTTCAGCAGAGTTCAGTTGATACTAATACGCAACTGCACGATACGGTCTGTACTCGGGTGCTGTCCTCTCAGAACTGACCTCGTCCTTCCTTTTTGAAACTCATCTCCCTTCCTTGATGTTTGTAAAAATATTGGAAAGGGGTCATCCTATTACTACATCATATTTATGTACCATCTCAGGTATATCACAAAAATTGGTTTTTTTAACATCCGTACCGTACAATTTGCGTCTAAGTAGAGAGCCGCACGTGCTCCCTTCGACTGAACCCTTACTTACTATGTTAATTGATAAATCTTAAAGCAATTATTCTTTATTGCACTTTTAGACAATTTATTTTATTCTAAGAATATATAAGTATTGATAATATCTAATTTCCGGACCTCTATGTCTGGAGGATTCTTTATGTCAGACATACTGTAA
This sequence comes from Nineta flava, assembly GCA_963920215.1. NCBI lineage: Eukaryota > Metazoa > Arthropoda > Insecta > Neuroptera > Chrysopidae > Nineta > Nineta flava. The sequence continues at coordinate 37,725,116 of OY986043.1, read as the reverse complement.
TAAAATAAACCTTTTCTTAAAAAAATAGTTTCTTTGTACTTATAAATAAAAGTGTAAAACTGTAAACATATTATAGATGTAGAGAAATGTTCGAACAGGCGTATCCATAAATAAAAAAACACATTTATCCCTTTAATAAACGTACGATTCCGACATATATGTATATATGTATATATGTATATATATATTCAAAGTTAAGTAAATATATATTTTGTTAAAAAACATGATGTTAAGAAAACTCCTTTCCCCACTTAGTTATGAGGTAATTTCGAAATAGAAGCAACTGTTATTGGTTTTAGTATTTGTTTATAAATATTTATTAATAAGAAGTTTCCTTGGAAAATCAAGAGTACTCCAAGCAACAAAAATTACAATACTGCTATTTTCATAAGTATTTTATATATATGTTATATATATAAATATATATATATATATATATATATATATATATATATATATATATAACATATATATATATATATAAACATATATATATATATATATATATATATATATATATATATATATATATATATATATATATATATATATATATATATATTTATATATATATATATATATACATATATCTATAATTGTTATGAAAATAGCAGTATTGTAATTTTTGTTATTTGGCGTACCCTTGATTTTCCAAGGAAACTTCTTATTAATAAATATTTAGTGGGGAAACAAGAGAAATGCATACATACATACATACATACATGTATATATATATATATATATATATATATATATATATATATATATTACCATCTATTTATATAAAGCTTACCTTTATATATATATATATATATATATATATATATATATATAAAGCGCGGCAAGTTTTAAAATATTTTAAACATAAAAATGCGTAAGGAATAAAGTTTTAGAAAATCATGTTTGCTACAATTCATCATCTCATCATTTTTGCTCAAACTCTAATGTGTTCAGAGATAGTGAGGAATTTAGTTTTCAATCTTAAACCGTCAATATTTCTGTAAATATTAGTGTAACAGAAAAAATGATAAGAAACAAGTAATAATGATAAGAAAGAAGTAAAGTTTTAGGTATTAAATTTTACTGTAGTTTTGTTTCTTATCATTTTTTCTGTTACACTAATATTTACAGAAATATTGACGGTTTAAGATTGAAAACTAAATTCCTCACTATCTCTGAACACATTAGAGTTTGAGCAAAAATGATGAGATGATGAATTGTAGCAAACATGATTTTCTAAAACTTTATTCCTTACGCATTTTTTTATTGTCAAAACAATAAATATTAAACGAGATATTTTGTGTTTTCTTCTTTCTTTACGCCCCCAATTCCCCTTGACGTATGTCATTTATTAATAAAATTGGCCTTGCACATACTAAAATCATATACGACATTTCATTTTAATCAGACTAAAATTGTGACCGCTAGAAAGTGATTTATGTATTTTAAGGAAATTCGCTAAGTTGAAGCAGCTCCTGCGTAACGAATTTTTTTATAATTTTTTAGTGCATTTTTTTATTACAGATTTTCAGTTTTTTTTACAAGCATTTTGTTTTTTTTTTTTGTAAAAATTTTTTTTTTGGGGTCGGTTTTTTTTTTGCAAAAATATTTTTTTGAAGTCGGTTTTTAAAAAAATTTTCTTATTTTCCCATTATGAATGAGTATACTCTTACAAAAAAAAAAAAAAAATTTTGCAGAAATCGGTTATCCCATATAATATGAGGATTTTCTTCGATTTCCCGGGGATCCCCGCATCAGAATGCGATTTGGTGCCAATGGGAAACCAAACCCTTCAAAATAAAAAAATTCAAAATCGGTTCATAAATGACGGAGTTATGAGGTGACACACATAAAAAAAAAAAAATACAGATGAATTGAGAACCATCCTCCTTTTTGAAGTCGCGTTAAAAAGAAAGAATAACTGGCCAAGTTATAAAATTTTAAAAACATACTAATGGAAAACTTGCGAAATAAATTACAACCAAATTTGTTCTTACATTTATCAATTTATCAATTTACCCCTCTTTAATTTGCTAAGGAAAAATTTATATTACAAATTTATATTCATTTCACTCACACTTAGTAAATAGCTCAGTACTTTATCCCATATCATCACTTTTTAAGGAGCACCTATTACATTAAGGATTTCTCCGAAAACTGCGCCCTTTTTTACATTTATGTTTTTGATCGGATTCATACTATTACCAAATAAAATAATAGTGTTTTAAAAATCAATATTGTATTAAACAAATATGTATTATATATAAGAAACAGATCTGTTAAAATGATAAAATGTGTTCAAAATTTTATATACTTATTGTTTATACATAATTGTTCGTTCTATTATTTAACTCAATAAAGTTACCGTTATATATAAGAGATTTTTTTTATGTATCCAATTATACTATAATACGTATAATTTGTCAATTATGATAAATTATCTTAAATTTTGTTTTATTTATCTTACTTTGAGATAATATTTTTAACTGTTATTTTGGTTTGGAAATTTTTGGCTTCATGGAAAGCAGGCTGAAGACGTTTTCATGCACCGGTTAAAAAATTGGAGCTAAGGTCAGTCTCAGCTATTTTACAATTTCGACATTGCACATTAATCGCCAATCGCAATAAAAAAAAATTCGTTACGCAGGAGCTGCTTTAACTTAGTGAATTTCCTTAGAATACATAAATCACTTTCTAGCAATTTTAGTCTGATCAAAATGAAAATCGTATATGATTTTAATATTTGCAATTCCAATTTTATTAATAAATGACATACGTCAAGGGTAAACGGGGACATAATGAAAGAAGAAAACACAAAATATAAAATACCTCTCTTAATATTAGAACAATCGAAAAATGCGTAAGAAATAAAGTTGTAGAAAAACAAATTTTCTACAATTTATCACCTTATCATTTTTGCTCAAACTCTAATCTGTACAGAGATATTAAGGAATTTAATTTTCAATCTTAAACCGTCAATATTTCTGTAAATATTAGTGTAACAGTAAAAATGATAAGAAACAAAATTACAGTGAAACTTAGTACCCACAACTTTACTCCTTATAAATTTTTCGATTTTTCGAATATTAAGGGAGATATGCCAAATTTTGTGTTTCCCCCTCCCTCCCTCTAAACCTCCCTCTAAATTTGGTATTTGAGGCGCTTTTGGTATTCAAAAGGTCAAGTTCGTTATTGGGTAAAATCGAACAAGGGGAAAGGGGGTTTAGCGGGAGGAGGAAACACTAAATTTGACATATCTCCCTTAATATTCGGAAAACCGAAAAATTTATAAGAAAGAAAGTTGTAGGTACTTTGTTTTACTGTAATTTTGTTTCTTACCTTTTTTCTGTTACACTAATATTTACAGAAATATTGACGGTTTAAGATTGAAAATTAAATTCCTGAATATCTCTGTACATATCTAGAGCACGGTAGTACGCAAGGCCGAGTTTTAAGGGACACATTGGACTTCTCACTACAGTGCTATTACTTATGGTTAATTTAGGCTCATTTTTTGGGTGCTGTATCTTTTGAATGGAAAGAGCTACAGGGTTGATATTTCGAATATAGATACTTTACGGAATTATAAGAACCAATGTTTTCAATCAACGTTAACGAATTAACCGTTAAAAAGTTATTTCACTTCAAAAATGCAAAATTCGCGGGAACGCCTTAAAAAACTTAAGTATTAGATATCAAAATTATGAGATACTTCCAGACATGCTGTAAAGTTGATATTTGGCATGTAGATAGCTGTAGTACCCAAACCGACGGGAAAATTGCGAAAACTGGAAATTTGTATCGGAAAACCGGAAAATTTAACGTTTTTTTGTTTTAATTAACTTAAGACTATGTCATCGCAAACTACCATGTAGAAAGCGATATATATGATATATACCTATTAATTTTTATACCATATAGAAATAGACATTGCAATTTGAATACAGCAGTATGCGTTGATTTTAAAAGTTAAGCACATATTTTTACAATTAGTTTTTGGATGGGTGCCCAACACTGTGTGTATTTATTTTATTTTACGTTTTTTATTGTAATTTTGTAAACATTAATTTATATTCTCGTTTTATTTTTTTTTAACTATTTTATTATATTTTGCATTGATCAATTATTATTTATTACTAGCATTGCCCGTTGCAGCTTCGTCTGCAAAAATTTTTTAAAGCCCTTACAACCAAGCCCTTATGCTAGAATGATGCGGTTTTTTGTATTCGACGTGAAATTGCTTCAAACTGACGAGAAAAATCAGTAAACTTCAATTTTTTCAGTGCAACCCCTCGGAAAATTGGAAAAATATCCTCCAAAATTACGTTTTTCTGTTCTATAAATGCTATAAAGATTGAATTTTCTCTAATCGACCCAAAATAACATCAAAATTAACAGAATATTATGAAAAATTTCATTACTTACATCGCAACCACACCGAAAATGGGAAAAACATCCCTAAAACTGACCTTTTTACTTCTATTCATGATAGAAAGATCGGTTTTTTCCATCACAACCCTTCGAACTTGGTAAAAACACCCCCAAAACCAACCTTTTTGTTCTATACATACAACAAGATGCAGTTTTTTGCAATCGACGCTTAATAGCTACAAATTAGGAAGTTATTTCGAAAAACTTAATATTTTTTATTGCAAACTCCCGAAAAATCGAAAAAACACCCCCCAAAATTACGTTTTTCAGATCTATATATGATGAAATGATGGTATTTTCACCAATCGACCCGAAATAAAGTCAAGTTAACAGAACACTTTGAAAAATTTCTTTACCTATAACGCAAACCTCCGAAAATGGGAAAAACACCCCTTAAACTGCCTTAAGGCATTTTGATCAGACTAAAAATATGACCGCTAGAGAGTGATTTATGTATTCCAAGGATATTCGCTAAGTTGACGCAGTCCTGCGTAACGAATTTTTTTTTGTGAAGTGGAGCCAACGGGTCAAGTCATTTCTTCAAAGACTCTTACGTTGATAATCAATTGTCTGTAATAAACGATTAGTTTAGAAGTCATAATCGAAACAAATCAAGTAACATCTTATAAATACTAAATTTTATATAGTTATTTTAATAAAAAATATATCACTCTTATTTCACATTAATTTGTGGCGTTTTAATAAAAGGCCTATGATCGATGAATATTATTATCAATAATCCAATGTATAAAATTTATGCTTTCTTTTCAGTTTTCTTTGGCAATAACACTGCTTGAATATTTGGTAATATACCACCTTGAGCAATTGTTACACCAGATAACAATTTATTTAATTCTTCATCATTACGAATTGCTAATTGAAAATAAACTTGTTTATTTTTAAACAACTTGTTTACTTAAAAAAAGTAACATTGTAACAATACAATGAAAGAATCAATGTTTTCTATTTGGAGTATTAAATTTTGGAGATATATCAAATATATGCTATTTTTATTTAAATACTAAATGTCTATCTAATCAAAAAGGAGGCGGTAACCATGTCAACAAATCAAATCGATATATGCTTCATATGTTATTTTAATTACAGTTAAAATTGTTAAATTTTCCGTTTGTAAGAAAGGTAAGTTTTCGAGAAAATCTTAATAAAATAGTTGCTTCTTAATAAGTGATGATATGGGATAAAGGACCGAGCTATTTACAAAGTAAATAGATCCGGACTTCATATAATAGTTGCTCCTTACAAAGTGATGATATACGAGAAAAGACCGAGCTATTAACAAAGTAAATAGCTCTAGACTTCAAATAATAGCTGTTCCTTAAAAAGTGATGATATCCCATAAAGTTTCGAGCTATTTACAAGCTAAACAGCTCGGTAAACTATTTATTAAAAAAATAAATGAGGGGTAAATTAATTAAGTGTAAGAAAAAATTTGGTTGAAATTTATGTCGTAAGTTTTCCCTTAGTATGTTTTTAAAATTTTATAACGCGGCAAGTTTTAAAATATTTGAAATCATCAGAAAAATTAACTTGCCGCGTTATAAAATTTTAATAAAAACATACTGTACAGAATATTGTACAGAATCTCATATATGTAAGGTATACAAGTGTTACACATACAAGTGTTCAACATTTAATTGTTTTATTAATAAAAACACAAAAATTGCAGGACAATTTTTAATGCGTGTTACCTCAGAACTCCGTCATTTATGAATCGATTTTGAATTTTTTGTTTTAAAGGGTTTGATTTCCCATTGTCCCCAATATTATACTACAACCATACTATATTGATGTTTTAGCCCTTCAAAAAGCGACCAGAGCCAGTTGACGTAATATAACGCGAAGCGGTCTCCTTTGTAAATGTGAATCTAAAAAGAGTAAAGTATCGCAAAGCGAAAGGAACGCATAGCATACGCGAAGCATATGCGAAGAGTAACAAAACGCTACGCGTTTTGTGCGAAGCCTTTGGCTTCGTATATTTAAGCCTTTCAAAAATTATTGATATCCGACCAAAAACATAAATGTAAGAAAGGGCCGAGTTTTCGGGAAATCCTTAATGTAATAGTTCCTTCTTAAAAAGTGATGATATGAGAGTAAGGACCGAGCTATTTATAAAGTAAATAGCTCTAGACTTCATATAATAGTTGCTTCTTAAAAAGTGATGATATGGAAGAAAGGACCGAGCTATTTACAAAGTAAATAGCTCTAGACTTCATATAATAGTTGCTTGTTAAAAAGTGATGATATGGAAGAAAGGACCGCGCTATTTACAAAGTAAATAGCTCTAGACTTCAGATAATAGTTGCTCTTTGAAAAGTGATGATATGCCATTAAAGAGCCGAGCTATTTACAAAGTAAATAGCTCGGTAAACTATTAACTAAAAAAAAAATGAGGGGTAAATTGATTAAATGTAAGAAAAAATTTGATTTAAAATTATTTCATAAGTTTTCCCTTAGTATGTTTTTAAAATTTTATATAACGCGGCAAGTTATTTTTTCTGATTTCCAATATTTTAAAACTTGCCGCGTTATATAAAATTTTAAAAACATACTAAGGGAAAACTTATGAAATAATTTTAAACCAAATTTTTTCTTACATTTAATCAATTTACCCCTCATTATTTTTTTTAGTTAATAGTTTACCGAGCTATTTACTTTGTAAATAGCTCGGCTCTTTAATGGCATATCATCACTTTTCAAAGAGCAACTATTATCTGAAGTCTAGAGCTATTTACTTTGTAAATAGCTCGGTCCTTTCTTCCATATCATCACTTTTTAAGAAGCAACTATTATATGAAGTCTAGAGCTATTTACTTTGTAAATAGCTCGGTCCTTTCTTCCATATCATCACTTTTTAAGAAGCAACTATTATATGAAGTCTAGAGCTATTTACTTTGTAAATAGCTCGGTCCTTACTCTCATATCATCACTTTTTAAGAAGGAACTATTACATTAAGGATTTTCCCGAAAACTCGGCCCTTTCTTACTTTTATGTTTTTGGTCGGATTTGAGTTTGAGCAAAAATGATAAGGTGATGAATTGTAGCAAACATGAATTTCTACAACTTTATTTCTTACACATTTTTCGATTGTTCTAATATTAAGAGAGATATTTTATATTTTGTGTTTTCTTCTTTCCTTAAGCCCCCATTTCCCCTCGACGTATGTCATTTATTAATAAAATTGGCCATGCAAATAACAAAGTCATAAACGACATTTCATTTTGATCAGACTAAAATTGTGACCGCTAGAAAGTGATTTATTTATTTTAAGGAAATTCGCTAAGTTGAAGCAGCTCCTGCGTAACGAATTTTTTTTTAATCAAGTTTACGCGTACATCACTAAATTATATATCCGTGCCAGGAAAAACTTTGTGAACCTCCTTAGTTTTTTTAAATAGAGCTTTAAAATGTATACCATCTATCTGTAAACCACAATAAGCTAAAAAACAACTGTTTAGCTTTTTCGCAAAAGTTCACGTTTTTGTTTATCTTTCAAAACGCTGTCGCTAGGTCAATTTTCAACTTTTATTTTTTGTGTTCATTTAGGTTTCTTTCTTGGAAAATTTTAAATCGTAAGCAATAGACTTTTAGATCCCCAAACAGCATCTGTTTGCAAACAAACAAAATACTCCGTCTATTCTGCGAGTTGGACTTATTATTCCGAGTAGTTCTTATTAACCCGACTTCAAAAAGAAGGATGGTGCTCAATTCGTCTGTATTTTTTTTTTTTTTATGTGTGTTACCTCAGAACTCCGTCATTTATGAACCGATTTTGAATTTTTTTTTTGTTTTAAAGGGTTCGGTTTCCCATTGGTCCCATTGGCACCAAATCGGATTCTGATGAGGGGATCCCCGGAAAATCGAGAAAAATCCTCATTTTATATGTGATAACCGATTTCTGCAAAAAACAAAATGCATGTAAAAAAAATTAAATTTAAAAAAATTTTAAAAAAAATCAACGGATAAAAAAAAAGTGTTATAAAGAAATGCACTAAAAGTTAGTAGGTCGTTTAGTTGGTCTACCCATATTTAGACAAATAAAATAAGTTATAGAACTTCAAAGTCACTAAAAAGCGAGAAATAAAACCTATTTCGATAAAATGGAAACCCGACTTCCAAAATCAAATATTCTATAACAAAAAATGCACTAAAAAGTAAAAAAATAATTACATATTCTTGTGCCAATTATTAGTTCACCTAAGCAAAAATTTTTAAATATATATGTACAATTATTGTTATTTTTGGAGGCGATGTCCAAAAGTTATGTGAATTTCTCTATGCTGACATCGACTCCAAAAATAACAATAATTGTACATATATATTTAAAAATTTTTGCTTAGGTGAACTAAAATTGGCACAAGAATATGCAATTATTTTTTTACTTTTTAGTGTATTTATTGTTATAGAATATTTGATTTTTGAAGTCGGGTTTCCATTTTGTCAAAATAGGTTTTATTTTTACTACACGGTGTACTAATCACACTTGATTTAAAAATAAACAGTTATAAAATATATTTTAAAAATTAATATAATGTTTTCACTTCTTGTGTAAGTACAACATAAAACAGGACTAAAAAAATCACTAAACAACAAAACGATCATCTACAATGAAGAAATAAACAGAAATTATGACTTGTAACGAGTACACAATGTACAAGAACAGCACAGAATTTACTCGTATTATTATTATACTACAGATATAAATGACCTTGACGCTATTTCCAGTTCAAGGTCGGACATTTACGAATACTTCCGATCATTATCGAGTGCACAATAAAACGTATTCATTTATTTATTATTATGCTATATGTACTATTTTATATATCAGAAAGTACATTGAGCACAAATTATAGAGAAAATTACTTATTATGTATTATGTATTAATACACAATACATCACACTTTACTTCCACAGTTTAATATTTTACTATATAAACTAGACTGACTATATACATAATATGAGTACTAGTCTTCATAGAAAATTTAAAAAAAATTGGCTAACTCAGGTTAATAACTTGAAAAGAATATAATTTTTATAATACCCAGCATGTGTAAATATACAAGGTATATTAAGTTTAGTCCCGACTTTGTAACGCTGGAAAATATTAATCCTTGACATAAATGCTTGATCATAAAATGGTCTATACGGCCATTTCCGCATGTCTGTCCGTCCGTCTGTCCGTGAACCCGGCAACTCAAGAACGAAAAGAGATAACGAGCTGAAATTGTTTTGTGTGTTCTGGAGCAAAAATGTAAGGTCAAGTTCTAGGCAAAATTGGAAAGCGTTTCCCCGCCAGAGGGTAAAATATACATCTTTGAAACCGTAAGAGATAGAAAAAAATTTTGATAACAAAAATCTTCTTCTTTTTAAAATAAACAACTTTTGTTTGAAAAATGACACTTTTAAACTTCAGTTTTCTCATAATTTGTGCTCAAAAAGCAAATGACATACTATTCATAGTCGAACGAAGGCGGACGTATTTAGATACACAACATCTCGAATACTATTGTTTTTATGCGGATTTCAGTTTTATATACGAGGTGTATATAAATTCAAGGTTTTAGAGACTTTTCTCTCCAAGAAAATAAAGCTATTGGTATCGTACCGATGTCAAAATTTATCAAAACTTTTTCTTATATCAAATATCACGAAACGACGATCACATATCTCAATTGTGGCAGTCACAATTGAGCCAAATAACTAACGCTTCGCATTGAATAACTGGCGCTTCGTGTTGACTCACTTACGTTTCGCGTTGTCTTAACGATTATCGTTAACTAGCGCTTCAGGTTTAAATAAGGCTTCTCATTTTCAAACTAAATTATATAACATAATATTTAAAATTATAAAAATCACAAAAACATTAATATATGCAAGAAAATTTTTACTGTTTCAAAGTTAAAATAAAAACAAAAAACAGAAAATGCATCAAATTCATCTCCAAAACTAAATTTCATTCTGATCGGATTAAATTTGGTCCCGGGAGTGGCTGACCAGGGATGTGGCGGATGCGGCTATTTTAAAGCAAATATTTTAAGGCAAATATGCGAATATTTTATTTTTGATATTTTAAATGTCAATCAATTTTCAAGGACAACTGAAAGTACCCTAGAATATTGATTATGTTTATGTTCATGAGTAACAAGTTTTTCCGCTTTTATTCTGAACGTTATGCAAATCCCACCGAAAACAATAATGTGAAATGGACAAAGTTTTTCTATTTTGGCGAATCAGTCACCTAAATGTTGGTTTTAAGGATTTAATACCTTGGAAACTTTTAAAGCTGTAGTATTTAAATTTACTGTACGTACCGTCAGACGTCTTACGCTGTTTGAGCTTCATAGTTTCATAGCTTTTTTGTTTCTTGAGTACAGAAGCCTAATGCCGTCTTTAACTCTTCGTGTAAAACATACGTGCTGCTGGACGTCTATGCTTAAACGTGAGCTGACACACTAAAATACGTACATTTGTTTGTGTTGACAACCATTATGGTGTTATATCATGTATTTTCTACATATTTCCTTAAAAATGGTGAAACATGTGTTATTCCTGTCAGGTCGATAATTTTTTCATCGATTCTTAAAAAAGAGAGCATTATGAATATCAAGAGGCATTGTCCTGTTATAGGTAGTAGTATTTTAGTGCCCTTGCCGCCCTACAAGATAGCTGCTATTTTTAATGCCAAATTAAAATGTTATATTTAGTAATAAAAACAAATGGAATAATTAATGTTTTATATATATATTTCAAAATGTTAAATAAATCAAATTAAAATCATTACCACAAAAATAATTAGTATTGATAAATAAAATAATAATTTTATATAACTGCTTAAATTTAATATTAAAAAAATCTTCGAGTGAAAGATAGATATCCACATTAATGGTTCTATACATTAACTTTTTATGAAAAAATATTTTAGTTACTTCTTTATTCTTGAACTGGGTAACTTAAATTCAGCAATCCCCACACAGCTTATTTCATAGTCGATAACAACCATCCAAGTGTTGGGCTTTAACTTCTTCCGCTGGAAAATGTTTTGGAAATACCTAGAAAAGCACAACGAACCTAAACAAGGACAACAAAATTACTTTTTCTGATTAACGAAACATGTTAAAGGAAAGGTTACCGGGAAAGGTGGAGAACGTAGAACAGAGTCACGCTCTTGAAGAGCCTTTTAGAACAACGTAAACCGTAGACTGAACAGAAAAAGATTCAAAATAGAGCACCAAATCTAAAATTATAATTCTACAGGTAAAGTTCCATACCATTCGTAGCAGACAACGCAAAAATTGCGTTTCTGGTATACTTTGGTATCAAATAGCAATTCTTTAGAATGCTTATTTTTCTCATAATATTTGATGGTGGAGGGGTTTTTAACAAGATTATATAATACTAATTTTTTAATAGGAATTATAATACATCGCATATATTATTATTGTCCGACACTCCGTATTGCCGGTTTCGTACTGCTTCATTTCTTTTGTATTTTCTTACATTTCTTGGAGAAAAAATACTCCCAAATTCAACTCATTATTTCCGTACCTTTGTCTTTTGCTGAGGAGAAATTTTCCAATGCGAGTAAGGTGGGTGTGTAACATTCGTTTATCTACGGAATCGTTAAAAATTTAATATAATGTAATAATAGTAATTATTAATAAAGAAAATACTAACACATAATCTAACCCCTCATAGTTAAAATAATTTTTGTGGTTAACTTTAAATAATTTAATGTTAATACACACAAAAAATTAAATAATTATTTAAATACAAAATAAATTTTTAATTTACCACATTTTTAAATTGGACTAAAAAGTATAAAATAATTTATCCTATCTCCATTTGCTTGAAATTTGTGATTATGACGTTTTAACCTGTATGATTTAAAACGAAAAACGTGAGGCGCATGCAATAGATAATAGTAAGGAGTGTAGAGCAGAGGTGGGCACAGACAGCTCGTCTGAGCCTTACGGGCTCTCCATAAGCTGGGTGAGAGTAAGTAAAGAAGGTATATTTTGAAGCAAGACGGAACGATGTTTCAATACAGGTTGTCCTACCGATTATTGCCCAATAATTATATAGTATCGTCTATAGTATAGTCAATATTTTATTTTTTTTGAAAAACAAATTATGCGAAAAATAATTTCCACTACTACAAAAAGTACTTTTCACTTTTTCAATTCAAAGTAGACTAACTCGAAGAACTCAAATTCCCACTTTATGTAAAATTTAACTTAATTCATCAAATTCCCATGACACTATACTGAGCATACTCCATACGAAGAAAAAATAATTAAATCAGGTAAATAATTCTTTATTAGTTCTCGGATATGAATAGTAAAATATTTAGACAAATTATTTGGAATTTCCAAAACTATATTTCTATTTAAATTATCCTTTGCAAAAATTTCCCTCTTTTATTACAATGGTCCAGCGGTAAACTTAAAGGTTCAAAAGATTTATATATATTTTTTATATATTTTTATTTTATTCATACACAAATATGATATATACTAAAAAGGTACATTTTATGACCCTCATTACCAGCCCAAAATTCCAGAGTATGTATTGAATGATTGCTTGTATTATTTACTTTGTATAATAGTGACCATAAAAAAGATTTGGTATTATTATATTTTTTTCAGAAAATGTTTTAATTAAAAAAAGAAAATATTAATAATTGGTAGGTTACCCTGTATTAACTCTATCTCTCTTCCCTACCTCTCACTCAGAGCTTGGCCGAGTCAACTCCTGCCCACCTCTGGTGTAGAGAGTAGCTTTCGTTGAAAAAAGTCACACAACAGTTCATATCATCTCCTGGCAAATCATATGAACTGTTGCGTCAGTGCGTCAAGCTAAGTTTAAACATAGAAGCCTAGCGGAATATGTTTTACAGGAATTAAATCTTACAAATATGTCCATAGATATTAAAAATTCATAATCACAAATTTTCAGGACAATAGGTATGGGATTAGGAATTTGTATGGGGTAATGAATCTGTATGGGGCTGGGAGAAATTATTTTATACTTTTTAGTCCGTTTTAAAAACGTATTAAAAATTTACATTTTATTTGAACAATAATTTTTAGATTAAAAACATCAATGTAATTTCCCACCGCTTCCACTACTTCAAATATTTATCGACACAAATTAATGCCAGAATTTAGTTTAAAATCGATTGCAAAATTTGTACCGAACAGACAAACAAACAGACAGGAAAGAATGTTAGTAAAAAAACGTGGTAAAAAAGTAAAAATTAACTTTCAAAAATTAAAAACTACATTTCCAAGAAAACTGAAATGTAGGAATTTTTATTTCTAAATCAAAAATCATTTGAATTGTGAAGAAAGAAAATTAACATAGGCTTAGAGAATTTACTCAGAGAAATAAATCATAATGAATATGAAATGAACATAACAGGGCGTATAATAATTATTAGAACTAATATAAAGATTAAAATCGGAGTTACCCGACATTAGCTCCCCTTTTGCTTCCATCTTTACCTTTAATATGTATGCGGGATCAATTTGATTTTCTCCGATAGTTTGTTTGAATTAATACTAATTCATATTTGAAATACATCAATAAATAGAAATGGAATCATCCTCTTAAAATCAACGGATTTGTATTTTTAGTCCCGAAAGATAAAGCCACCTGTCTCCTAAAGCAAAAAGCACCTAATTTAAACGTTAAGTTTCATACAATTTAAATGTATTCTATTCAAATCAACCTCAATATATGTCTAAGTTATTCAAAGAAATGGAATTATACTCTATTATTCTTTATACTCTAGTATTATATACTCTATACTCTAATTATACTCTAGTATTCTTTATAAGCAGGTAATTAATGAATATTTCACTCAAATTTCAAATAATTAATTAATTTAATTTGGAAATATTTACCATGTATGTAGTCATTAGATTTTTAATATCGATAAAATAATTTATCAACTTGCGATGACTAAATATTTTTGGATTACATATTATCCAAAATTTTTTCAACTCACATTTTTAATCCAATTGAATTATAAGCAAAAATCAAAAATCTATAATTAAGCAAATATCCCGTACCATATAATCTTATTGATAGTTATTTTTATATAAAAATTTTTATGTATAATTTAGATATGCCAAATACTATACAAGGTTTTCCATAAATTTATTTTGTTCATCCAGTATTTATCATAACGAGTGAAGTCGGTGCCTGGCAATATGTCAGGCACCGTATGTAGTTAATTAGTCAGTTTAGGGATTAAAAGAGAGACGGGAGTAAAATGGTACTTCAAATTATATCAATTTATTGAGAAACCAAAATTAAATTAAATCAAATTTAGATAAACGATTTATTACCACCACCACCAGCCCTTTTCTCTTCAAACCCCAAATGCAAAAATTTGCAGCCTATCCTCCACACTGACATTAACAAATGATAAAAATATAACCTGAAATTATTTTTTAGCGAATTTCCTCCAAAGGAAATGCAGCTATTGTTTTTGCACCAATGTTGGAATTTCATAAAAATTTCTTCAAATGTCCATCGATCCTACCTATTAGATATTAAAAATAAAAAATCACCATCGCTAAAATTTGTATATATGTATACATACATCAACATATATATATATATATATATATATATATTCGTCCGATTTTACCTATTAAAGAACTTGACCTTTAGAATACCAAAAGCGACTCAAATACCAAATTTCATTCCAATCGGAATTAAACTGTGACCGCTAGAGAGTCCACAGACATACAAAATTTGAGTATCTCCCTTAATATTTGAAAAATCGAAAAATTTATCAGGAGTTAAGTTGCAGGTACTACGTTTTACTGTAATTTTGTTTCTTATCATTCTTCTGTTACACTAATATTTACAGAAATATTTACGATTAAAGATTGTTTAAAATGTCTGTGGACTCTCTAGCGGTCACAGTTTTATTCCGATTGGAATGAAATTGGGTATTTGAGGCGCTTTTGGTATTGTAAAGGAGTTTAGTTGTAAGTACTAAGTTTTACTGTAATTTTGTTTCTTATCATTTTTCTCTAATATTACAGTAATATTTACAGAAATATTTACAATTAAAGATTGAAAGTTAAAATTCTAAATATCTCTGTTCACATTCGAGTTTTTGAAAAATGATCAAGTAATGAATTGTAGCAAACTTGATTTTCTACAACTTTAATCCTGATACATTTTTCGATTATGCTAATATTAAGAGAGATATTCAATATTTTGTGTTTGTTTGACACGAATACATAAACATAAAATATATTGTATCGTAAAAAACTTTTTAAAAAAATTCAACCGACTTCAAAAAACTTCATTACACTAAAAAGCTAAAGAATATGTATCATAAGCTCAAAAAAAAAAAATATATATATATATATATATATATATATATATATATATATATATATATATATATATATATACTTCAAAATATTCGCTTCAATAAAGAAACCTTTGTTTTCATTCAAGACTACGCAGTTGAACCAAAAACACATGTTTAGTTAAGCGAATAATAGTTCGTTAGTCTTGACCTAAGAGAGACTTTCTTGGCCAAATACTCTTGTGATTCTTTAGTCAAGAAAATGAAATTCTTGTAACAAAAAGTATTTTTATTATAAAAAATAAATAAAAAACGCAAGAAGAGAAAGTTTATGGAGCTTCTTTAATTGAAGCATATATATTTAACTGAAGTATATCATTACTTCTTTAAAAAGTTTCATTTGTTAGGATTAAACAAATGTTTATTTTGGTCCGAAATTTTAGCATCTTGGTCCAAAGAAATCATCATTTCAGTTTAAGAATTTCGAGATTCTTGAGTCAAGAGTCAGTTTATCTTTAGTTAAGATAATTTTTTCAAATCAAAACTATAGATGCAAGATACTTATTTTCTTATACCAAATATATATTATCTTCCCTATATATGAGAGTCAGAAATTCTTGGTTTAAAAATTGTTTTCTTACTGTAAGGAATTACATCTACAGTGTGGAGTTATACGCACACAGACTGACTTACAGTCAGATAGGGACACGCTTCTTTTTATAATATTTACGAAGGAAAATTATAATATGCAAGGATAATAATATTTAAAATAGTAATATTGGAAATAATGAGGACCATATAAATTAAAACTGGTATAAAATAACGCAAGTAATATTTATGAAAATTTATAGAATTATTAGTTGAAATTGAATGATTCTTCTTCATTTAAAAAATGTATCCTTTGGTTCGGGAAATTATATACATTTTATTACGCAACAAAATTAAATGACGTTCAAATTTTGAAAATTACTAATAATTCAGTTGACCGATATTAAATTCTTAGTAGTGTTTCCCATTAAACGAATTATACACACTCATTTTTAAATTACAAATTATAATGTAATATGTTTATTACCTGCCTTGTTATAAAATTATATTTGATAATTGATTTACTAAAAGTTATTATATTTATTTATTAAATTTAACCCTACAGTAGTCGCGTTCAATTTCCAGACACAAGTGGACAGATGCGGACTGACGGACCGCATAATTAAGTTGCTAAATAATAAGGTGTAGTTTGAATTATTGTATAAACATAAATAACAACAACTTATATAAATAAAGAATAAATTAGTAAAGAAATAAAAAAGAAAAAAGGCTTTAAAATTCTGTCCCTAATTTTATCGGACTATAAAGGCTTTCTAAAATCCGATAGTTGAAATGGCAAAAAACGCGGAAGAGGTGAGGGTGGGGTGGAAGGAAGTGCGCGGCTAATAATTAGACAAAATAAGGTAATATAATATAATGTTTTGTTTTAATGAAAAAGTATGAATGTTGGTTGTGATAGCCGATGAATTTCGAAATAGGTTCGTTGCTTTAAGCGATATGTCGCTTTATCCGATGTTGTTATAGGCGGTATGTTTATCTAGGTGTTTATATAGGGTTTCGACCGGGACCTTGCTATTTAGTCGTAATAACCGATCCGTCGGCTGTAAACTCGGTTTCGACTGTATATATATACGCATACATACCTATATATATATGTATATATATATATATATATATATATATATATATATATATATATATATATATGTATACATATATATATATATATATATATATATGTATATATATATATATATATATATATATATATATATATATATATATATATGTATACATATATATATATATATATACATGATACAGAGTGACAGTCCGAACAGTTGGAAAATTCTTCCAGCAAACCAATACACTTACTGATTGATATGCCAACTTAGCAGATATGTGCTAAGTTGGCATATCAATCAGTAAGTAAATTACCTACTGATAATTAAACCCCACAAAATTGTCTGCCTTTTTGAAATTATTTTTAATTATGTTTATTGAAGACGGTGTTTAAATCGGAGCGTGAATAAAGCACTTCATTTAATATAATAAAAAAACAAGTTTGGTTTTTTTTTACCTGTTAACCCCCTTAATAGTGCTGCCTTATTTATTATTCATTGTATAATTGCCTTAATTTTACTTTAAAGATTGTAACACACTTTTTTTGGCCTGTTCTCTATGCGCAGTACCTGGTGTTTCAAGGTAAGTCTAGCCAACACATACATACCTTCGTATCTACCCAAGAGATGCACTATAGCAAAATTTCAAGGTGCATAAAACACTTCATGAAACGTGCGTTACCAGCTCTCCAACATTACCTGCTGATGATCTCGAGGTTGATGGTTGGGGAGAAGGAGTCTCATCTCCTCCACGACGAACAGAAGCTTCGATGTTACGTGGGGCAGTATACCTGTGGGGCAGTATCCATGAAAATAAATGCATTGATAGAAATGAAAATTATTGTAATTGTAAAGAAATCAAGAGTGAAGAATCTTGGACTACATTTTGATAAAAACATGAAATGGAATACACAATCAAAAGATATGCTGGCATATAAAGTTTCCTATTTGCTAAATCAATTGTCCATGAACCTGAGAAATTTAATGCCAGAAAAGAAGATGAAGAATGACATTTTGAATAATTTATTACAAGAAATTAACAATGCATAAAATAAAACAGTTGGAAAGAAGAAACTTCAAATAAAGAAGAAATAGATTAAAGAAGATAAGGAAGAAGAATTTGTTTCTGAACAGTACAAGAGTACTGGCAAAGGAATGAAAAGCAGAGATAATTAATGTAATTGTTAAATAATTATAAACCATTATTAATATTATTACCTCTATCTGCAGGCATCATGAACACTGACTTCATTTAGTTTCTCCAAAAACTGAGCATTTTCCTGGAGACCACGTTTCACACTGATGGCAACTAGTGACTGGATACCACGTTTTTTAACAACTACCACTGATTCGTCCTCAAGTGGATACCGACATATAAAACACGAGCCCGGAGACACTGACATTGTTGGAATCTTTTCACAACATGAGAAATATTATTATTAGGTATCTGACAAAAAAATTGGTGCCTGGAATAACGGCGTATGTTGTTTTCTACTACTTTTCAGGAGAGCGTTTTGGAAGGTCCAGAATATTTCACAATGATTATTTTATTTTGTTTTTTTAACATACGCCCTTATTCCAAAAAAAAAATACAATTTGATAAGCATAGGGAAAACTCACCAATGTTGATGTTAAATTTTCATTAAAATGAAAAAAAAAAACGATTTTGCATTTTCGGTAACATACGCCCTTATTAAAGACACCTATTCAAATGTTTTATGTTTCTATTTTATTTTTATGTATTTTATTTAAAATTTTATTATTTTTCTAAAAGTCCGTAAAGAAAATAATTCACAAATAAATAGAACACAATCTTACATATTGAAATACGAGCTACTCACAAGAGAAACAAAAACTGTACTGTGAGCTCGAAGATAAGAAACCGGATAGTGTGGCGTGAAAGAGCGGGTGAAGACAAAGAGGCCTTGAGCTGGCCCCTAAGATGCGAGAGAAGGTTGGAAGAAGAGAACCAAGGAACACCTGCCTATGCACAACAAAGAACCGCTACAATCCTCAAGGGCAAGGGCGCTTGCACTCTACCATTTTTTGCACACATTAGCTTGTTGACTAATAATATTGGTATCTACCTACAATCTATTCAACTTGCATACCTCCTATATGATCATAACACGTTTTGCGTGTTTAAATCTCACTTCATGCAACAAAAAAGTGGTTAGGTACATTTCTGGAAAAATGCGATTTTACCTTATATGGTTTTTCTTTAAGATTTTGAGAGAACTACGAGACTTACAGACTACGTTCTGCACTTAATTTAAAGCAAATTAAATTGCCTACAAATTATATTCTGCAAGTTCTACTCGTAAGATCTATGTTTTCGACGCAGTTTCGGTCTAAAACAAAAATTTTCAATTTTTGGAAAAACTGGACTATTTTTAAAGTGCCGTAATTCGGTAACCAAATAACTTACAGAGCTACGGTTGATCTTAATTTGTCACAAATTTAATGCTCTTAAAAAACGTATAGAATAGCTTTCAACGAAAAATGCATGCATTAGGAGATATAGAGCAGAATCTGATACAAGTCTAAAAATTTCGCGGTTTTTCGTGTGTACAAATTTTTCCACAATTTTTTGAGAGTGGCAAACTTGGGTATACATAGCCCTAATGGGTCCAAACAACATACTAAAAAATCAGAGATATATCATGTTTTGCGAATTTAGCTACTTTAGATTTTTTGTGTCGATGTTGACCGGCCTATAAATCTAAAGATGTTAAATGTCTCTCATTGGTGGGAGACATTGGGTATTTTAAATAAATATTTGTGTCATGAATCAGATATCAGAATTTTATATTTTTTATAATTATGTATTGGCGCACATATTTTTGAATAAAATGTATGTTATTAAACTTGAAATTAGTCATAGCATATAACATACATATATAGAAATATGTAAACAAAACAAAGGATTATTCTTCTTGATTTTCAACCAAACGAAAGTAATAATCATTATTATTTTCACTTATTCATAGAAACAGATCAATGACATTCGAATTCTTAATGAGATTTTTGAACTATTACAAATTGAATATTATAAAAGGAATTAATAAACCATCAGAAATTGCCTAGCACAGTCCCTCGTGTCCAATATCGAAACTTAACATTTAACATAACATAACATTTTTATAACTGAAAGTCGAATTCTATCACTGTTTAATTATTTGTCGTATATATATATATATATATATATATATATATATATATATATATATATATATATATATATATATATATATATATATATATATATATAAATATATATATATTCAATTGCCAATTAATATAGAAGGATGTAATATCAGTTATATTCAGATATATATATATATATATATATATATATATATGTATATATATATATATATATATATATATATATATATATATTTATATATATATATATTTATATATATCTGAATGTAACTGAATATAACTGATATTACATCCTTCTATATTAATTGGCAATTGAAATCTGCAAAATTTTCCTCAACGCTCCCATCAAAAGGTTTATTAATAAATTAAATAAATACATATTAACATGCGTTAATAAATCGAAATTGGTTAAAAATGTATTAAGAAAACATATTTTGTTAAGCCATTATCAATCAAATCGTACGAATTATCTAATCGTAACTATCTTCAATTCTTCAGAATCTTTGAACCACTTGTCGAGAGACATCTTCACACGTCTAAAGTACGGGTAGTTGGTAAGCATAACAAGTCGAAATAACGGCTCCAGTCTTGTGAGATTTGTGGATATCTCATGTTTACCCAACTTGCCGATTACCTCATTTCTGTTGATGAGGCCTGCGCCACTCATGGAAACTAAATACGTTATTCTTCTTGAGATTTCCAAGTATGATTTTTTCCACCGGACTTAATATGGCCACAAATGAAAAGAAGACCACAGCATCCGAACTTGCTTCAGAAGTAAAGAACAACGCTTTTATATTCAACGCATAATATTCTTAAAACAATTATAGTGTTGTGTTTCGTCTATATTAAACTATATTTCTGTTTCTTATTCTTATATATCTTATTTGTTACGAATTCTTTTATTTTTTTTATTTACTACTCAAGCTATTTCAAAACTTGCCACCAGATAGTTTCAATATTTATAGTTGCAAAAAAATGTATAAAAATTAAGTACCTAAAAAATATAAAGCATTTGAAGTGTATTAAGTCAGTGAACTTATGATTATAATAAAACAATTTCACGTCATAAACAAATTAAAAATTATAAATATATATATAATTTAAATACAACTACAAAACAGTAATTATTTAATTGGCTCATCACATCAAATCACATATTATATGAAACTGGATGAATGGATGGATGGATGAAGAATATTTGCACAAAATAAAATTACAAAAATCCTTGACCCAACGAAACCGTTAAAATTCATACATATTAGAACCAAAAGCAGAAAAAAAATAAGACGTTCAAATTAATAAATAAATATATACGAAAAGCAGCAAGCAGTCAGTAGACAGGCACATACAGGTATTATAATGAATTTCAACAAAACTCCCACCACCATAAACTAATTCATCAAAAAGAAACACCTTTATGTGTGTAGAAGTTCTGTATGTAGGTACTACTACGTATGCATGTATGAGTTGAACACCAGTAACCGGCACCAATTTGTATTTTAAATTTGATGTCAGTCAGTCGATTATTATTATATTCATTGGTTGGTTGTGTTATTATGTGTATATGCGGATGAAACATTTTTATTTAGAGTGTGTGAGTGTTGCATATTGTTAGTATTAATCAAGTCATCCACAAAAATATAACAATTTATCATTGTTAACTAGTAATTGTTGTAATTGATTGTGTAGTTTGTTCCTAAATAGTGATGAACTTAAAATCAGGTTATTGTTTAAATTTTTTTAAATGTTTAATGTATACAGATCAGGTTACGCTTCAATCAAATATATTTTCTTTAAAAACTAAGAGAGTATTATGGTCTCAATAAACTACGATCATTATCATAATAATAATATAAATGATATCGTTAACTAGGGCCGTGGATTAGTATATAGCCGCCTCGAAGATAACATCATATATAAGGAAAAAAGCCATTTCTACTAAGAATTCATAGATTTATAGTTCATGGGAATCACGTAATATACGTGTTTCTAAAAATCCAGATAACGGCACTTCCAGAGTTGGTAGTGCAAAAACTAAAGATTTCTTGGGCTTATGCGGGGAACTTTTGATCGTGAGGCTATCAACATGCTTAAATTTCAGACAATTTGAGCGAGAACCAATTTCCGGATAACTCCACTTTCAGAACCTGAATCTCAAAAACAAAATGTTATCGACATGTGCGCTCCTGGAAACTTTTGATCGCGAGGTCATTTACTACAACATACTTAAATTTAAGCCAATTTCTATATAGCCCACTTCCAGAGCCTGTAGCTCAAAAACCAAGGATTTGTGGGACTTTCGATCGGGAGGTCATGCACTACAACATACTTAAAATTCAGCCATTTTAACCGAAAGCTAATTCTCATAAGGATTCTGCAGGATCCTTTCAATTCGATACTTGTTTTTTCTTCTCCTTCCTTTGTATATATTTTTTTTTACAAATGTCACACTTTAATCTTTTAATCTTATTAAAAATCAAAAATATTGTTATAATTTTCCTGGCGCCTTTTAATTTGGCTGCCTGTGTGCTGCGCACGCAATGAACGTTGGCTAGACATGGCCCTGTCGTTAGCAATCCTGTGGAAAAACTGTCATTAAAAAAACCTACTTACCTTTGGAAAAAATAGCCGCAAAAACAAATTTCGTTGGAAAACACTCTCGAAAAGGAAATATTGTCAATCTGAAGAAGTACCGAATTCATAACATCGCAAAATGCAGTTATCATCACATGCTTTTACATTACACGCCTTGTAAATAAGAAAGAACATACTGATTCGTGGTTTTCGTTAAAAAACAAAAAACTAGATGTGGAAAATTAAGGAAGTTTTTACAGTTGACTCGATTAACGGAAACTAGAAACCGTTTGTTTATTGGACTGTAGGTAGAGTAAATTATTGATCAACTCCCCTCTTAATCTATTTAACAATTCTTGTCAGTTTTGTTTATGAATATTAAATTATTGAACAAGAAATTGAAAAATGTAAATTATAGAAACGCATAACAGTAGAAAAACGCAGAAAAGAATTTTTTTTTAAGAAATTTTATTTCTAAATCCTTAATAATTTTTATTTTATATATTTAACGAAAACTATTGATGTTACTTTTGTTCAGTAATCACTTCGGAAGTTTTTACGTTGTTTTTTTTTATTTAATTCAATTTTTGGTCATATTAATTAACGAATATTAGAGGGGAAGGAATCTTTTCTCAAACAAAAACTGTTTCTTTAGTTGTGAAGATTTTTCTTCTTATTATTTATTTAAGAATAAGATTGAACTTCTTAATTGCAGAGACTAAAAGTGTCCAATCCCCATTTATGTGTATCGATTTTTGTTTGCCAGAATAAAATACATGCAAATAAAGAGAGAATAGACACACCTGGCCGAAACGTCACGTTGCGTTAAGTTGTATTATTCTTCATATAAACATAAAAAACTATACAACAAACTATGTAGCCACAAACTAAATAACGCATATCTTAATTCAAAAATCGAATCTCTTCATTTGTCAGTTTATTCTAAATAATATTGCGCTGTAATAGAGTCATATTTTTCTATGGTTAACCCACCTATGTTATCAATTTAAAGGATGCAGAATTTGACCATAGAATAAAAACATCATTTTACCTTTTACCTTCGGACAAAAGCTGTTAACCCATCTTTGCTTTACTGTAAGAAACCTCATATTTGTTCATATTGATTTCGCTCCAGCTGAATAGAACAAGGTCATAAATTTTCTAAATGATTACAAAAGTAGTATAATTATAAACAATGATTGCAAGTGGGGGACATTTTTCTTAGTTAAAGGTGGTAATAATCGTCACCATTATTTCCAAGATAGATTTGTGATGGAAAATCGTTATCGAATTAAACTATATTATGGATCCTTATTGAATCGAAGATGACGAGAAAACTCATTTTATGCATAGGTAACAACAATTCAAAAAGAGTTTAATTCAATTTTTAAGTCAGATGGCATTTATTAGGTGTGGACAATCATTGATTCATAAAAAGACTTTTCGAAGTGGAACTTTTTCTTTATGTCGGTTTGTTCTCATGTAAAATTAAACATCTATTAATTAAATCTTATAAATATACACGTTGTAGGTACAATCGTAACTTATATGGAATAATTATTTAAAAAAAATAAATACAATATGCGCCTTACAAGTTTTGAATAAATTTCTGTTAACCATTTTGGAAGAAAACGATGTGGAGAAAAGTATTGAATTAGGAACTTTCCACTGTTTTTTTAAGAAACTAACCAATGAATTTTGATACAGTTTTTATTTTCGGACACAGTCCAATTGCGGTGACAGACTCACCGTCTCCCCACGGATGTTGGCTGTCATAATGACAAACATAAGTTTAAAAGTACATGTTCAGATCAATAGATGTTCTTCCAAGCCACTCTTTAAGATTGTGCAATCACGAAGTGGTTTGTCATCCAATGCTGCGTTTACCAAATATATTCTTTTGGATGATTAATTGCAGCAACTTTTATTTGCTGTTTCTTAAAATATTGCCCAGGTATTGCAGTATTTGGATTAGGACTTTCGTGTGAGAAGTTCTTTCTACGCAAGATATTTTCAGCATTCGCCTGTAGACCAAAATCTCAAATAATTGTATCAGACCATAAAGTACCACAGGGAACACATAGCAGCATTCTATTCTCGTTCTCAACGCCTATGGCAGTTCGATAGACGCTAACAAGCTTGCCATTTTTCAAATGTATTCCTGAAAAGGTTTAAATCGGTTTAATATTAAAACCAATCGGTATAATATTCTCAAATTTTTCCAATATTCTATTTTATTTCACACTGTTATTTCAATCTAAGCCAATGTTGAATATACTCTATTCAATACTCCTTGAAAACACAATAGTAGTGTTTAATTAAGTCAAGTATGACATGGAATTATTATTTTTTTTTTTTACAGATGTGGGAAATTTGTTAAAACAATGGCTGCAACGGATGGTCAAATTGTCATAGCAGCAGCACGATGGTGCGAAGAAGGTCACTATCTACGCGAATTTATAACAAAGCATCAATTACCTGCTGTGGTAAAAATAATTAAAGGGCAGTATAGTGGATTAGGTGTACCATCTTTACCAAATCCTGGATTACAATCAACAGCTTTATTGGTAACAGCTGGTATGACCAGAAAATTAGTTGCACAAGCTGTAAAATTAAAGGAAGGTCGGCGTTTAATTCCAGTTGGTCCACGATTAGCCGTACCTGAAACATATTCAGGATATTTCGAGTTGTTAAGTGAAGAAGGTCGTGCTGTGAGGTGCATTGAGAGTGTTGCGGAATTAGCCCGAAGGAGGCCTGAACATGGCTGTTTAGTTCGTGAGCCGGTGCGTGCTGTTATGGTGAAACCTGACTCAATTGAATCGACACTACCAATTGGTGAGGGTGCACGAACAATATCACCCGGAGAAATTTTAGTGCCATGTGGTGAATCTGGTTTAACAGGTTCACGTGGAAAATATTTGCGCTGTGTCGATTCACACGGTGATAATTTATTACTTCCAATCGAACAACGTGCAAAGTTCTCAGCCTTAGCGCGTGAAGATAATATCAGTGGTGTACATACTGCAAAAAATTTACTTTGTAAACGTTTACCGCTTACTGTACGCTTAGTTCACGGCAGCGCACCTCGTGGCCTTAAAACTCCAAGTCAATTTTTACCAGAATTACGTTTATTAGCTGCCTGTGAAGAGGAGCATATATTTGCTCTGCCATTACAAAAAGAATCAATTGGCTTAGTGGCATTACCATTAGCGGCGCCATTGAAATTGTTACGAACTCGTAATGATGAACAGTTAAAAAATTTACCAGAATTTCGAAGGCTCGTTGATCGAACAACTAAACTTTTGGCTGATGTACGTGATCGTGTACATGTTTTAGAAGGTCGTTTAGCTGCTGTTCCACGTAGTGGTTACTGGTTACGGCGTAGTGCTTCATCTGATTCCGCTGTTCACAAACAATACTCGTCATCTTCATCATCAGCTTCATCGCGTAGACGTGATGAAAATAAAGCACCACCAATAATTTCACGTTTAGCACCAGAGTATGATGAAATTGATCAAATATACGATTATGTTCGTGGATTTGCCCCATTACCAAAAAGTGTTTTGGAACCTGTAGTTACATGTCACATATCGTCAACGCCATCATCACCGAAATTAGATATGCGACCAGAACCCCCACCAATTGAAACAATACCAACGAAAAAACAATCAGCATCCATAAAACGTACACGACGTACAGTTGAAACCACCAATTTTATTGAACATAAAGAGAAAGTTGTAGGTTTACCAAAATTATATATAAAAAATGGTAGTGCACAAAAAACACGGTTATTACGACAAAAAAGTGCTTCACCAATGAAAGAAGGTCCACCAAGTCCTGCATCAAAATTAGGCTCACCATTATTTAATATTAGGTA
The DNA here is from genome assembly GCA_963920215.1 of Nineta flava. Classification (NCBI taxonomy): domain Eukaryota; kingdom Metazoa; phylum Arthropoda; class Insecta; order Neuroptera; family Chrysopidae; genus Nineta; species Nineta flava. The sequence continues at coordinate 37,698,039 of OY986043.1, read as the reverse complement.
TAAATCTTTAACAAATTTACAGCAAGCAATGGAATTAGATGCATTACATGCTGGTATTATTAATGGTGGTACATTAGATTCAAGTCATTCCGGTGGCCGCACCTCGGGTGATTCTGCAGGTGCAAAATTACCAGAGAAACGATCACGAAAATTATCACGTCCTAGAAGTTTGACAAATTTAGTTTGGGGTAAGCCACCAACGGAACATCACCATCCTCAACCTCCACCAAAGAGTAAACCTGAGGTTACACCTGTACATCGAAAATCCTCGAATAAATTAACAATTGGTGGACATAGAAGAGCAGGAACTTTATATCTTTAAGTATAATAATGTAAGTATTCAATTCTACAATTCAATTTTTTTTTTCATATTACATTATTTATTAACAGAAATCATTCTATGAATTAATTAAATCATATCATTAACTTTCTTGCCCTATGTGTCAGTGGAAATTCAATTGTAATTTAAATTTAAAGTCCATCCAAGTTAAAAAAATAGTAGATATGATCTAAAATCGGATAATGCTTTGTTTTTGAAGTACGATATTTAAAAGAGAAGGTCAAAAAGTATTTTTCTTGAAAATTATATCTAGGCGTTTAAAACACTGTTATTAAAAACACGAAAACAGCATTTTACCACAATTTTCCAGCAGTATATTTCAAAAACAAACCATTTTATTAGGAGTCTATTATCACCTTGCAAACGTTAGGGATGTATATCAAAATGCTACAAAACGGACGAAATTTAGCAGAATGTTCCTCACTAATGCTAAAGCTACTGTGAAAATTTCAAAACGATTTACTAAGCCTTTATACGGGTAAATATTTTGGAAACAGCCTTTCCAACATATTTACCCGTATACTTTGCGATAGAATTTTTAGTGAATAATGGGATGGAGGGGATCAATATCGACGGCTACCATAATATAGTATCATAGTTTTATGCTGACGATCTTGTCTTGTCACGTATATGCTTTAACAGAGGTTGCTTGCATTGAGTGAGTCAGAGAACAACGCAACCAAATTAAACTGGGTAAATCAGCTACGAAACTATTTCTGTCTAATCAGCAAAGAAGATCAGCTTTGAAACTCTCAAGACCCACGCTTGATTAGGATAAACTTGGTTATTTTTGTTAAAGATCTCCAGCAGTTCTACTATCAGGTAGATTCATATCAACTGCGAATGTCTAACAACCGTGTTACAACATTCTATGTAAACGGCAATTCATACAAAATAACAAACGTACAAACTATTTGCAACACCCTACGAAATAAGGCTCTTATTCATTTATTGATTGAGTGTTCAGTGTATGATTACATTCGGGCATATTTTCTGCAGTATCTGGTGGGTCCATGTCGTTTTTTGGGGGGAACTTCGCCGAAATTATTTTGAACATAAGTCATAACTAATGTGCACCAATTGAGTGATCTGTATAATTACGTGGAAAGTATGTATTCATAATTAATGAATGGTAATTGTGCTAATATTCACTCCCAGCTGATCTATGCTTAAATTTAATAGCCAAAGTGAATTATCAGGGTACTGCAAATCGCAGATAGATGGGATCCTTATCGAACAGCTTTCTTTTCAATTTTCAAAACATTAAAACCTTTTTTATTTTTGTTTTAAGTAGATTTTTATTATTATTATTTTTTTTTAATTCATATTTTTTAAGATATTACTTAATAATTCATTTCTATTACCATTAAAAATGCTACGTAGATATTCACGAATTTCCAATTTTCAGTACTTTTGCCTCCGATTTTATCTCCCTAACATCATTCAACTTTAGCATTGAATTTGTGTTGAATCTATTTGCATTTCGAAAAAATGTTTCAAATAAAAGATTTCTATAAAAAATATAATTTTTAGTATAACTTGGCCAGTGGCGTAGCTCCACCTTGTGGGGTCCAGGTGAAAATTTTTTTTGGGCTTTTTTTTCCTTACATAACTTTTTTTTTAAATCTTAATATAAACAAGAATATATAATCATTGACGGGAACAATATATAGCCTTTCGAGAAAATTTATTACAATTATTATTACAAACATACAATAGAGGCGAAATCAATATAAATTTGTTTTTATTCAGTAAACAAAATGATTGTTTTGAACTTGAAATGAAACGAAAACGAACGTTCAGCTCATTCAGAATGTTCTATTAACAACAAATGTGCAAGCTGTTTCACAGGATGAAGTTTTTTTATACGACTTTCGAATTTGTCTTCATCGTAACGTTCGACAAACTTCTTTTAATATTCCCATAAATCGTTATCTGACATCGCTACATACTGCTGCAATAGTTGACCCAGGAGTTAGGGGATCCCGGTAATACCCCCGGTAGCTAAATTTCAATAATTTTGCCTCTCATTGGATTTTCTAACATCCTTTTATGAAACATAATTTTTTAATACCCAATACATGGAGTACGTTCTTCATCTTGTTACTTTACGACGAAAGTATCGGTCAGCAATTTAAATGCAAAACCAAATATAACCTTGAGAAGAAATCAAACAAAGCACCCTCGTTAAATTAAAATTAATGAAAATAAATAAATATATGTTCACTTTTTAAATGGAAATAATACTTTCTCTCATAATAAAATTTCTTTATAATAAATAATTAATTTAAAAATTCTTAATAATTATTTCTTAATTATAATTGTTATGAAATAGACTCACTCTTTTTTTTTATCCCGTTTATCATACAAATAATATAATAGATCCATAATATAATAAAAAATAAAAATAAGCTAAACAATAGATAGGCCTGTGACTGACTCTATGAACAGAACATTAAAAAAAGTCAATGTTACCTTGTTAGTTTGTACATAATATTATTACCTATGTTTAGTTATGTTATGTTTTTATACGCCGGTAGTAATAATAAAATAAAATAAGGACCTTGGCATTGTCAAAGTCACCATCTCTCCACTCACAGAGTACACACATTATACGTGTATTTATACATACTTCACATATGTATTTATTGTATATATATTTTTTTCACTGCTTTGAATAGTAATTAATCTTGTAACACTCTTAACGTAAATTTATTATGCGTTTTGTTTATAAAATATGAATAGTATCAATGTTTATATTCTTACATTCGTATTGTGTCATATATGCAGGCTATTTTACTTTACCCAAGTAAATTGTGTTGTAAGGTAGTAGCATAAAATTTTTAGACTAAAATCCAGAAATTTAATCTGGAAAACACAAAATAATAATATAAATAATTCGAAAGAAAAGTCCACTTTTACAATAGAAATAGGCTTCCTAAGCAACTTTTGCTATCACTCATACCTACAGAGTCATTTGCGTGGATGAGTCTTTGTGTATTAATTATTTCAAGCAAAATATTCAAAAGCCTGCTGAGACTACTGAATAATTATAGCATCTAAAAGCAAATGGTTTCGGAGATATTGAGTGTTTCAATTTTTTTATTTTATATTGAAATTAAATTTTTTCACACTTTTATATCTGAGACTAGAAAATAATTGATTCAAAATCTGATTAAAAAATTGGGACGTGTTCAAAGGGATACGAATTAGCAATTTTTAATTATCGATGGTTCGACATTTCTTCAATTATATTCAAAAAAATCTTGAAACCAATTTTTTGTAGAATTGGCTCACTATTATTATCTTGCCCACTAAAAATTTTGTAATATATATTTCTTCACCAACTTCCCATTGAGATATTGAGCTGGAACCCTTCAGTACAAATATACTAGAGTTTTATTTCAATGTCTTAACTACAAATTGAGCTTATTTACTACACGACAATATTCAAATTACAAATTCGTCTTTCATAAATGATTTCAGTAAATTGATTACTTAATTATACAGAATGTAACAAAGATGTCTGCTGTACTCAATGTATATTACATAACGTACTCACTATAAATTTGATTGGCCTGGAATAGCATTCTTTGTCTTTAGGTTTTAGAAATGAGTGGTTGAAAATAAATAATCTTTATTATTAATATAATTAAAAAAATTATTTTTTGCTTAGTTGAACAAAACATTTTAGATAGGTAGTTCAATTATGTGCCCGAACAGGAAACCATCTCTGCCGATTTTGTCATCAAGAGGAGGAAATTCACATTCTGTGTGAATGCCAAATCTCTCTCTCAAAAGACACTATCATTTGGGATAGATAGATCTCCAACCAGAAAAAATCAATGAAGTGTTGCCAAGAGATATCCTAACGTTTATCAAGACTATAAGACAAATGGAACACCTTTGAAAGAAAGTAGGTACAATATATCAAACGGGTCGCAGTGCAAAAGCTCTTTATCGACTTACTCCTAATCTAGAGCACGGTAGTGCGACAGGCCGAGTTTAAGGGGTTTTTTGCCTTCGCGCTTATAGTACTATTACTTATCGAAATATCAGAGCAGATTTGACCCCGAAATATCTTCTGAACGAAACGAGCAATAGTGCTGATTTTTCGAATATAAGCTATTTGGGGAATTATAAGAGACTGTTTTTTCAATCACCTTAGAATTTAATCTAATATAATGGGCCTGAATATTCATAATATTCAGCATATTTTTATATTTACGAAGTCATGACAATATATTAATAGTATTTTTAGAGAGATGTATACGTGTGCACACTACACGTGATACCCATTTAATTAATGCGAAATAACGTCAATATGATCCGATATAAATTTTACAAAATTTTAAGAATTTTCTCTCAACTTTGCTACGTAGTATTTGTAACCAAAACATGTTTTAAACGATAAGAGGTAAAGAAAATCTTTAAATGCCTTGTTGTTATTTTTTTATGTACAACTTATTCGACTATACCGAAAAGACTTTCATGTTGGCCACTTGAGCTACACTCTTTGTTAACTTTTTTATCCATTCTCTATAATTATTATGAAGGGAAAAGGAAAGGTGAAGTTAGTCGATTTCAACCGCGCGAGAAACAGAAAATAATTCAATATGTCCGCATAGAGGTGTGTGAGGAATGGGGAAAATTAGTTTATATCTTTCAAGCAAAGTATATTCGAATTATTAGTCCCATATATTAAAATATTTTTATAAATATGTACTATTTCTGTGAACATTTAGGTAGTTGTACACGTTTTGAGAGGGTTTTTCAAAACTAAACGGTAAATAATTTTGAAAATATAAATGAAGTTAAATCAATCATCAATTTCGTCAACAACGCGTATCACATGATAAATAACTTAATATGAACAGATATATTTTAATAAATATTAACTATCGTCAAAGTGTAACAGCTCTTTTTTTGTTATACTCCGTATATTTATGTAAAGCCATATTTACAATACTTTTATTTTAACAATACTATAGGTACGTATGAATATATGTACTGATTTTATCAGTAACTTGTTACTACTACACAACTATTGAAAATAAAAATATGAGAAAATAAAAATAAAATAAAAACGAAAACAAAAAATATATATTCTTTTGTTTGACGGTCATTCCACTCCATCTATGAAACGTTTTTGTAATATAAGACTTTTAATATATAATATAATGCTACTATTAAATTAATAATAAACTGTAATTAATTTTATATATACAATACATACATACATACAGTTGTGTGGATGATGAATAACCTCTTGAGACAGACACACATACATGAAGATGTATATCTTCTTCACATATTTTGTACGTTTATTAAAAAAATTATAAAATCATATAATGTCTTATGAAATGAAAAGTTTCAATTTACATTGCAACTACTTACTACATACATTATATGTGTAAATACTGAAACAATTTCCCTTTCTGTTTATTGTAAAATGTTAGAATTAATTTAGGGAAGAGGTTGCACATACGTAGTTTTTATATATTTAATATTAAACATGAATAAGAACAGGTATAAGTTTAGTCAATTTAACTAAAATTACTTGCCAGTGTTGTAATAATGTATCTAGGTATAAGTAACTAGGCACTGTACATACACTCCCGTTCAAAAAAAATGGACAGACCTGAAATGTTAATTTCTTACATTTCATAAAACTCCGCACTTTTGTAACTCTCTGTATATTACTTATTTATAAACAAAGATAAGTAGTATATTTTTTAAATGTGAAAAAAAAGTGAAAGTTTTATATCTTTTATTTATGTAAACAATTTATGTAAACAAAAACATTTACTACAAGAATAATCAAAATTGTGAGAGACTGATTCGGTTCAGGTCTCTTTATTTTTTTTGAACGTGAGTGTACCTAGTTGCACTAAAAGTGTCTATATGTAGGACCTGGATACTTTCCAATGGTTATTTCCAACCTTTACCTGTACCTAGTTCCGTTTTTGGGTATTTATTTTTGAATTATTAATTAGTTTCCAATGTTTTCCAATTTATTTCTGGCTTATAATTTTATTAATTTAAATTTTTCGCTTTTTTCCAGTGTTTTTTTATGTTATTAAAATTTGATATATAGCTAAAGTCAAAGTTCACGAACGTTTCAAATAAAGGTTATTACTTATTGTCTCATATATCAATACTTAATTTTTCAATACCACTTAGCAATAGCAGATAAATTGACTTTGAAAATCTAAAAAGTTAATTTAAAGAAGTACCTAACATGTACTCATTTATTTAGGTACTTTTATACTATACCTGAACTTCATCTAGGTATTTTCCAAGAAAAATATACTAGCTTCCGGTATAGGTACTTTTCTTAACTTTTTCATGCTATACCTGTATCTAGGTACTTAAGGAAGTATTACAACAAGTGCAATAGTAGTCGAAAAATTGAAATGAAGAATCTACGCATTTTTTGCTACAAATTTATTCCATATTAGCGATTATCGTGGCTTTGAAAATATTCGAGTACCTGTGGAACTAGTGTCATACTACAACCGAGAGAAATAAGCTAAATTTTCCAAAAAATTATGAGTGAACTAATAATTTAATTTTACATATCATGCTTAGCTAATTCATATTTATCTACATCAAATCCATGTTCAAAGTTTTTTAATATATACAAATAAAGTTCCATGATAAGTCGCGATAATGTGGAATTGGAACTCGAATCAATACATTACGAGGTCCCCTGATTCCAAAAGACATACTACAGCAATGTTAAGACATAATACAGCAATTTAACCTTGAACTTAAATTATTTAAATGAATATACACTCTCACAAGACAAATGGAATAGCAGTTTGCGTCACATATCTATATTGACAAAATCTTTGGTGGTGGTGGAAACATTGTACATTTTCAAAGACTCTGCCAATGAGACATTTGCTTAGAATGACCATATCCAGATATCAACTCCGCCGAAACCTACAATACGGAAATGGCAGGTTAAAAGACATATATGCATGTATATTGAAAAACCACTAGTCTTATGAATTAATTCATGTTTTAAGAATAAATGAAAAGATTGTAATATATTAATTCTCCTAATAATATGTATATAGTAGACATATATGCATACAGCAAACTGTTATTAACTTCCGGTGGGTCTACGGAAGTGAGGTCGATTGCCTTTTCACATGAATTATTGAATAAATAATACGTAGCACTAGTAAATAGTAGGTAAGTTTATACCTTAAACAGTAGACAAATATCTATTTACGTAAGCAGATAGTACTTGGTATTTTTTTTTTAAATATGCAAATTTATTTACTTTGTTAGTATAACTGAAAACTTAACTATCTGTTAACTATCTCGAATTGCAGTATATCTTATCGCAATATTTATCTAAAGTATTATACGATACTACATTCTGTCCTACTTATCAAACGAATTGGCAAAAACAATTTTTCTATCCACTTTGACAATGGATAGAAAAATTGTTTGTTGCCAATCATTTTCATAGGGATTAGTTCAGTTTCTACTTTACAATTTTTTGTTTTGGACAAAATCAAAAGGTTTACTCTTTACTTCAGTTATGAAAATACATTTTTTTAATAAAACGATGATTTAATACTATGGTATTAATATCTAACACGTGTATATTCATTTAAATAATTTAAGTTCAAGGTTAAATTGCTGTATTATGTCTTAACATTGCTGTAGTATGTCTTTTGGAATCAGGAGACCTCGTAATGTATTGATTCGAGTTCCAATTCTCCAATCCTTTAATCCTTTGACAGATGAGAAAAACCAACATAATTATATTTGAATATCTTTTTAATTATCTGTATATTATATCTCATGCTACTTTTTAACTTTGAGCTTCATAGGTTTTTTTCCTGAGATATAGGGGCTTAAAAATTGCCATTAATTGATCCTAAAAAACATAGTACGGTAGGCGTCTATGCTTAAACTAAGTTAACTAATATATGTTATTCATTTGATATAGAAAGTTAGAATTTTGCAAGTAGATAGATTTGACTGATATGTTGGTATTTCTTCCAACATTACATACCCTAAAGAAATGGAGAAATACATTATTCAAATTCCGGAAAGTACATCCTTTAGAAAATAGTGAGAAAAATAGTTGAAAAATACTGGAGACATAGACAAAGAGTTATTCTAGTAAATGAAGATAATGAGTTTTGTCTTTAGCCTCGCTCATTAAATTGATGAAATAATACAAAAAGAAAGTGTTCCTGAACTTGCTTTAATGTTGAATTATGTCCCATTTTCATTTTATGCATTACTGCAGTTGCCATCAGTAAGTTTGGGGATGGAATCGTTGAGCATTTTCAATCCAGAACTGTATAAAAAAACGACACTTCTCAAAAGATTCTATGAAAAAACCTTATTAACAAAATGGTTTTGTTTAGTTTTTAACTGGTAGGGCTAGACTTCATCTTGGGGAACAAATACAAAAACATACAAAATAACTACCAATTCTAGATCCACCAAGGATTTTATACTTCCTAGCCGAAGTGGGATCCTGCATGATGACCTACATTGATACTTCTCAACAGATCCCAGAGGGAGAAGCACTACAGGTCTTGTAACTCGAAGTTGACACCTTCGTATTACGCGGCTACGGAAGGTTATGTATTTAGCAGTCTACCTGTATGCCTGTTAGTATGTTCATTTGTTCCCGTGTAGCTCCTAAGCTACTTGTCATATTTTGACAAATGAGGTATCCTTATCGTTTTCTTCGTCTTAGTGTTCCGCCTGTCATTGGCTATTTGACGTCATATTAATACCAACATGGTGGACATGAAAAAAAATTAACAAATGTATCGAGTTTAGTATCAAATGAAAGTTTTTAATTCACAAATTCGGAAAATGTATAACTTATTTTTACCCGACTGCGTAGTTTTTGATTTGAGCAGTCTATGCATGTATGTATGTTCATTTGTTCCCGTGTAGCTCCTAAGCTACTTATCATATTTTGACCAATGAGGTGTCGTTAGGCAAAAACAATTCACAAATGTATCGAGTTTGGTGACAAATTCACAGATTCGTAATATTATACTAAAAAGTCTTAAATAAATAAGTTGTAAGTTCTCATAGTCGAAGGCCCAACTGCGATACACAAAACAAAACTGAAACAATTCCTGGCTTTCGATTACGAGAAATATTTACAAACCTGCTTTTTGCGTAGTCGGGTTTTAATATATTAAAATTATTTATTTATCCATTCATACTTAACTTTTTCATTTTATGTTAATTATTTCATTTTACTATATTTTAATTATTAATTATTTATTTTGTTTTATTTTTTTCAGATATTTCACATTAAGTCAGAACAGAAAAAATTTAAGTGAAGTACACATTAATCAATTGAAGATCTCTAAATAAAATAATATTTTGGTAGGATATTTTAAAAAAAAGTACTCAAAATGTGTTTTCATAAGTTTTCCTTTTCAAAAAGGGGAAAAAGAAAGTTTGTGTATTGTGCAAAAAGAGAGACGTATTAATATTTTTCGAAGCAATCAATCATGGCACTAGGGCCTAAATCACAGCAAAATCTTTGTTTTTTCTGGAATATCTTGTGTCTAGTACGAATTATTGCAATTTTTATGATTATACAATTTCTATTCAAATTCGGACGAATCAATTTCTTTGACTTTTAATAAGAAACTTTTTACTCAGATAAGTAATTTCTGGAGCAAGAAAAAAGAGAAAATAACTCGAGAATATAACTAGAAATTCGAAAAATTAACAAACGTTTTTTTTTCAAAAACACCTGTAGTGTATCTGCAGAAGCAAAGAAAACAGAATTAAACGACCAACAAATAGTTTTCAGTATTCAAAACAACCTATCGATGATTTAATGACATGGATGAGTTACGGCTTTCTTTTCAAGCTAAGGTAAATCCATAACACGTGAATGAAACATTTAATCAACAAGTATTGAAATTAACAAATAAAAGGTTTTCAACAAAGAACATAACTTAGAGTTATCGAAATTAACAGCAAGTCGAGATGTAAAATAATTTTTAAGTTTAACACCATGTGTGTATATTCTTGACCAAAAACGTTACAATTGAATTTTATCCCCAAAATACATAAAAAGGTTTTTTGTACAATTATATGTGAAATTGATTATCCGATATTTGGTTTGAATTGATTAATCGAAATAATTTTTCATCATTCATGTAGTAATAATCAGATAATTTGCCAAAGATCGAAAGCTATTGACTGGGAAAGCTATTAATGAAACATTTTAAAAACTTTTTAATTAGTGAACACAAATTTCATTCCAAAATTTGATAATTATCCAACATTAATTCTAAGTAAATTTTCTAAAAATTGTTTTGTAAAATTTGTGTTGGCTAATATTTTTTATTCTACCAACTTTTTAATAATAAAATAATTTGCTTATTTACATTTTTTTTAAATATAAACAAATATATATCACAGTAATCAAATTAATGCCATAATAGTTTAGAAGACAAAACTATATTCTGTGTAATACCACTGTGGTTTTTTGTGCTATTGTTATAATTATTACTATTATTATTAGTGTTATTATGAAAGTTATTATTGAATTTTAATCAATTTCTTAAAAACTTTTATATAAAAATTTAATTTCTATTTACATTAATTATCTGAATTTTATTTTGCAGAATTAAAAAATGCTTTTAAGAATAAAATTTTCCAAAATTAATAGGTGTATGAGAAATTGATTATAAATAATGATGTGTACCAGTAAAGTGAAGTGATATACATCTTTATTAATTTTTTAATAATACTTAAGAAAAAAAATTGATTCATGAATAATTAAAATTAAACAAAACAACCAACTCACATTAAAATGTTAATTTACAATTTACAATTAACACTGACTTAAATTTCGTAAATTATATTAACTTTGGTGTGCAAGATAATAACAATATGTAACATTTAAATTTTATCTTGTTTATCATTGAAGTACAATTAGCAATCAACTCTAGTTTGAATTAATTTTTGTATGTGATTCTTGACTAAGTTTTCATACATTAATAATGATAAACAATTGGATAGTTACAATTTTTGCCACACCCCAATTGGAATAATACAGATATTTATAAAGTTAATTTATTAATATTAAAATAGAATTAACGCAGCGGCAGCAGAGATACGTGATGAGAGCGAGCTCTCCCCACCACTACTGTAGAGCGAGTCAATCTTATGCGCATTTTAAATCCGGTACAGTTTTTATAGTAGAGTTTTGAAAAATTTTGGAAAAAAAATTTAGCTTTTTTTTCCGAAAAATCTAATTAACTGAATTACTAGCCGTGTGTCCGATGGAATTTTTGTTATATAATACTAATTTCTACGTTTCTAACTTCAAAATTTTGGGACTAAATTTCCAAAAACGCTAACACAACTGACTTTTATTTTTAAACAGAATCCGCCAATTTCAAAATTTCTAACTTCACGAACTTCCATACAAAGTTTCATACCTTATTTAACCCCCTTAGGGGATGAATTTTCAAAAATCCTTCGTGCTCACCGTGTTAAGAAAATGCTGTGCAAAATTTCTTTCTTCTATACCCACCGGAGTAGGCTGTGCGTTGTCAGTCAGTCAGTCAGTTTTAGAGTTTTATTAAGTAGATTAAAATTCAAAATGATGTTTTGATTACATTTAATTATTCATGGATGTATTACATTTTTTTGTGTGCTAATAATTATAATTAATTGTACGTATTGTATAAAAATAATTTTCCAAAAATTTATGAAAGAAGTTTATATCATATGTATTATCAAACAATTTGATGCCTTAGAAATATATCAAAAATTTTTAAAGAACAAAAGTCAAACTATATTTTACTTATATTTTATAGAATTTATTTAATAATAAATAGATATCACTATAGTTTAATGATAATTTTTGAGTCATTTTTTTAAGTTTTTTTGTGATACATTTTTACTTACAAATTTATTATTATTAATTTCTAGTGTTCTCTTTTTTTATAAATATAATTAGTTTTTTTTAATACTTATTGGTTAAAATTTGTATTTTAATATACAGATAATTATGAAGATAACAATTGTTCAAAAAGAAGAAATAAAAAACATGAAATATGATAATATTAATTAATATTTTGTAGACAATTATTTAAAAAAAAAATTATAAAGGCTATAACAAAATTTTAAATTTGAATTGAATTCTTTATGGAAATTATTTTGAAGGATTTATTTTTAATTACAATTTATTTCATTTAATTTTTTGTGTTATAAAATGTTTAATGTCTAGTGATGGATGATTCAATTTTCAAATTGTACACATAGTTTTCTATTGTCAAATCTCAACCAGTATTGATATTCCTATTCGCTCCGAGCGCAACCGAACTCAGCGCCATGCGTGGTCAAAAACAACTTCATGGCTAATGTCAGTGTATAAAAAACCATAGGCGTTTAACAAAAAGTTACAGTTAATTTAGCTTTTACATGTTGTTTATTTAATTTAATTAATTATTTTTGTTAAACGCCTATGGTTTTTTTACACTGACATTGGTCATGAAGTTTTTTTTTGGCCACGCATGGAGCTCGGAGCGAATAGTTATATGCACTAAAAAATGTATGCACCTGGTTTAGAAACTAAATTTAATTTATATTGATTCAAGACTTCAAATCCTATCAAGGATTCGAGGGTTTCGTTATACCTCAAAACGCTATATTTATTATTTTAATTGAAAGCAATAAAGTTAAATTTTGTATCGTTTGAAAGTTAATTCTTGTCTTCCCGTGTTGAAAATTGAAAATAACTTCCGTACTCATTGAGAGAGTGTCAGGGGTGCTTAATTTTACACCAAGGTTTAGAATAATTAATTATTTTTCGACTTTTTCAAATCCCCTTGTCCAATTTTAGCCATTCACGAACTTGACGAACTTTTTAAATACCAAAAGCGCATAAAATACCAAATTTTATTCCGATCAGATGTGAATGATAGAGTGAGTCCACAGACACATAAACGTACATACATTTATATATATATATATATATATATATATATATATATATATATATATATATATATATATATATATATATATATATATATATATGTGTCGGAGTTTCATAATTGGGAGTATAATCGTTTGAACCAGTATATATGTTGTCAGGCATTGTTGTTTTTATAAAATACAAACACTTACCAATTTCCAATAGCACAATCAGTAATTACAAATAGTTTGTTCAATCTACGACACAGTAAGTTGGCTCCAGTTAACAATACAGATACAACACGAATAATACTAACAAATGCCATACCACGGTTATCTCATCAATAAACATAATTAATTATACTAGTCCAAAAGGGCTACCAACAATCCAAACGCTATCTCCATGTGACCTTTCAGCAGAGTTCAGTTGATACTAATACGCAACTGCACGATACGGTCTGTACTGGGGTGCTGTCCTCTCAGAACTGATCTTTCTTGATCTCCGTAAAAGTTATTGAAAAAACGATCATTCTACTACTACCCCTACGTTATAGTATAACATCATAAAAGGTCTCTTTTCATTCGTACCGTACAATTTGCGTCTAAGTAGAGACCGCATGTGTCCCGTCCAACCGAACCCTTACTTACTGTGTTAATTGATAATCTTAAAGGAATTATTCTTTATTGCACTTATAATAGACAATTTATTTTATTCTAAGAATATATAAGTATCGATAATATCTAATTTCCGGGCCTCTATGTCTGGCGGATCCTTTTATGTCGGACATACTGTAATAAATAAACCCTTTTCTTAGAAAATTTCTATAAAAAATAGTTTTATAGCACTTATAAATATAAGTGTTTAAAATCTCCAAATGTGAATTTGTCCTTTGCACAAATTCAACTTCCGACATATATATATATATATATATATATATATATATATATATATATATATATATATATATATATATATATATATATATATATATATATATATATATATATATATATACATATATATATATCTTTATCTTGAGTCCTTTATCTTGACACAATGAAATAACTTGATTGGAACTCATTATTTCAAAAAATGTTTTAGGCAAAAGTTGTAGTATTACTACCACAGAATTTTATGATGTGCTTAACTTTAACAACAACATGTTTTTTCACGGTTAACTTTTTTTTTTAAATAGAAACCTTATATTTTTCTATCGACATTAGAAAGAGCGCAAAATTAGACTTTGCAGCACACCGTTTGTCTGGAGTCATAATTACCCTTGACGGTCACAATATTTTAGTTAGAAATTGACGCGCGAAATAGGCTTGTCGGAATATTTTTGTAAAAAATTGATTGTTGAACTTGACCTTAAAGGTATTTGGGGGTAAAGTCGAATTTGTTTTTCATGGAAACCCCCATTTTTACCCTGTATTCATAAAGATATTTAACTGTCAGATATGTACATAATAATTTTCTTTTTAAATGGCCTCCGCAAGTTACATCATTTTAAAGTAGAAGGATATTGAACCATTCACCTGAATATCTCGTTAGAGGAGCCACTAATCCAAAAATGACCTTTACAAAAGTTATTGGATTTGGAGGTGGACATCGGATAATGAATGACCTTTAATTTGACTTAACTGTATACATCGATCTTATCCCCAAATACCTTTAAGGTCAAGTTTAACAATCAATTTTTTTCACAAAACGATTCCGTCAACGCCTATTTCGCGGGTCAAGTTCTAGCTAAATTATTGTGACCGTCAAGGGTAAATATGACTCCAGGCAAACGGCGTGCTCCAACGTCAAATTTTGCATTCTTTCTGATGCCGATAGAAAAATATAAAGTTCATTTGAAAAAAAAGTTTACCGTCAAGGGTAATTATGACCCCAGACAAAAGGTGTGCTTAAACATCCAATTTTGCGCTCTTTCTAACGTCGAAAACAAAATAGGGGTTCTATTTTTTTTTTAAAAGTTGACTGTTAAATGATCGTCAAAAAACATATTGGTGTTAAAGTTAAACCCATCATTAAATTTTGTGTTTGTAATACTACAACTTTTGTCATTTAAACATTTTTTTAAATAATGAGTTCCAATCAAGTTATTTCATTGTCTGAAGATAAATGTACCTGTATATAAAGTATCTGTATATAATTTTTTTACGATGGTAATTTTCACTATTAGGTAGGATTGATGAACATTTGAAGAAATTTTTACGAAATTCAATCATCGGTACAAAAGCAATAGTTTCATTTCCTTAGAAGGAAATTCATTAATATATACTACAAGCTATCCCCCTTCATCAATAAATGGGCTGTCTAACGCAAAAAGAATTTTTCAAATCGGACTGGCAGTTCCAGAAATTAGCGCGTTCAAACAAACAAAAAACTCTTCAGCTTTATTATATTAGTATATATTATAAAATCAATGCTTTATGTTGTTAAATAAAAGTGAAAATAATAACTGACTGAGTTAATTGCTTAAATACCTGGTATATCCTGAATTTATAAAAGTTTTTAACAAAAGTTGTTTATTTTAAAAAAAAGAACATTTTTTGCCCATTTTTCCCAAGCACGGTCCGATTTTGCCAATTTACGAACTTGACCTTACCTTTATGCTCTAGAACACACATGCAAAATTTTAGCTCGTTATCTCTTTTCGTTCTTGAGTTATCGTGTCCACAGTAGCGGAAATGGGCTAATTAGGTCATTTTATGAAAACCTGTAACAAAAATTTTTTTCTACGATCAATATTTTCAACCGTTTCGAAGTCGGAACTAAACTTAATATACCCTTGAATATTCATATACCGGGTATAATAAATATAGAATTGGTACAGGAAATTCAGGAATAGCATTTTTATGGGTGTTGGAAATAATTTGGGATAATCAAAATTTATTTGGTCATTGTTTGGGCGTTGTGGTTCTCATTTTTTTGCTTATATATCTTTTTTAATAGAGAAATAAAAGTGTTTTAAACTATAGAAGTAGAAAAATTCGTTACGCAGGAGTTGCGTCAACTTAGCGAATTTCCTCAGAATACACATATTACTCTCTATTGGTCACAATTTTAGTCTGATCAAAATGAAATTTCGTACCTGATATGATTTTGGTATTTACAAAGCCAATTTTTGTAATAAATGATGGCATATGTCAAAGGGGAAGGGGAGCATAGAGAAAGAAGAAAACACAAAAAATAAAATATCTCTCTTAATATTAGAACAATCAAAAAATGTATGAAGAGTAAAGTTGTAGAAAATCAAGTTTGAAACAATTCAATACATAATCATTTTTCTAATTAATCAACTCTAATTAGATTTTTAACTTTCAATCTTAAATTGTAAATATTTCTGTAAATATTAGAGAAACAGAAAAATGATAAGAAACAAAATTATAGTAAAACTAATATTCTCCAAGTTTACTTTCTTATAAACTTTTTGATTTTCGAATATTAAGGGAGATATGCCAAATTTTGTGTTTCTTGCCGCCTCTAAACGATCCTTTCCTCTTGTCCGATTTTGACAATAACCATGAACGAACTTGACGTTTCCAATACTAAAAGCGTATATATATATATATATATATATATATATATATATATATATATATAAATTTTAACGATGGACATTTTACGAAATTCAATCATCGGTACAAAAACAATTGCTGCATTTCTTGCAGGAAATTCGCTAAAAAGCCAAAATAATATACTTTATTTTTATTTTTTAACTACTTTCACACGGTATATGATCGAAGTAGTTTACAAACTCTTATAAACGCTTAAAGTAGATGGAAATTTTTTCCAACTTGATAAGAGCTGAGGTATTGGCTTTCATACAACCAAAAACTTAATATGGATCTTTTCGGTTTAAATAACAAAGTTATATACATTTTGTTATTTGAATAACTAGGTCTCAACTCGAGGTCAACAAAAAATAATTTTATGATTTAAAGCATATGAAGAATAATATAACTGACGAAATCAGGTAACGACCCATTCAATACAAAACGTAACTGAGGCTATGAATAAAATTTTAATTGAACAACTAATTTAGAATGAGAGAAGTCATAAACTTATATACTAGAAATAAGCCAATGTGCCATTGTGTACATAAGTCATAATCTAGCCATCATTGTGAATCAGATACTTTTACTTTAAAATAATACTTTTAAATATGTCTTAAACTGTTTACGTAGTACCATAGTTGACACAATGACAGTCGTAAACCAAGCTAGCTTGTACTTTTTGAGATATGATTCTTTAAAGTCTTCTAAACAATGGTTTTGAATACGGCTAGTACATAACAAAACTAAACAAAATCTCTTGACAGTAAGTTGTTGAATCGCATTGTCCATCATTAGAATTGAATGAATTGTCACAAACCAAACATGTTTTTTGGCATCAAATCTAGTACTTAGAATATACCTAAACTTTTTTTTAAATTTTAGTTATAGTACCTACAAAAGCAGAAGATTCGAATTTCCTGTGTATACATCATAAATAAATTTGTTTGAGTGAGTAAGCAGAAGTAAGCCTGGTCACGATTTAAATTAATTGGAGATTGTGGCTACGGAACATACATCACTTCATAAACTGCATATACCAAGTTCAAACTACAATTTAAATCGAACACATAGCTTATTTGATACTAAATGATGATGGAACTTTCTATCATCAGATTATAAAGGGGCATTGCATCTCGTGGCCGCAACCAATAATTTAATCGGAAATTATGGCAAAATCATGCAACTCGATCAAATTCAGACTTTATGAAAATTGAATTGATTCTGTTTAATCTAATCATGTACTGGTTATGTAAGTTTTCTATAGCGACCACTCATGATTCTTAGGTTTGATTACCCATTACTTGTAAAAATATTCATTAAACAGTGTCATATAAATTTTGGTCCATGTTTTATGTCGTAAAATTGTAAAACATTATCTGATGTATAAATTACAATTCAAATCAAAAGACAAATATTGTGGAGATTCAATGAATGCAAAACTTAAAAAAAAATGACATCAATTAGGGACAGTTGTTTGTGATTTGTAAAATATTTATGTTATAGTTGTTATTTATGAAAAGATTATGTTTGACTGTATTTTCAATTAATTTTTTTAATTGCCATAATATATAAAACTTTGTATACAATTTATTTCAATATTTCTTAAATATTGTAAGTATGTTTACATACTTTTTTTTTATTTGAGTTTTCGAAATTTTTCGTGATTTTGTTTCATTTCATTATAATTTTGTACCTATGCATTTTTTTTTGAGTTTGGATACGAATAAGACTTTTAAATAAAAATGTTTGTGTTAATTAATTAATTGTATTTTCCAAATTATATATACATAAATATTTGTGATTACCGAAAAAAATAAACTAAAATAAACAGTAAATTTCTTATTATTATTAATTAAAACAGTTTCCTATACAAGGGACTCAATAAGTTTAGAATAGATTAAGAAAAAAATTATCAGGCGGTTAGTGGGGGCACTAGCGGCGGCTAGTTACTTGTGGGAAGTTTTAAGTTAAGCATAATGTAATGGTAAAATTTATCTTTTTTTATAATCCAATCAGTGGTAGATTGAGGAGAAGATGAAATTTAACAAAATTTTTACTTCACAAATTGACAATCTTTATTGTTTGTTAGTAGAACGAGTTCTACTAACAATAGAGAACGAGTTCGGAATGCCAGAGCTCTATGGTTCGACAGTACCTATGTAGTAGTATCAAAGTAATATTTCGTAATTAATGAATTTATGTTAAACGTGAGTCAGTATCAACCTTATCAATCATCAACCCACTCGAGTCACGATAAATTGGCGACGAAGATTAACCAAGATTTTAGAAATTTTTTTTTGATATAGACAAAGGTTCGACAATTATTTAGAAATGAAAATCATAATAACAAATAAACCCTATTGCGCTAAGGTTCTCTTAAACTCGATCGGGCCTGTAAACTGCACTCTCTGCGCCAAAGAGCCCGGAAGAAAATACATACAAAGAGCTTTTAGAAGTACATCCTGCACCAAAAAAGAATTCTCGTGGCGAAGCATAAATTTTTATCAAATTATCAATCCGAACAGCAATTGCTAAATTCTTTGCTGTATATCCCTGCGTATTGAAATAGGAGATTGCCAATTTGTATCACCGTGCGACTGCAAAATATCTATCGCAGATATCTTGCTGCGTGCTCAATTCGTGACCTTAAATACAACAGCATTCGAAAACAGCTATTACAATCGGAGGAATAGAGATTTAAAGAGATCGTCTCGAAAGAAATTGCACTTGAAACATCAAAGATACATACTAAAATAACAGGACACAAACCATTTACTGCATCTGCAACTGTTCTACAATATCAACAAGATTAATCTTAATTCAAAAAGTTCAGGGCAAAGGAGGACAAAGCATCGTTCGCCACAGTGAAATAGATCAAAATCAAAAAGTGGATTAAATTACACGAAATTAGGCATAGGCAAATGTTGCCTCCGGTGTGGAAGAAACGACCACATATTAAAAGAATGTCGAACAGAGACAGCGAGTCTAAAATGCTCCGAATGCTCCAAAAAGGGTCATGTAGCTGAATTATGCATTCGCTCACTACTTGAAAAGCAATCCATATCTAGCTCTGCATACCACGTTCAAGATTATGATGACTACCCCCAAAATTTATCACATCAATATGGTGTCCAGAACATTGTCGACATCTATCAAATAAAGATTATTAAAATAATCAAAGAGAACTCTAGGTTTTTTGAAATTACATTTAAAATTTTGCTCCTATTCCTAGAACATTTGTTTGTATTTTATAAATACGTATTTCGACTAGAATGTAGTCATCATCAGTATGAATTAGCTAATCGTAACTATTTCTGGGATATGGATTCAGAAATATGTTGCTTGTTGCTAATTTGGTGCGTGTCTCACAATGACATTAAAAAAGTTCTGTCCTTTTATACGATTTAACTGAGGGTATAATCTGACTTGAGGATTATTTGAGTTGCCTGACTACTGGATTAGGTGTGTGGAAAGCCCCACCTATTTATTGGCGGTATTTTTTGGTGATTATGCGGCGTTTGTTTTGTCACTAAAGTGAGTGTATCTACCCAGCAAACATACAAGTCAGAAAGACTTCAAAAAGAAGTCTTTTTGAAGACTTCATTAGGAAGTACAATTATGACATCATAATGGCCTCTTTTTTCAGAATTCTCAAAAGAGTGGTCTGTAAGACATCTTTTTTTATGGTTTCGCAAGAAGTCAGAAATAGAAGCCCTTTAAGTAGACTTTATTTCTGTCGTCGTAAAAAGTCAGAAATAGGTGCCCTGTAAGAGTCTATTTTTTCTGACTTCGCAAGAAGTCAGAAATAGGTGCCCTTTAGAGTCTATTTTTTCTGACTTCGCAAGAAGTCAGAAATAGGAGCCCTTTAAGTACACATTTTTTCTGTCTTCGTAAAAAGTCAGAAATAAGAGCCCTTTAAGAATTTATTTTTTCTGACTTCGCAAGAAGTCAGAAATAGGAGCCCTTTAAGTAGACATTTTTTTGTCTTCGTAAAAAGTCAGAAATAGGAGCTTTTAAGAGTTAATTTTTTCTGACTTCGCAAGAATTCAGAAATAGGTGCCCTTTAAGAAGTCTTTTTCCCAAGTTTTTTCTATTTTTACTCAATTTAGCACACGCGCATTTTTGTTACAGTTTTCATTTCTGTATAACCTAGAGTTTAACATTCTCATTAAGGTTTATTTGGAGAACTTGTAAAGGTATTATTATAATTTAATTTATTTATTTAGTGTTATCAAGTATTTAACACCAGTTTAAGTGCGTTATTTTTAACGTGGATTATTTTAAATTGGTTTTATCTGTAAGTATCTTAAAGGTTAACGCATTAAAATGAATTTAAGAAATGAATATCATGATTTTCTATTTTTTATTAAGATTTGAAACCAAGATGTCTGCCAAGATGATGATCATCCCATCTTCGAACGTATTCCATGAACATCCCATCTTCGAACCTATTTTAAGAATATCAAAAAATTAAGTTTGAGTCAAAAGTTAGCTCAATGGAAATGTGAGTTTAACATTACTCAAACTGCATCTAAATATTCTTCGGAATGTAGAGTCGATAGAAGACTTAAAAAATTTTCCAAAAGATTACATTATTAAATTCTCCTAAAAATACCCCTATTCGTACTGTTGCACCAGGAGAATATTTTCATTATGGTCTAAAAAAAGGATTGATTGACCAACTGAAAGCGATCGATTTGGGCCAGTTTAAAGAAACTATTCAAATCAACGTGCAATTGACAGTTTGCCAATTTCAAAGAGTTTGAAGAGTCAACTTTATCCAATACCAGTCGAAATTTACCCAAAAAGCGCTGTTGGAATATATCAATATATGGAAACCAAATGATTGTAATGATTATGAATATAAATTTAAATGTAAATGTAAATATAAATTAAATGAATAAATATTTATTAATTTTAATATAAAATTGTTTATATTTTTTAGCCTCTATTTTTAGGAATCTTAAAATATTAATTTAGTCTTAAAGAACTCTTAAAAAAGAGCTCTTGAAGAGGCCAGAATCAAGAACTCTTAAGATCTCTTAAAAAGGAGCTCTTGAATAGGTCAGAATAAAGAACTCTTAAGATCTCTTAAAAAAAAAACTCTTGAAGAGGTCAGAATTAAGAACTCTTAAGATCTCTTCAAAAGAAGCTCTTGAAGAGGTCAGAATCAAGAACTCTTAATATCTATTTTTTCGAAGTCAGAAAAAAAAGTTCATAAAGACTTAATAATGAAGTCTTCAGTAGTTCTTGAGGTGGCGCATTGGACATCCTCATGAAGTCCTGAAGACCCCATTTGACGAAAAATTTAAGACGTCCAAATCTTTAATAAGAGCTCTTAAAGAACTTTTAAAGACGTCATATTGTTTACTGGGTACATTAACCTTGACATTCAAGTATTGGATTTTTATTTTTATTTTTGAAAATGGTTTAATTTTATTAAATCAGAATTTGGAATTGGGCCATTATCTAAATTCATTATCTGTTTTCTAAATTTGTATATGTAGATACTTTCGTATGCATCTAATTCTGTGGGGTTTTGTACCGATTTAAAACTACTGAAATCGGTACAAAACCCCCCAGAATTAGATGCATACGAAAGTATCTACATATACACGGTGGTAACGTGTAGACATCAAGGCACGTGTAGACATCACCAACGTCGATTGTCTTTCAAGATCACCTATTAATCCAAAACCCCACACCGACACCTTAATCAATAATGAATTACATATGTTGTACGTGGCCACAGTAAACTGTATATCAAATGAAACTCGTAACAAATGAATCAATCCTTGACGAAACATCAAACGACGAACATTTAGCGAAAATTTTCAAGATTTACGTGAAAACACGAATAATTACCCCGAAAGTACAATTCAATTTTCAAACGACATATCAATAAATTACGTTGTTCGGAAGTTCGCAGAAAGACAGTAACCTTTTCTTACGACACAAAAGAAGAGGAATCTGAGGAACAACATAGAATCAAGGTATGCAAGAACTTATTTTGTTGTCAGGGACTAATCCGTAACAAGTTAATATGGAACCAAATGAAGAGCAAATTCAAATATCAGCAGAACCAGAACAAAAACATGTAATCCAGCTAACAACAGAACCCGAATGCCGATCAGTACAGGTGCATCGTCCACCACTATATTTAAAAGACTATGTTGCCGCTCAAGTTTTCTGCCATCATATTTAAGCGTGGGAGATTTGTCATAACTGAATATTATAGGCAATTCAACACACACATCTGTCGTATTATTTTATTACATAAAATAACGACATCTATACTCAAGAACGAATATATCTATTTCTGTAATTAATGAATTTATATTACGTGAGTTAATCAGTATCAACCTTATCAATCATCAATCCACTCAGGATAGTATCACAGGGGAGGTCAAAGCCTGGCAAGTAAGCCTTTTTAAGGCCTGTTTTACCGACCCTTAAAGGACAAGGAATTTGTATACAGACTAGGATAGGTTGTCCTACCAGATAAGTTGCCCAAATGCAGGCGACTTTGATAAGAACTAGGCCGATATTCATCTGGAGTTCGTGAAAGGAATCTGTAGAAAACCTTCATAACCATAGCCGGTTACTTTCGTTCTTGTCCGTAGAAAACAGTTAAAATAGACTTTTCCTATCAGAAATACATTCTTTTCATTTTAAATAGGTGTGCTTTTCTGGCGTGAGGCGCTGCTAATTATAAAGTTCAAAGTTTAATTTAAAAAAATCATCGATGTATACAATGACTTAGGAAAAAATCTTTAATGAAGGTCTGCATGTTTTTATTTTACACATCGACCCTGAATTGTTTTATTTATTTATTAATATTTATATGAAAAAACTAGGTCATCCGTCAGGAATCGAGCCATGTTCCGTCTGAATAAAAATGTCTAGGATTCGATTCCTGGCGGATGAGTTAATCTTTTCGTATTAATATTTACAAATAGTAACCGGTATTCAAGGTATTTTTGTTCATTATCCGCGTCTGAACTGTTTATTTTAGTTTTTAGCCGAAGTTGTGGCAAAACTATTCAGTTTATGAAAAAAAGTTCCAAACACAAGTTGTTAATTTTCAAAAGCGGAAACTTTTTGTCTTCAAACTTTTCTTCTATCTTTGACTGTTTCAAAGATGGATATTTTCCGCCATACGCGAACCGATTTTTGTCATTCACGAACTTAAGCTTACTTTTTAGGTCTAGAATACGCACCAAATTTCAACTTTTTGAATTATTGTGTCTACGGACACACGGACAGGTGGACATGTGAAAATGGACTAATTAGTTCATTTCATGAACACCTATACTAAACTTTTTTTTCTTGTGATAAATTTTGTCCATCACACAGTCGGGACTAATCATAAATACTCTTGAATATAATTTATAAATACCGGTTATAAAAATCGGTAATGTTCTTCGATCAGGTTCAAAAATTTTTCATAAACTTCGGAATTTTCTTCAAAAAATTTATTTTTCTTCTTTTAAAAACAGGAGAGAAGAAAAATACTGCTTTTTTATACATAACATTTTGTTAAAAAAAATTTCTTAAGGATAAAATGCAATTGAGATATTGCTATTACAATTTAGCATCGTGATATGAGGACCACCATGATAATGCACTTTGAGCTCAAATATCTCAAAAACTATTATTTCTACCGAGTTCAACCTCTGAAAATGATTTGTAGCTCTCAAAATTTCAAACACAACGATTTTTTTAACGACTTGATATTTGAGAAATTAAATGAGATACGATTAAAAAATTAGAGATGAAAGCTTGCATATAGATTTTCGGTAAACAGAGAGCAACCTTTCATTAGCCATAACTCAACTGTAAATAATTCAGAAACTATAAACTTTGCAGAAAAATTGTATAGAACATTTTTTGCTTAAAATTAATTACTCCAGTTTGTGGGGTCATTTTGAATATAAATATTTTCAACAATGAAATGGGGTGGCATACACCGTCAGGGTAAGCCCACCCGCTTAAGTAAAAAATATTGTAAAAATTTTTTTTACAAAATTAAATTGTCGGGGGGTTGGGTTGGGTTGGATTGGGTTAAGGATTTCCAGGACGATAAGGATTTTTTCCTCCTTGGAATCACTTCCTGTGGTCTTTCCCAAACATTTTCACCCATTTTTAATAATTTTTACTAGGGGGTAGGGGGGTATGTAAAACGAATAATATCCAATTTTACTATTAAATAGTCCAGTAAAATTGTGCGTCTGCTCTTATGAAACTCGCTTTAGATACATAATAATAGGCCCTGTAGCCTAAAACTTGAGTCATCATCCTTATACATAATTAAAAAATTCGTTACGCAGGAGCTGCGTCAACTTAGCGAATTTCCTTGGAAAACATAAATCACTCTCTAGCGGAGATAATTAAAGTGTGATCAAAATGAAATTTAATATCAAATATGACTTTAGTATTTGCAAAAATTAAATTTATTAATAGTCAATATAGTGCGATATATAACGTTTATAGTTTATAGTTACTATGGAAGCGACAATCAAAATTGACATTTTAAAATTAAAACAAAATTTTAATAAAATAATTTTATAGTTATCTTATAGAAGTAGAGTTTCTGTGATGATGACAAAATCAACAAAAATTTTAACTAACTCCAAAAAAAGAAGGAGGATATTCTATGTTCGACTGTTAAGTAATGTAACAACTAACTGACTTAGATGTTTGAATACCCAGTATATACTGAGTTGTATATCAATGATTAAATTGTTAACAATTCTGCGTATTCGAAGTGTTAACAATTCTTTCCGAGGAATATATAATCACAAATGATGTGAAAACTAGTTTATGAAAATCTTTTTCAAACAAAACTTTATTTTAAAAAGAAGATTTTTTGTTAACAATTTTTTTTCTATCTTTTACGGTTTCAAAGATGTATATATACGCCCTTCCCCTCGAGCGAAGGACAACACGTTCCAATGGTTTCAAAGATAAGCAATTTTGCCCAAATATAGTCCGATTTTGCCCATTACATGAACCCACGAACTTGACCTTACTTTTTTGCTCTAGAACACATTTCAGCTCGTTATCTCCTTTTGTTCTTCGCTTATCGTGTCCACAGATATTTCATGTATTCGTGTCAAACAAACACAAAATATTAAACATCTCTCTTATATTAGAATAATCGAAAAATGTATAAGTATAGTTGTAGAAAATCAAGTTTGCTACAATTCATTACCTGATCATTTTTTCAAACTCTAATGTGAACAGAGATATTTAAAATTTTAACTTTCAATCTTTAATTGTAAATATTCCTGTAAATATTACTGTAACAGAAAAATGATAAGAAACAAAATTACAGTAAAACTTAGTATCTACCACTTAACTCCTGATAAATTTTTCGATTTTTCAAATATTAAGGTAGATAGTCAAATTTTGTGTTTCCCCTTCCCTCTAACCCCCCCCCCCTGCCACCTTATCCGATTTTACCCATTAACGAACTTGACCTTTAGGATACCAAAAGCGCCTCAAATACCAAATTCCATTCGGAATCGGAATAAAACTGTGACTGCTAGAGAGTCCACAGACACATAAAAAAGTAAACATATATATATATATATATATATATACAGGGTGACCCGTAAGTAGTCGAGTTTCATAAAAGGGTAGATAGAGGATACGATTTTGGAACGAAAAGTCCTGAGATACCTTTTTTTTAGACCGTTAATTAATTATTAATTAATTAAGGCCAAAATTAATTCATTAATAATAATATAACCCTTTTCGTTAACACTCGCTTTTAATACCCGTCAAATTTTTGTACCGGGCTTTTAAATGAAATCGATTCTTCGCTCCAATAATAAATTTTAAAAACATACTAAGAGAAAACTTAAGAAATAAACTTCAACCAAATTTTTTCTTAGAGTTAATAAATTTACATCTCATCTATAGCACGGTAGTGCGACAGGCCGAGTTTAAGGGTTTTTTTGCGTTCGCGTTTACTATTACTATACGAAAAATGAGAGTCGATCTGACCCCGAAATATCTTTGAACGAAAAAAGCTACAGTGCTGATTTTCCGACTATAGCCTATTTAGGAAATTTTAAGATAACGAGTTTTCGGTTTTCGTTAAGAAATAAACGGTTAAAAAGTTATTTCAGTTCAAAAACCCAAAAAACATGGACACACCTCTAATTCATGGAGAGACATAATCATAAATTCAGGGCCTAGACCAGAAGTCCTTTACCAGAATTTGTAAACTTTATTTTTTCAAACGAAAAAACTCAGAAAATGGGGAAGAACACCAAAATTACCTTTTTATTCCCAGTATATGTAAATATATATGTAAATATACATGGTATATTAAGTTTAGTCCCGACTTTGTAACGTTTGAAAATCCGTTTGACTGTCTGCGGACGCAATAACCCAAGAACGAAAACAGATGAACAGCTAATTTTATTGTATGTGTAGAAAAAAGTAAGGTCAAATTCGTTAATGGACAAATTTTTACTTTTAACCGAAAATCAGATCCACCCTTCTTCCATTTCGATGGTGATTTTTTGGCGCCGACCTCAATATTATTTAGATATCTACATTAGTGTAGGGTGTCATCTTAAATCGAATATGGCAACCGCCGCAACATAACGATTTTTAATTTCCACGTTAACCCCTATGATATGGGTATCAAATGGAAGGGCTTGATGAGCGAAACAAATTAAGAAAAGAAACGTCATTCTAAATCCAATATGGCGGCCACCGTAAATGGCGATTTATAATTTCCACATTAACCCCCATGATATGGGTATCGAATAAAAGGGTTTGATGAGCAAAACTCAGTATTTAAAGTGACGTTATTCTAAATCCAATATGGCGGCCGCCGCAAATGACGATTTAGAATTTCCACATTAACCCCTATGATATGGGTATCAAATGAAAGGGCTTGATGAGCGAAACAATTTCATTAAAGTGACGTCATTCTAAATCCAATATGGCGGTCGCCGCAAATGGCGATTTATAATTTCCACATTAACACCTATGATATGGGTATCAAATAAAAGGGCTTGATGAGTGAAACATAATAAGTAAAGTGACGTCATTCTAAATCCAATATGGCGGCTGCCGCAAATGGAGATTGATAAAATCCTCTGAAACCCCTATGATATGGGTATCAAATAAAAGGGCTTGATGAGTGAAACATAATAAGTAAAGTAACGTCATTCTAAATCCAATATGGCGGCTGCCGCAAATGGAGATTGATAAAATCCTCAGAAACCCCTATGATATGGGGTTCAAATGAAAGGGCTTGATGAGCTATATATATATATATATATATATACATATATATAGCTCATCAAGCCCTTTTGTTTGATACCCATATCATAGGTGTTAATGTGGAAATTATAAATCGCCATTTGCGGCGATTGTATTGTATTATTGATAAAATCCTCAGAAACCCCTATGATACGGGGTTCAAATGAAAGGGCTTGATAAAATGACGTCATTCTAAATCCAATATGGCGGCTGCCGCAAATGGAGATTGATAAAATCCTCAGAAACCCCTATGATACGGGGTTCAAATGAAAGGGCTTGATGAGCTATATATATATATGTATATATATATATATATATATATATATATATATATATACATATATACATATATATATATATATATATATATATATATATACATATATATATATATAGCTCATCAAGCCCTTTCATTTGAACCCCGTATCATAGGGGTTTCTGAGGATTTTATCAATCTCCATTTGCGGCAGCCGCCATATTGGATTTAGAATGACGTCATTTTACTTATTATGTTTCACTCATCAAGCCCTTTTATTTGATACCCATATCATAGGTGTTAATGTGGAAATTATAAATCGTCATTTGCGGCGACCGCCATATTGGATTTAGAATGACGTCACTTTAATGAAATTGTTTCGCTCATCAAGCCCTTTCATTTGATACCCATATCATAGGGGTTAATGTGGAAATTCTAAATCGTATATTTATATATATATATATATATATATATATCTATACATATACGTTTCACAAAGTATTGATATTCGATCAAAAATATAAATGTAAGAAAGGGCTGAGTTTTCGGGGAAATCCTTAATATAATAGTTGCTTCTTAAAAAGTGATGATATCCCATTAAAGAGCCGAGCTATTTACAAAGTAAATAGCTCTAGACTTCATATTATATTTGCTCCTTAAAAAGTGATGATATCCCATTAAAGAGCCGAGCTATTTACAAAGTAACGAGAGCTATTTACTTTATAAATACCTCGGCCCTTTCTTCTATATCATCACTTTTTAAGGAGCAACTATTATATGAAGTCTACAGCTTTTTACTTTGTAGAACTCAGGTGAGCATTTCTCTAAATACTTGTAATAAATTCCGCCCGCAAAAATTGTTGATGGAGCTCGATTTTACACGGTGGTTAAGTCGATGCGTTGTATTTCAGCAGAGCTTTTTGAAACGGCTCATCTGTACTTCCAGATTTGTACGTCGAACAAAATTTCAGGAACCGCGCGTTATTACATCTGATACGTTTTTATAGCCGTACAATTCGCACACAAATTTTTCGAGAGTTGCGAGTGTTTGATATTGTAATCCTGGCACATCAGATTTAGCAAGGTCAGTCAGTGCGTTCTGGTAAACCAAATTGTTCTTAATAATTTGAAACGGCCTCTTTTTTTCTTTCTTAAAAAATGGGTTGTAATCACATCCCGTGAGGGCGTGAAACCCTGGTAAACTTAAACATACTGTTGGTCCTAATTCAATATGCAACTGGGTGATATTTATAATTCTTCTTTTATTAGCTGCTCGATACTTCATGTAAATATTTAAACTATTATTCTTCAGGTGATCCATATTCCCAAGCATGATGATCAGAACATCGGTGTCATACGATTTTTTTATGAGAACATTGAAAGCAGACCCGTTTTCAAGTTGACAAGCATGATATACTATTTTGGTGTCTCTAGCTTCTTCGTGATACAATATAATCTTCATTAATTGTCTGCACAATAACATTATTTTCAATTTTATAAGAGTAACAACAATCGTAATTTAAATTAATTATTGTTTTACCAATAAAAGGCGCCATTTCTGGATCGTATCAATGATCGATTCAAAATGCCACTGAGGCCTTTTTAAAGTTGATATTTTTTAATTCCTTCATGAAATCTGTCTGTCGAACTTGCATAGGACCACTTATAATTAAGTCAATGGAATTTTCTTCGTTCGGTAGAGCACGGTCATAATCTTTGATTGACGGAGAGATATATTGGTCAAATTAGATGCCAACTCGAAGTGCCTTAGTCGTGGTTAAACTTTGCATAATTTTCTTGGATATGTTACTAAACGTTGCCAGAACATCACGTAGAGTATGTAAAAAAAAAAGCCATCAACTAATACTACATCGAACATCAGTGTATGTTTCCTGGTTGGTGCTCTTTTTCAAAAACTGCAACAATAGCTGATTTCTCTGTTTTACAGATTGATCCATCGAAATGACACAATGACATTGGAATTGGAATAATGGGATAGCATAAAATTTTCTCGATGTCAACTGCATGATCCATTCATAAGCCCAATATTCTTCCAAACAAATCTCGCTGTATGCTGACTTCTTGGACTTTACCACCACTTTTCATTTTTTTCTTAACAACTTCCGAAGAAAAATATTTTTAATCGTTGTATCGGTTTCTCATATCTTTCCTTAGATACAGAACATTTATTTATAAATTTTTCACGCAATTCATTACCTTTGAAGTCAGCATTCAATAAGAACTGCTCTACGTCGCTTGAAGCTGCTCTCCCATTAGAAATATTAAACAATTGTTTTTCATCTAGGCCTGTATCAAATGGGTTTTTGAATTTGGAAAATTCATTGATAAATTTTTTTAAGTTGTTCATTGTCTTATTTTATACGATCCTTCTCCAAATCAGCAGTTACGTCTTGACGTTTTCGTAAGCCGGTTGCCTCATATATATACGATATTATTGTTGATCTTATTTGGTGGCTTAAACACCATCGTTGTCTTGCAGAAATGGAATTGGTGAAGTTAATTATTCCAATTAACTTTTTCGCTGCATCAGCGTTAATCGTTTGTTCAAGTGTCAAATCGATTGGTTGTTTGGAGAATGACTTTTCGGTCCGTTGAATTCCAGAATATCCTTTTTCCAATTAACACAGTAAATTTGACACTTTCTGGGTGGTCTTTTATCTCCAGAAAACGAAATTTTAATTATGTTTAATTAACTTATTTTTTTAGTAACTGACACCTTTTACACGTCTAATGTTTGAATATTCTCTGGTAACGGCGTTTTTTCTATATTTCAATATTTTTTGACGCAAAATAGTGGCCGCATTTTGAAAAATATCTCTCTCTTCCAACAACGAAAATAAATATTCGTCAACCTCACGACCTTTCCCTATTACTTTTTTATGATGCATTACAGTTACTTCAAGTAAGTCTGTGTATTTCTTTATCAATTTTTTCTCGAAGAAACTCTGACCTAAGTCACTATCAAAGGTATCTCCATTGTCAGTAGTTAATTTTTTTACAGTATCATTATAGTATTTACAGAGAAAGGAGAAAAAAAAACATTTCCTGTTTTTAATAATATTTTCATCAATGAACTACCTTAAAAGCTTCTTCCCGATATTTTAATTTTTTATGATAGTCAGTTTTTGGTTTTTCTTTGTATAGCTGTAAAGAATTTATGTATTCAACCCGACAAATAAGATGACCTTTACAATCTGCTGTACTTTGTAATTGTTTATATACTATTGTATCCTCCAAAAATGCTTTAAATGGTTGAAGAATTTTTAACAGAGCATCTTTGTCAATAGAATATAATTGTACATCCGGCCTTTGACTTTTCTGCGAGTTTTGGAGTAAAAAATACAAACATTGATATTTTCTGATGCTGGATCAGAATCAGCTGTCCCATGTTCCGAACTCTGACCGGATTTATCTTGAACTTCTGAATGATGATCCTCATTGTTTTTGTTACCGACACCTTTTTAATTTTGACCAACACCTTCTCCACTTTGACCAACACCTTCTTCAATTTGAGAGTCTATGTGTTCAATTTCAATATTATGCCCAATTTGCTCATTTGTGGATGAAATATATATGCATAAATCAGCAACAACATCTTGGTGCATATCATTAAAGATAAAGTTTAAGCAGCCCGTGACCTTGGATTATATTCGGGATCCATAGAAAAAAGACTCCAGGAAGAAAGATAACAAAGAGAAATGCGTGCAGCTGCCTACCGTTACAGCAAAATCATCGTTTACATTCATTGTAAAATCCTTGTTACAATGGCAAGAAAGCGCTGATGATTTAGTATAAATTTCTTTTACTATGAAAATTATTACATGGCTCTTAATTAGCAGAAACTCGCTTTATCAAAAAAGTTAGCTCTAAAAAATTATATTTAAAAAAATTAAAAGATTGAAAATATAAATTTTTTAAATTATTTTCTGTTCATAATTTATTTGTGAAAGAATTTCTGGAAATTATCAAATGTCTGCTAATTTTAATTTTTCTTTATTAATAGTATACATAAAATATTACTTTATAATAATTGGATTCTTTACAATACTTGTTGATGAAGTAAATTCTACAATTGTTGACAGATTCTTCTTGTACCTAGTGTTGTTTTATACTTGTCAAATTTGCGTAACATTGCCGATGATAACCTTTTGCAATAGATACTTCCGTTGGTAAAATCAAATCAAAATATTTTAATTTATATTCTTGCCGAATTTTTAATGCTATTCGACATTTCATTAAAATAGTCTCAGAGAATGGAATAACCTTTCCACCATCTTTCACTTTACAAATTACACACCACGTGCTTTCTATCATAATCGAAAAACAGAATTTCCTCCAAAGGAAATACAGCTATTGTTTTTGCACCAATGTTTGAATTTCGTAAAAATTTCTTCAAATGTCCATCGATCCTACCTATTAGATGTTAAAAATCACTATCGCAAAAATTTGTGTATATATATATATATATATACATATATATATATATATATATATATATATATATATATACATATATATATATATATATATATATATATATATATATATATATATATATATATATATATATATATATATATATATATATAATATAAAGCCCTTTATATTACAATATATATATAATATATATATATATATAAAGCCCCTTTAAAGTCCCTTTTCCCTCGTCCGATTTTACCCATTAACGAACTTGACCTTTAGAATACCAAAAGCGACTCAATACCAAATTTCATTCCAATCGGAATAAAACTGTGACCGCTAGAGAGTCCACAGACATTTTATAAAAGTACATATATATATATGCATATATACATATATATATATATATATATATATATATATATATATATACATATATATATATATATATATATATATATATATATATATATATATGTATATATATATATATATATATATATATATACATTTTTAAAAATTAGAGAGTCCACAGACATTTAAAAAAAGTACATATATATACATATATATATATATATATTTGTATATATATATATATGTATATATATATATATTTGTACTTTTTTAATATTCTTATACTTTTACTTTATACTTTTTTTATTCCAATCGGAATAAAACTGTGACCGCTAGAGAGTCCACAGACATTTAAAAAAAGTACATAAATATATATATATATATATATATATATATATGTATATATATATATATATATAAAGTACATAAATATATATATATATATATATATATATATATATATATATATATATGTATATATATATACATATATATATATGTATATATGTATATATACATATATATGTACTTTTTTAAAATGTCTGTGGACTCTCTAGCGGTCACAGTTTTATTCCGATTGGAATGAAATTTGGTATTTGAGTCGTTTTTGGTATTCTAAAGGTCAAGTTCGTTAATGGGTAAAATCGGACGAGGGAAAAGGGGCTTTATAGGGAGGGGAACACACCAAATTTGACTATCTCCCTTAATATTTGAAAAATCGAAAAATTTATCAGGAGTTAAGTGGTAGATACTAAGGTTTACTGTAATTTTTATTCTTATCATTTTTCTGTTACACTAATATTTAAAGAAATATTTACAATTAAAGATTGAAAGTTAAACATCTAAATATCTCTGTTCACATTAGAGTATGAGAAAAATGATCAGGTAATGAATTGTTGCAAACTTGATTTTCTACAACTTTTCCTTATACATTTTTCGATTATTCGAATATTAAGAGAGATATTTAATATTTTGTGTTTGTTTGATACGAATACATGTAATATATTTTATTGTAAAACATTTTGATTGTCGTTTCCATAGTTTCCAAAGTTTCCATATAATCGTTATTTTGGCTGTTAATAAATTTAATTTTTGCCGAAACTAAAGTCATATCAGATATTATATTTCATTTTGATCTCACTAAAATTATGAGCGCTAGAGAGTGATTTATGTATTCTAAGGAAATTCGCTTAGTTGACGCAGCTCCTGCGTAACGAATTTTTTTTATTAGTCATGATGCATTGAACGATTCAAATGATATATTTTGTTGTTAATAATCACACCAAACTACACACAAATTAAAATAAAACATTAAAACGTGCTCACAACAACACATATAACTAGTCGCTCCAAAACAATAACTGAAAATGTACAGCCGGTACAGCTGTACAAGATCACGTGACCAGGAGCCAATGAGAGCGCAGAGAACAGCCACAACTGCCCCGATGATCGGTGCTCTCACTCACTCTTACGGTTACACGCAGCGTATTGCAGTCTATCATAGGCAACATTTATTTTCATGTTTGCTGATAATTAAACCCCACAATAAGTTTTTGCCCTTTTGTAATTATTTTTAATTATGTTTATTGAAGACGCTGTTTAAATCGCAGTGTGAATAAAACACTTCATTTAATATAAAAAAGGCGTTACGCAGGAGCTGCGTCAACTTACCAAATTTCCTTAAAATACAAAAATCACTCTCTTGCGGTCAGAATTTTAGTGTGATCAAAATGAAATATCGTATCTGACATGATTTTAGTATTTGAAAAATTTAAATTTATGAATAGCCAAAATACAACCATATACAACGATTAATAATATGCTATTGTAGTTTCAAGTTACTCTGGAAACGACAATCAAAATTCACATTTCAAAATTGAACCAAAATTTCAATAAAATATTTTTATAGTTATTAAAGTATAAAAAACTTTAAACTATACCTTATTTTTTAGAAATAAGGTATAGTTTCTGTGGAAATGAGAAATTTAACAAATATTTTAACCGACTCCAAAAAAAGAAAGAGGAGATTCTATGTTCGACTATATGTATTTTTATAAATGTATGTTCACCGATTTCTCCGTCAATTGTGGATCCACTTTGAAAATTCTTGTTTTGTATGAAAGACTATACTCTCGAGGTGGTCCCATTGTCATCAAGACATCAAGTCTGATGAGGGGATCCCTTCAAACCGATCAGTAGGTAGCATGTCATACCAATAATAATATTTTATTACAAGTAATGTAACAACTAACTGAGATAATTGTGTGAATACCCAGTATATACTGAGTTGTATATTAATGATTGAATTGTTAACAATTCTGCATATTCGAATTATTAACAATTCGCTTTCCGAGGAACATTTAATAAAAAATCATAAGAAAACTATTGAGTTTATGAAAAAAAAAATTTCAAACAAAAGTTGTTTATTTTAAAATGAAAATTATTTTTTGAAAAAAATTTCAGCTCGTCATCTCTTTTCATTCTTGAGTAATCGTGTCCACAGACAGACGGACATGTGGAAATGGTCGAATTTTATGCACACATATAACAAACATTCATCCCTACGATCAATATTTTTAAGCGTTACAAAGTCAGGATTAAGCTTAATATACCTTATAGATTTACATATACTGGGTGTAACAATTATACGTAATAGGTTTGGACAAGAATTGTCTTTCGGATTAAGTCTGTATATTGTTATTTTTAGCTTTTTAGTGTAATGAGTTTTTGTGTTTTTTGAAGTCGGTTGATTTTTTTTTAAAAGTTTTTTAAGAACTTTTTATAAAATATATTTCATGTATTCATGTCAAACAAACACAAAATATTAAATATCTCCCTTAATATTAGAATAATCGAAAAGTGTATAAGGCGTAAAGTTGTAGAAAATCAAGTTTGCTACGATTCATTTCTTGATCTAACTCTTAAGAAGTTTAACTTTTAATCTTTAATTGTAAATATTTCTGTAAATATTAGTGTAACAGAAACATGATAAGAAACAATTAAATACTACGAAGTATGCTTAGTAAACTTAGTAACAATTAAATATACGAAGTAATACTTAGTACCTCAAATTTCATTCTAATGGGAATAAAACTGTGACCGCTGGAGACTCCACAGACATTTAAAAAAAGTACATATACACAAATTTTAGCGATAGTGATTTTTAACATCTAATAGGTAGGATCGATGGATATTTGAAGAAATTTTTACGAAATTCCAACATT
Source organism: Nineta flava (assembly GCA_963920215.1). NCBI lineage: Eukaryota > Metazoa > Arthropoda > Insecta > Neuroptera > Chrysopidae > Nineta > Nineta flava. The sequence continues at coordinate 37,661,627 of OY986043.1, read as the reverse complement.
TGTGCAAAAACAATAGCTGCATTTCCATTGGAGGAAATTCGCTAAAAAACAAACTTTGGTTTTTTTTTTTACATGTTAACTCCCTTAAAAGTGTCTGCCTTTATTATTCATTGTAAAATTGTCTTAATTTTACATTAAAGATTGTTGGCTTCGGAATAAAACACTATCTTGGGACATTTTTTTTTGCACCTGTCCTTTATTTGCACCTATTATTTAAGTATTTTGAAGGCCAATTTTATTAATAAATGGCATACGTCTAGGGTAATGGGGGACATAAAAATAGAAGAAAACACAAAATATAAAATATCTCTCTTAATATTGGAACAATTGGAAAATGTATAACGAGTCAAGTTGTAGAAAATCAAGTTTGCTACAATTCATCAGCGTATCATTTTTCTTAAACTCTAATGTGAACAGAGATATTCAGTATTTCAACTTAAAATCTTAAATTGTAAATATTTCTGTAAATATTAGTAAAACAGAAAAATGATAAAAAACAAAATTACAGTAAAACTAAATACTTTCAACTTAACTCCTGATAAATTTTTCGACTTTTCAAATATTAAGGGAGATATGTGAAATTTTGTTTTTCCCTTCTTCAAAACCCCCTTTCTCCTCGACGGATTTTACCCTTTATTGAACTTGCCTTTTGAATACCAAAAGCTCCTCAAATACCAAATTTCGTCAAGCGGAATAAAACTGTGACCATAAGATAGTCCACAGACACATAAACTTATGTTTACATATATATACATATATATATATATATATATATATATATATATATGTATATATATATATATATATATATATATGTATATACATATATACATATATATATATATATATATATATATATATATATATATATATATATATATATATATATACATATCTTGTCTTAACTATGAATATTGAATTCGAACTGGTATAATTAATAAAAAATAATTATTATTCCAAAAACATATTGTTTATTATTCTAATGCTTTATGATACACAACATTCTTAGTTTTATTTTCTAGCTACTTCAATTGTTGGCGTATTAAAACGTCTTGCGTGTTGTCCTGCAGGCGTCTTATCGGCGTTGATGTCATGATGTCTATTGCGGTCGTGAATAATGCAACCATTTCGTTGTGCTAATGGAAAAATATTTGGAGTTGTTCCCCAATTGGTCTATTCACCAAATTGTTGTTGTGTGTACAACGCTGATCGACTTGTCTTGCTTAATCGCCCAAAAAATAAATTTGCAAAAATTTGTAGTTACTATCCCGCATTCGTCATAAGGAACTTGTTAGATGATATATTTGACCCTGAATCTGCCAAGGTAAACAGATAATAAATATATGTAATATAGGATATCGTATAGCGAATTGTTTGTACCACCATGTGGCTCTCCCATGTTGCTCTCAAAATACTTTCTCAGCACTCCCATTCCATCATCAACTTTTTTAAACACACTCACTTCTTTCTGGTTTTGGTAATTTACCGAGCTACAAATGTACTTTAAGCCATTTCAATTGATACACCATTTCAATTGAAAGCTGCCAACGTATTTTGCATCAGGCACGTGGTGGTAAAAGTTTATTGTTTTTCAATATACTTACCTTGAAACTTGGCTTAAATTTTTCTCGAATAACTTTTGTTGCGCCAAATGACGTTATTTGAAACCAATTATATTATTGCTCGATATGAGTCAAAAAATGTTTAGAATCTGGCCCATTTCCCGAAACCAATTAATGTAGTGGCTCTTCTGTCAGTACCAGTCGCGCCAATTTGACTTGACCGCTCGCGCAACACAATCCAGAGGCTTTATTTTTAAACTTAAATGCCTTTCAATATTGATACACAATGTTCATTGGTTCAATAGCAACGATTTGCTGTGAACTGTAATCGATTTCCACATTATATATCGATAGGGGTTAAACGCAACATTTCTATGTTGTTGATTTCTATTCGATCGATTCCGTTCTACTTCATTTCGCGTTTCGCGTTGCTCGTCAGTTTGGCTTGCTCATGTGTATCTTTCACTTCTAGCTTTTCGAGCTCTTCGACTTAAGTTGGTACGTATAATTGCTGGCATTTTTAAAAACAAAAATTCATTTGAAAAAAAAAATGTGGACGCCATATGAGTCAATTCGAAAAAGAGGGCGACCTCTAACAACATGGCGTGATGAACTTGGCGTGATGAAATATGCAGGTGCACAATGGTTTACAAAAGCTAAAAGCAGAAAGTCATGGGTTCATTGGGGGAGGTCTTTGCCCAACAAGGGCTAAATTAGGGCTATATTCTTATTACTTAGTATATATATATATATACATATATATATATATATATATATATATATATATATATATATATATATATATATATATATATATATATATATTTATTTATTTATTTATTTATTTATTTATTCGTTGCATATATAATGTTCTTTATTTCTGATTTTTATATTTGAATTATAATAGTAATGTTTTTGTGAATAATTCAACTGAAACTTTATTTCTCTGTAAAGCAAAGTGTTAATTTATTGTTTTACTTAATTACAATATTTAATTACAATAAAAGATTATTATTATTTTTACCTGTAAAGCAAAGAAACAACATTCAATGTCGATTATTCACTTTGTTGTTCCTTTCTTCACAAAATCTTTATTAATATTTGACTGACATCGTGTCATAATCAATTTTGGTTACTTTTCACAGTAACCATAAAAATTGGTTTTGGAAATTCAAATAGAATTAGGAAAGTATAGTGTCTTTCCTTACACCTCCCCCACTTCGGAGAACAAATGCGAATCATTTTCTATACCTTCCGTGATGGAATCCGAAGCCCGAATAAGGTAAGTAATATGGAATAGGTTTGATTCCGATTTTCTATGGCCAGTATTAACCTTGTAAATTGAATTGAATATATATATATATATATATATATATATATATATATATATATATATATATATATATATATATATATATATTAATACATTACCGCAGGAACAGCTTAACGAAACTTAAAGAATTTCCTAAGAATACATGAATCACTCTCTAGCGATCATAATTTTAGTGTGATCAAATTGAAATACAATATCTGATATGATTTTAGTATTTGCAAAAATTAAATTTATTAATAGCCAAAATAGAACGATATATAACGATTATTGTTTATTGTTACTACGGAAACGACAACCAAAATTGACATTTCAAAATTAACAAAATTTTAATAATATAATTTTATAGTTTATTTTAACCAACTCCAAAAAAAGAAGGAGGGGATTCTATGTTCGACTGTTAAGTAATGTAACAACTAACTGACTAACATGTTTGATTGAGTTGTATATCAGTCATTAAATTATTAATTAAATTCTGCGTATTCGAAATGTTAACAATTCTTTCCGAGGAACATATAATCACAAATTATGAGAAAACTATTGAGTTTATGAAAATCTTTTTCAAACAACACTTGTTTATTATAAAAAGAAGATTTTTTATTAACAACTTTGTTTTCTATCTCTTACGGTTTCGAAGATGTATAGAAAACCACCCCCACCCCACCCGAGCGAAGAGAAACACGTTCCAATGGTTTCAAAGATAAACAGTTTTGCCCAATATAGTCCGATTTTGCCCATTAACGAACTTGACCTTACTTTTTTGCTCTAGAATACATTTCAGATATGCGGAAATGGCCAAATTTTATGAACACATATACCAAACATTCATGCCTACGATCAATATTTTTAACCGTTACAGTCGTGATTAATCTTAATATACCTTGTATAATTACATATACTAAATTATACGTAATTGGCTTGGGCAAGAATTGTCTTTTGGATTAAATCTGAAAATTGTTATTTTTAGCTTTTTAATATAGTAACTTTTTGTATTTTTTGAAGTCAGTTGAATTTTTTTTTTAAATTTTTTACAATAAAATATATTTCATGTATTCGTGTCAAACAAACACAAAATATTCAATATCTCTCTTAATATTAGAAAAATCGAAAAATGTATAAGGAGTAAAGTTGTACATAATCAAGTTTGCTACAATTCATTACTTGATCTTACTCTAATGCGAGCAGAGATATTTAGAATTTTTACTTTCAATCTTTAATTGAAAATATTTTTGTACATTTTAGTGTAACAGAAAAATGATAAGAAACAAAATTATAGTAAAACTTAGTACCTATTAGGAGGAAATTCGTTAAAAACCTTAATAAACCACCATCGTCATATATATTTATAAACAATACTGTCTATTCAAGTATTTATTGTAATTATGCGGCACATGTCACATGCGAGAAATTATTGAAAATTTTTTTTCAAAAATTATTCAATATTTTGAAGTTATTTGTGTGGTGATACGTAATTTATATAAATTAGCATAAAATAACTCCATTTGTATAATTTTTTATTGCAAGATATTGTTCGTAGCTAACAAATTTCTTTGTTCTTAGGTAGATGTTAATTACTTTCATAATCTAGAGCACGGAAGTGCGTAAGGCCATAATAAACCTACACATTACAGCCAAAAACATACTATTCTTACTCTTAAACAAAATTTGGACAACACATAACATTCCAAAAACTTGGAAACAAGTATAAATCATTCCTATTCACAAACAAGGCAAAGAAAAATTAAACCCAACGAGCTACAGATCAATTTCGATTACAAACCATTTCTCAAAAATACTAGAACGGCTAGCATTTAAAACATTAAAATGGTTGCTTGAAAGTCAAAATTTATTAACTGAACATTAATACAGATTTAGAAAACACAGATCTACGCAAAATTGTTTGAGCATATTTGATAATGATATCAAATATGCTTTGGCTACGAATCAAAAACTATATACCGTCTTTTTTGATATTAATAAAGAACTCGACTCTATATCCAGAAAAAAAATTGTAAATCCTTATACAAATGGAACCTAAAAGGCAACCTTCCTATGTTTATAAAACATTTCTTATGTAAAAGAACATTTAAAATAAAAATCCAGAACACACTTTCATCAAGTCATTCACTAATGAGAGGTGTGCCACAAGGATCCATTCTCTCTGCTTCACTATTTAATATCGCAATGAACAATATTATCGAAAATATATCACGTCCAAACAAAATTCTTCTTTAAGCTTACGATATTCTCATCTTTTTTTCTATACCTAACCAAGATTACGCTCAGTAATATCTTCAAAAATCCATCAATAAAATAAAGAAATGGACAGAAATTAATTCTCTTGAAATATCTATACCTAAAACAAAATGCAAAACATTTTATAGACACAAACGTGAATCATTCAATTTAAAAATAAACAATCACACTATTGAGATTGTCAATAAGCATACATTTCTAGGTTTAATATTTGATGAGAAACTTACATGGAAGACACACATTGAAAATTTAAAACATAGATGCATTAATTCTCTAAATATTCTTAAAATACTGGCCAACAAAAGCATGGGATCAGATCGAACAACACTCCTAATAGTATACAAATCTCTAATACTTAGCAAACTCGATTTATCGAAGTGTTGCAAGTTCGAAAAATTCCACAATGTTAAAATAGAAATTCAGTGGCTCTCAAACGAAAACTTCGACTATGGATTTACCGAAAAACAATGATGGTGTTAGTCATGGAACATAATAGCAACGACTGCGAATTAGCTGCTACAACAGATAAACTTGTCCCTGATGTGGAAAATGATAGTAGTCAAAATGATGGTGTTATTGAAGTTCAGCGCAGGAATCAGCGTAGAAAAATCTTAATTGGAGCGTCGAACAACGACAATTTAGCACTGAAAGCTAGCGAAACGAAAATTTGGCTTTTTCTGGGTAAAGTACATCCTGAAAGTACTACAGAACACGTGATAAATCATCTTAAGTCCAAATTCCCAGATGCTGTTTTTGAATGTGATGAGCTACCAACAAAAGGCAGAGACAAAGCATTTAGAATTGGAGCTGACCCAAGTTTGGAGGAGGGCGTATGGAATGCTGACACTTGGCCTAAAGGAACCGAAATCCGAAGATATTTTTTTCGACAATCAGTTGCCAGATTCCACTAGCAACTGAATATGTTGTAAAAAAACTGAAAACCACACAAAAATTGAAATTTACCACCAAAACGTTCAAAGGTTAGCCCCAAAATTGGGTGAATTCGAGGTGCTTTTACAAAAGAAGAATCCCATGTTTGTATGTTTCTCTGAACACTGGCTTTAAGCAGAAGAATATCTATCAGTTAAACTCACAGCATATACGGAGGAACTTGTATTTTCACCAGAGCAGATATTGTTACTGAACTTATTGATATTCCAAAAGAGTTCTGTTTTGAAAAAGTGTTTGAGTGCACTGGTATAAAATGATCTGTTTACAAAAATGTGCTGTTTTGTGTAAATAGATCATCTATAACAAGTGATTGTGAGTTTTTTATTTATTTTAACAATTTTTTAGAATTTATTTTTAATAAATTCAATCATAATTTTCCCTTTGACTTGGGTACTAGACCTAATTATACGCCAAATATCATCTTTAAAGGACATCTGGCTAGGCCCTACGTTTTTATCCTGTCTAATGAAAATTGTGGGCGTACCCGCTATTTTACGATTTTTGAACCGTTTATGTAGTAACGAAAAGCAAAAATTTGTTCTCTTATAATTCCCTAAATAGATTATATTTGAAAAACCAGCACTAGCTATTTTCGTTCAGAAGATATTTTGAGGTCAAAGCTGGTCTGAGGTAAAATTTCCTGTAGTAATAGTACTGTAAGCGCGAAGGCAAAAAACCCCTTAAGCTCGGCCTGTCACACTACCGTGCTCTAGATAAATATCCAATAATTATCTATGGAGATTTTAATATTGATATTCTTAAATCAAATTGTAAAAACACTTAAAATTTTAAAACTTTAATATCTACTTTTAACATGCATTTTAACATAACCAAGGCTGCAAGAATTTCTGCGACCTGTTCAAGCTGTATAGACAATATCTGATCATACTGCACAAACAATAAGTTATTATTCCCATACTGTTAAATCGTATATTGATAAACAGATTGAATATAAACGATCTTTGACGATTATCTTATCGCTCATGAATTTTGGGATGAAACTATGAACACATCTGATCCTTCCATTGCCTATGACACATTTTATGAAGCACTTATGCACTACTATGCAATTGCTTTTCCTCTAAAGCCTAAAGTTATTAACAAAGACGCTAATATAGTATCTAATAAAAACAATCTTGGCTCACCGATAAAATAAAAAATATGTCGATGACAAAACGTTTATTGCATGACTCGGTAGAGTTAAAAAATATCTACAAACTGTATACTCATGTGTTACGTAGAGAAATAAATGCCTCAAAAATGGAAGTAAATAGTCATGCCATTGCAAGCTCCAATAATCCAATAAAAGCTGGTTGGTCATTGATTTAATCTTTAAAACTTGATGGCAACACTTCTAAAGACAAGCTTACTATTGCCCAATGCTTTAATAAACATTTTAATAGCGAAGAACAGGAACTACAGTCACCTGGCAATCTGACATTTAACATTCAAACTGGTTCCAGTTTCTAGCTCCAGTACATCCATCAGATGTGATAACTACCATCCATAGTTTGAAAAATACAAATTCTGCTGGTTACGATGCTATAAAGGTTGCAATACTAGAGAGGTTCAGTTCAGTTTTAGCGGTTCCTTTGGCTCATGTTACCAATCTGTCATTTCAGAATGGTATCTTCCCGGAAAAACTGAAAAATGTTCTCGTCAAACCAATATTTAAAAAGGGAGATAAAACAGAAATTGGAAATTATCGGCTAATATCACTCACGTTCAATATTTCGAAAGTAATAGAAAAGCTATTTTACAAGCAAACTAGCAAATTTTGTACATTAACAAACGTTATAGCTGAGTCTCAATTTGGATTTGTAAATCACAAATCTATAAACGTGAAATAAATGAAGTTAATAGCAAAAATTCGTGCTTTGGAATGTTTTTCGATCTTTCCAAAGCGTTTGATTGTGTAAACCATGCAGTGGTGTTAGACAAGCTTGAGCATTATGGGTTAAGAGGAACTGTACTGAGGTGGATTGAATCATTTTTTCTGGGACCGTAGGCAACGCGCTGGCTCTCCATACTGAGAGGAGTCCCTCAAGGCTCAATTCCTTTCTTAATTTTAATATTGATTAATGATCTACCTGCGAGTATTTCATATAAAACTGTTCTTTATGCGGTTGCTACGTCGGTAATATATAAATCCTGCAAAGACATTTCAACCAGCAAAACCGATATTGTCAATTTGCTAAACACTTTGACGGATTGGTGTACAAGAAACAGTTTAATGCTAAACTTGGAGAAATCCCGGTGTATCCAATTTCGAAACTATTTGGAATATAATCTGCTTCAAACTTTAGGCAATGAAAAATATAATATAAAAGTTTCAAACGACGGGGTCAAATTTCTGGGATTACATGTGGACCCTCAGCTAAAGTGGAGGGGTCATATAGACGATATACGTCTAAAAATTTCAAAATATGTCTATTTACATCGTCGACCTAGACCTATTGTGTCCTTGGACGTTCTTGTCATGTACTACAGAGCATATATTAAGTCAAATATAAGATATGGGATTGTCTTTTGGGGAAATTCTTCTTATTCCGATAAAATCCTGAAAATTAAAAAACAATGCCTAAGAATTATGAAAAGAGCACGCTACAGAGGTGACTGCAAACCTCTTTTACAAGAACTCAACATTTTAACACTACCGTGTATTTCTATCTTAGAATCTGCAAGTTTTGTTAAGAGGAATTTTTCCTATTTTAAATCGCATATGAATAGCCATAACCATCTAACAAAATACAAACCAGCGCTATCTATTCCAAAAGCTGATTCTGCAATGATGTCAAGGATAGTTTATATAAACCTCTTGATAGTTTTCAACTCTGTTCCCAAGACCTTACGCGATCTTACCCTAATTTCATTTAAAAGGCCATTCAAAGCATACTGGTTAAACAGGGCGTTCTACAGTGTAAATGAATATTGAAATGATACTGAACATCAGTGAAATATTTCCATATTTTAAAAATTTTAACCTTGTTGGTTAAAAGATTCTTATATTTTTGTTATATTTCTCTTATTGTTGAGTTTAATACCATTTTTACTGCTTTTTGTTATGGAGATTAATGGTTTTGTTATCATTTTACTGATTGTTATACTACCGATTCTTTCATTAACTGATATTTATATTATTAATTATTATTTAGTATTACTCTTCCCATTGTTTTTATTATCGTATTTTTTTTACTTTTATATCAGACGCTTTCAATGTCTTTCGTGATATTATTGAATAAAGATATATTATTTTTATTATTATTATATATATATATATATAAGTTACATATTCTGGAATAGACCTATCAATATAAAAATATTAAGCAAGCATCCGGTCACAACTACAACATGTGACAACACGGGCCTTTTTCAATAATATTTTAAGCAACATAAACAAAATATCCGCATTTTATATAAAATTTACTATATAAAGCCATCGATTTTTAAGTATATCATATTCTAATATCAAAATTTAATAACGTTGTTATTCTGTTCAAATTTATTGTCAATATTCAATTGTAATTTAGTTTGTTGTATTTAATTGTATTTCTTGTAAAAATAATTATAATATCATTTCGAAATAATAAAATCATTTTTTTTCGAATAATTCTTTGCTAGAATTATAATTGGCGCAGCCGGTAGGATAGTTCGTGAAAATTCACCTACTATCTTGCGGCCATCGTAGCTTTTAACGACGGTATCGTTGAAAATACGAGTGTATATTAATACTTTGGGACGAACCTACGAAACAAATAAATAAATTATAGTTCACAGCGAGTCACGAAATACAGTGGTGGTTTGGCAACAATTGGCAACAACAGTTTATTGATCGATTAATTGGTTTATCAGAGACGACGGTTTATCGTTTTATGGTGAATATGCAGATTACGTTCATAATTCTATTGTAAGTACAATTTGTTTGTTCTTATCCTCATGCCAAATTCATATCCATCCACGCGCAGCAGAACTAACACTAAATTAAACGACGGTTCATCGTTTTCTAATAGTAATTACAAGTCCGACGGTTTATCGAACAGTGAATCAGACAATAGTTTATCTAATTCAGAATTAACAGGAAAAATTAAAAATATTAATAAAATGGCAATACCACTTCAAATACCGCAGTCAGCTACTTTAGATCAAATAATAAATCACTTTAGAATACCTGATTGTATTAAAACTATTACTCAATTCGACGGGAATAAATCAGATTTGTTTAATTTTATTGACAGTGTTGATACTATTTTTTCAACATTATTACCATTAGTAGATGAAAATCTTAAAGAAATTTATAATAATGAAGTTCGTGAAAAAGTCGTTGGAAACGCCAATGATGTACTTAATCAATACGGTAGGGTTAGAGAATGGAATAAAATTAAAGAAATCCTAATTAATCAGAATGCCGATAAAAGAGATGAATATAGTTTAACAAGAGATCTTCATACTTTACATCAAGGGAATCTTTCCGCTGAAAATTTCTTTAGTAAAGTAAACGAAGCACTCTCTTTACTCATAAATAACGTAGCATTACAACAATTAAAACAAAACACAGAAGTAAAACAAAACAAAATAGATTACTACCATCAATTAGCTTTAGATTGCTTTTTAACAGGCCTTAACAGAAACATAGTAAATATAGTGAGAGCATTTCAACCAAAAGCTCTCTCTGATGCTTGTAAACGTGTTCAAATAGAACAGAACGTGTACTATAAACAAAGTCAATTTCAAAAAACACCTGTTAAAATGAATTCAAACAATTCACATCAACTTAAAACTATTATAAGATACGTAAACATGAATGATTCTAACAGACCTTCATATAACCCAAATCGATTTACTACACAACCACGTTTTAATTCTCTGCCACAACAAAATCAACCATAAAATAATACTTTTGGTAATCATCCTCGATTACAATATAGACCTCAGGATAATAATGTGTTTAGTCAGGATCAAAATAGACCACCTCCGTCACAGCCAAATTTTCAAAATAATAATAGATATAACAATCCCCAATTTAACAAACCAATACTACCCAGACCTAAACCAATGGACATATCATCAGGAAACACTAGACGTTCATATCATAACAATGGTTTTAAACCAACTAATCATGCCAACGTTGCATCATAAGAATTATTTAATATGGACCTTGACAATCCAATCGACTCATACCACGAAAATTATAGTAATTATTCATACGATCAACATAATTATTCACATCCAATTGACCATTCACGATATAACGACTATTTCGATACCTGACATAGTTGACAGCGATCAAATCGACTTAAACGAAATTAATATTGTTGAAGATGAAAATTTTCAATTAACTGCCTCAACACAACTGGATACGTAGAGTTAAATTTGCAACAAACCCCCTTTGGAAAATTACCATACATTCACATATGGGACGGTAATAGCCAACTTAGATTTTTAATAGATACGGGTTCTGACGATAACTTTATCGATCCTAAACACACGAAACATTCAAACCTAGTACCTACTCAACAAGAAATAACGACCGCTCATAACAAACATCTGATTACTAACAAAATTTCCGTAGAATATATCAACGAACTAAATAATCAAATACCGTTAGAATTTTTAATATTTAAGTTTCGTCATTTCTTCGATGGAATTATAGGGAATCAAACACTTAGGAAATTAAACTCCCAGATAAATTACTCTAACGATTCAATAATATTCAAGAACGTAAGAAATAAAATAAAACTCCTATTTGCACACTTGAACCATTTGAACAAAGACTTATTAATCTACCTATAGACAAAAAACAGAATGACGTTTACATACCACAGACGCTCATAAACGACACCATACAAACAATAAGTGGAATTTATCATGCAAAAGATTATCATACAAAAATCTGTATTCAAAACAATTCTGACAAACACCTAAAGTTTTTACTATCTCAGCCACTTAAGGCCGAAGTATTGACAAATTATCACGAGTTTAACAATATAAACAAAAGTGTCGAACCTGATAATTTCGACTATACAGACAATTACGAATTTGTCACCAAAAACATACGTATGAATCACCTAAACCAAGAGGAACAAAAACATTTAACGAAGGCATGTATAGATTTCACACCAAAACATGACTTTTACATCCGACGTAAAGCATAGTATTTCAACTATGATACCCTCAGTGTCATAAGGAAGAAGTGAATAGACAAATTGATGAATTACTAGAAAAAGGCCGATGGCTTCTTCTATATGGATTGTACCAAAACAGGCCGATGCTTCTGATAAAAAGAAGTGGAGATTACTCGTAGACTATCGTAAATTGAACGAAAAGACTATTGATGATCGGTATCCACGTCCACACATCTCCGACATTCTAGACAAGTTAGGTAACTGCAAATACTTCTCGACCCTTGATTTAGCATCCGGTTTTCACCAAATCGAAATGCATCCGAGCGACATAGCCAAGACCAGCTTCAGTATTGATCATGGTCACTATGAATATACGCGAATGACATTCGGTTTGAAAAATGCCCCAGCCACTTTTCAAAGGGTGATGGTGTTAGAATTCAACCTGAAATAAACTTAACTGATTCAAATAATTCACAACAGGCTGAAGTATCTACTCAACATAGTTCAAGCGAAAATCTTAATAATGGTATTCCTATATCGGAACGGTGCCTAAATGAATTTAACAATCAGATAATCATTGATACCGGACTTCGCAATATGATCAATACAGAATATTTATTTAAAACGAGAAAACGCATAACAATCGAAATAGAGAACGACTTAACCACCGATAAATGTATTTCAATCTTTAAAGAATACATGACTCCTACAAAATTGAATGCTATCCACACTGACGATACTACATTCAAACTTATAAATAAAACTTATGACGAATATTTTTCAAAATATAAACTTATACGTTGCACCACGCTCTTAAGTGATGTTCAAATACTTGACGAACAAAGTAAACTCAAAGAATACCATGAGTTATCTGTCCATCGTGGAATCGACGAAACATTCAATCATCTTAAACGTACATACTATTTTGATAATATGAAATCGAAAAAACTACCTACATAAACACATGCGATACATGCCTTAAATTTAAATACGAACGTCACCCACTCAAATTGAAACAATCTCCCACAGAGATAGCCAGAAAACAATTCAAAATAATGCATATCGATATCCTTTCAATTGAAAAAACAAACATTCTCACTCTTGTTGATAAATTCAGTAAATATGGCGAATGCATCGTCGTACCTTTTAAAAATTCCGTAGAAATTCTCAAAGCATTAAAAAACTATATAGCGCGAAACGGTAACCCAAATAAAATTATACATGACAACGGATTGGAATTCTCTAATTTAGATGTACGCGAAATCCTTAAACTCTATGATATAGAAACCCACCTAACAGCCGCACGCAATTCAACAGGCAATTCTCCTGTTGAACGATTACATAATACAATCTAGGAAATTTTACGAATCTTAAAAAGTAAACATAAAAACAAAGATCTGACTGAATTACTAGACATGACAATGATAACGTATAATAATTCAATTCACTCATCCGCCGGATTATCGCTGTTCGAAATTATACGAGGTATATGCGATAAAACAATTATCGAACCGAAACAAAAGGCCATTACCGAATTCAACAATAAATGTATTGAAGAAGGTAATGAAATCAAAAAACTAATAAATGATTCGAACAAAAAACAATTAGAGCGTATCAATCGGTATAACGAAAATTTATATGAACCCCCAGAACTAGATAATGAAATTTAAAAATGTTCAACGCAATACAAAAGTCTAAGGACACCTTTTGACAAAAAGATAAAACAGTCAGAAAATAATCAGGTTTTTAAGTTACAACATTGCACAACACATCGAATATCATGACTTAACTAACACCAAAGGACTATTGGCACTTAACCTAGGACCTACCAAACTTACTTCTTATTACAATAACCTTATTCATATAATTAACGTAACTAGCATTAGAAACAGTTTAGACCAAATTTATCTCAGCTTATTTAAAACAGATTTCGATGAAGCGCTATTTCATAACATACTGAGCTTAAAACGCCAATACTTAAATATAGATCATAAAATTAAAAGTCTAGAAATACAACACTATAGACCTAAACGTGGACTTATAGATGGTATAGGAACCGTTATTAAAAAAATCACCGGTAACATGGACAATGATGATGCATTAGAAATTAATAATCAAATAGAAACGCTTAAAAATAATCAGTTGCTGATCAAAGATAGGATATCAGGACAACACCAACTTAATACACAAATGATACAACGCTTTGATAAGATTACTAACTTCATTAATTCTGAACAGGCCAAATTGCAAATGTTAGCATCTGCTATGCAAACTTATCCAAGAATTGAACAACAGTTATTTCGGTCGGAGTTCTGTTTTACTATACAATCGCAAGTAAAATATTTAGACAATCATGTAGAATAATATTCTACGCGATATTATTTCTTCTATTAGTTTAGCAAAACTCTGTATAATATCAAAACACATCTTGACAAAAAAGAGTTAACTATTGTACACGATTCACTCAGTAAACAGATTAACATACAAAATGACAAACACTTGTACGAACAATTAGAATTTAAAGCATACTATAATAATAGCAACATCCTATTTGTCGTTATGATACCTAAATTTACTAACGAGACCTTTCAAACAACAAAATTCAGACCTATACCTGAAAATCATCAAATCATACAGCCCAAAACTAATTACATTTTGTACAATCCTAATAAATTCCAATTCCTCGAACAAACATGCAATCGAATAGAACAAAGTCTAATATGTCCACCCATAAAATTACAATCACCAACATCTAATACATGTGAAATCAAGATCTTAGAAAATGTACCGGCTAATTGTACGCTACATTGCACAATGGAAAACGACTTTATTGAAGAAATTGAAGAAAATCACATCATAGTAATAACGTCAGTTCACCTAAATATCACCAATAATTGTGGTAAAAATATAACGAATTTCGTGGGACGAATTCACGTAATTTTATCACAATGCCAGGCGATATCAGCGGCATCACATATGGAAATTTACATACATGGGTTGACAATATAGAATTGGAACAAATCAATTACAACACCGTGAATATTACTAATATTGCAACAGATATCAACTTGGAAAATCTATAAATAAAACACCTTGAAAATACTCAAGAACTCAACTTATTAAAATTCAAACAAACCACACATATTAGCATTTCACTAATTTATAATTTCTGTAATAATTTGTATTTCTATATTTTTCATGTACAAACGTTATTTCAAGAAAAAACCGCAAATGGAAGATGGGTCAGCTATGGAGTATACAACTCAACCAACAACTCCGGTTATTCAATTTCCTTGGAAAATTAAATAACCATCTTAAGGAGGGAAGAGTTACATATTCTGGAATAGACCTATCAATATAAAAATATTAAGCAAGCATCCGGTCACAATCACAACATGTGACAACACGTGCCTTTTTCAATAATATTTTAAGCAACATAAACAAAATATCAGCAATTTATATAAAATTTACTATATAAAGCCATCGATTTTTAAGTATATCATAGTATATTCTAATATCAAAAGTTAATAACGTTTGTTGTAATTTAGTTTGTTGTATTTAATTGTATTTCTTGTAAAAATGATTATATCATTTTTTTCGAATAATGCTAGAATTGCTAGAATTATAATTTATATATATATAAAAGGATTTTGAGAATTAAAATGGATTCAGAAGAATTAAAAATCAATTTTTTTAAATAAATTTTTAATCGTTTTTTTTTTTCAATCAGGCTTATTTATTTTCCATAAAAACAATTCACAATATTATTAACTTTCTGATTGTAGTGTTTTAAAATAAATGATTTCGTTCTAAAGTTTTTCGTGCATTCATTCTATTTCCCACAGTTTAATTTGATTTCTTTGGCTTTCGTCTATATAGTCACATGTTAGTCTTTCCTAATAATATTAAATGAAATAATTTTGTAGTAACACAACTACGCCACCATATGTAGAGCAAATAGCGTTTTAAATACAGAATAGAATTAATAGTGAAAAGAAAACTTCATTTTTAACTTTCAATTCGGAATACGAAATTAAAAGTGGGTTTTTAGTTTTTAATTCTATATTTCTGAATTAACAAATAAATTCAAATTTTCAAATCCGGAATATGAAATTGATAATTAATTTGTTTATTTTCTATCGGGATTTCAAGAATAAAATATTATTTTGTAAGTTTATCCTAAATACAAAACTGGAATGTAATCTTTAAAGTTTCACTCCTATGTTTTTTCGAATGAAAAAAATTTCTATTTCAAATACCAGGCGCGTGTAAAAATCATTCTATATAATTTTATAGAGAAGTTGGCATTATAAAAGTCTAGAATTATATAAAATTTTACAGAATTATATATATTTATATAGAATTTGGTACTGTCACAGAGGATTTCCAAGGCAGACCTTAAAAAAAAAATTAATTGAAAAAATCATTAGTTAATTTTTAACGTAGAAGCGTTAATCACTGTTAGCTTTTAAATTATATTTCATCAATAAATCATGATGCATATTAATGAAAATTAAAAATTTTAGTCTCGGGGGGCTAATGGTCGTTGTTCTGATTGCCGAACCTAAGCATTATTCTCTGGACTCGTGTATATGTTCAATGAGGAAATTTAAATACTCTCCTCATAGATAATACAACTACCATTCAACATTAAGTAATATATAAAGCAAGTTAATTATTCTACTTGATATACACTACGCAAAAAATTAACGGAACAGTAAAATTTTTTATTTTTTAATGCAACACGGTTGGCGCGAATTGAAAAAATAGCGCGAAGGAAAAGAAAGATTACAAAAAACCGCTACCTTCTAGCATGAATTGAAGTAAAAAAGGTAATTTTTAATGTTTTTTCTCATTTTCGGGGATGTTGCGTTCGGAAAATTAAAGTTTTTTGGTTTTTCTTATGATTTTCAAGTTATTCCGTGTCGAAATAAAAAAACCGCATCCTTCTATCTAGTCAAGAAATGTTGTCTAGAAGTGTGTTAGATTTTTTTTTCCACAAAATTACGTTCAGATATTAAAACACCAGTCGAAATCTTTTTTTTTGAAAAAAAATACAAAAATTTTCAAAGTGTCCCTACAGTTATGGAACTTAAAATTTAGGTTCTCTGGGAAATGAGTGCAGTTTATATGGGACTTTTTTATTATTTTTTTTATAAAACGCACCGTTTCGGATAAACTACATATTTAATAAAAAAAGTAATGAGGGGTAAATTGATTAAATGTAATAAAAATTTGGTTGAAATTTATTTCGTAAGTTTTCTCTTAGTATGTTTTTAAAATTTTATAACGCGGCAAGTTTTTAAATATTTGAATCAACAGAAAAAAAATCTTGCCGCGTTATATAAAATTTTAAAAACATACTAAGGGAAATCTTACGAAATAAATTTCAGCAAATTTTTTTTACATTTAATCAATTTACCCCACTTAAATTTTTTTGGTAAAAAGTTTACTGAGCTATTTTCTTTGTAAATAGTTCGGCTCTTTAATGAGATATGATCACTTTTTAAGGATCAACTATTATATAAAGTCTAGAGCTATTTATTTTCTAAATTGCTCGACTCTTTAATGGGATATCATCACTTTTTAAAGAGCAACTATTATATAAAGCCCAGAGCTATTTACTCGATCCTTTCTTCCATATCATCACATTTAACTTATAGGTTTCAGAAGTTTCGGGTCGAATGCAATAAACCGCATCCTTCAAGCATTGCTGTAAGTTGGCTAAATTTAAACGCTTATAACTTATAATAAAATCGTTATTATCATCATCCAATCAGGTATCAGATAGACGTATTTGGGATTACAATGTTAAATTTAAAAAATTTAAATTAAGTTTTGAACTATTTCCTGATAGAAATTTCTAGTTTTAATTTTCCCGTCGGTTTGGGTACTAGATCAAGCCGTATGCCAAATATCAATTTTACAGGATATCTGGAAGTAGGAGAACATTAAATAGATGATACACGTTTTTTTAAGGCGTTCCCGGTATTTTACGATTTTTGAACTAAAATAACTTTTTAACGGTTTATTTCTCTACGATGATCGAAAACTTGATTCCTTATAATTCCCTAAATAGTATATATTCGAAAAATCACCACTGTAGGTATTTTCGTTCAAAAGTTATTTCGGGGTAAAAAATCCACTAATATTTCAATAAGTAATAGCACTGTCAGACGAAGGCTTAAGCACCCCTTTAAACTCGGTCTTACTCACTGCCGTGCTATCAGATATATTTATCGGCATTTTATACGTTCAATTACATATAAAGTAAAACAAAATAAAATGAGTTAACCGTAAATAAGTAAATCGATGAATAGATGTTAAAGCAATTCAATAAGTTGAAGATACAACATTATTATTTTTTGGAGTTGTATTTTATTTATAAAAAAAAGTAAAATTTCAATAAAAGGATGTTTAGACGATATAGGAATGAAGCTGCTATACATCACATCTTACCAGGATGGCGCAAATCTTTTGCCGTTGGTTGATTCTGCGGCTTGGTCCTGCTTGAAGCGTCGTATTGGTTGCGATACAACTGAGGAAATGTTGACTAAATATCTGAGTGGCTCACTGGAAGGTCGTCTTGGACGTGACGTCGGCGACATGGCTAGTTTGTGATCAATAAATTCGGCTTGCGGTTTCACTGGTGCGCCGAAAAGCGTGACCTGTCAGTTATCATTAATAGAACGGGGCAAACACCGGAGCGTATAATAGTTCCGAAGACCGCAAGATCTATGGTTGTTCGAGCTCTAAGTTCAGGTATAAGAGCAAACTATCTTGCGCGACTACTAGAAAAACCAGATCAGGGAAAGGTGTACTCATGTACTTTCTTAAGGCAAGCGAGCAACCACTTTCTGTTGAATGGTCGTTACACTCGGTTTTGCGATTACCGGTTTGAACACCGAGCTCGGCTCGACGTTTTCCCATGAAATGGACTACGTCGATTCGGGAGACGCGTGGCAACGTCGTCACAACGACGTCCAAGATCGACTCTCTCGCTCAGCGCGTTCACACCCGGGTGCTGTCTTCAACACAAATAGACAGAGGACCAGCGTACGCAGTACACTTCATCCTGACCTGGTGGTACTGGATGCAACTAACTAGATTATTAGGATCATCGACATTTGGATTCCATTTGAGGGGGCCCCAGATGCTATAGAGGTGGCTCGGCAGCAAGAAATTATAACCCACTTGATGCTGAGTTATCCTCGAAGGGCTATAGGATCTATTTGGATGTATTTGTCGTTGATTTGCTCGGAGCTTGGCTGTGGCAGAACATATGGGCCGCATGATCTCTGGGCATAGCCCAAAAATATACGCAGACCATGGCTCGTTTGATGGTATCCGACACGATCCGCTGGTCACGTGTCATTTACATCGAGCATTTAACCGGACAGCGGCAGTATCATGAGCAGCTTCCGTGACCAAGCACACTGGTACTGGATGGCCCGAACATCTGAGCCTTCCACTTAAAAACATACAAAGAGAAAACTTACGAAATAATTTTCAACCAAATTTTTTCTTACATTTAATCTTTTTTCCCCTCATTAATGTTCTAAGGAAAAATTTACATAATACATTTATATTCATTTCACTCATTCTTGGTATATAGCTCGGTCCTTTATCCCATATCATCACTTTTTAAGGTGCTATAACATTAATGATTTAACTATTACATTAATGATTTCTCCGAAAACTCGGCCTTTTTTTATTTATGTTATCGATCGGATTATATTTAATACCAATAATAATGATTATTATAAATGCATCATCATGGAACTTGATTTTTTAATAATGTATTTAAAGAATTTTCTGGAAAGGATGACTTAAATCAGTTTAAGATTTTGAAATGACGTATCGAAATTTCTAATAATTAATTTAATTAAATAAATCGAAATTTTTCGTTACGACAATGCATTAAAATATGGTAATGAAATTATTTAATTAGTACTAGTTTTATTCCCAATTTCTGAGGAAATTAGTTTTGTTTATGTAGCTCCTGCGTAGCGAAGTTTTTTTTTTTTAAATTGTCTCTTATATAAATAATTATGTCTAAAAATGTGGTCAATTTTTTGCATTAGAAATTTTTATCTTATTAAATTAGAAAATCAATAGACAATACTCTCGCATTTTACTCTTGCTGAGTAAAATTTTTAACTCCTATCATCCAATAATTGAATTAAACTATTTCAAAGTTCTGGAATTGTACGTTCTTGAGACATTTACTTACATTGAAAAAGTTTAATTTTGGCATTAAGGGAATTCACATGGTATATACCCGGTGATTCCAAGATAGATTACCAATATTCTTTTGGGCACAGGGGTAGATTTACCGAGTTGGCAAACTAGGCAGCTGCCTAAAGCGACAAATTTGTATCTACACTAGATATAACGCTAGCTGGGTGATCAAAAATATAATTTTTCTTTTGAAAGCGTATAATAGGGAATATGCATGAAAATTTTTTTTCACTTGAATTGAAGTATGTTTACTTGACAAATATCATGGTAAAATTACTTTTTAAATAACTTTAAAAATAAGCGAGATATGAATGATTGAAATTCCCGATTAGACAAAGAGGGTGATAGCCCTCTTGATATGTTATGTGACGTCATATTACAATTTCACCATTTAAAATACACGTAAAACTCCGTTTTTAGTATTTTTGCAAGAAAGAGACAGATAATCTTTAAAAGCTTATAGCTTCCTTGATATTTGTCGGATTTTAATTTCGTTTTTAAATATTATTACAGTATTAACAGTATTTTCATATTCTGAAAATAAATGTGAAAAAAATTTTCATGCATATTCCCTATTCTTGAAAGAAAATAATCTTGATATTATGTTTCCCAATGTTGAAATTGCATACAGATTGCTCTGCATAGCTGCCATAAACTGTAGTGGCGAGAGATTGTTTTCTTGTTTAAATCGCATTAAAATTTTTTTGAGCTCAACCATTGGACAGACTCGCTTCAATTATTTGACTTTGTTAACTGTAGAAGCGGAAATTTTATGTTTGATGGATTTCGAAATGAGATAGATTACATGATGTATAATATGAGATTAGTCAATAATTATAAATAATCATTCATTACGCTTAACATTATTGACCTCTTTAATTGAGGATTGATTGACCTTACCGTATATTTTATCTTATATACAAAAAACTAGGTGAGTAACGTTGTAATTTCAAGGGAGCGTTTTCGAGCTATTGTCGATGGAGTCATGTAATCCAATTTGACGGGCTAGCGCCGATGTCGTTTTTCAGCGATAACGATCTGGCGTCTTTTCTTCTTTTTCATTCCAATTTATAGCGTTTTCGTCAATGCCGGTAAAACTGGTCACGTGACCCACATCGACGTCCAAAGCCAGTGTCGAGCTTCAACATGAAACTGTACCTTAAAAAGAGGGATGGCATTTTGCAGCTGCTTGGGCAGCGAACTTACTCCTACGCCCCTGACTGGGCATATTATACAACAAACTAAATTGTCAACGAAATAAATGTTTAGTTCAGAAACATGTTTTAGGAACATTGGCCTCATTTTCGTACGCACTTTCACGTATTTTTTTTTTCATAAACGCCTATTTTTTGTTTTTTCCTTGCACCTATCTTTTTAAACAGATTTATTATATCCAACTTTCGGATTTTATATAATTCCTTTTTTTTATTCACAACATAAAAACTGAACGAAAATTAATTAAAATTAATCTTTGTGTTTGTAAAAAAAAAATTATACTAAACAAACCTGTAACAAAACAAGTAACAGACCTTGAAACAACCAGCGTGAGTGAAATGAATAAACTGATTATGTAAATTTTTCCTAAGAATATTAATGAGGGGTAAATTGATTAAATATAAGAATAAAATTGGTTGAAATTTATTTCGTAAGTTTCCTCTTAGTATGTTTTTAAAATTTTATAACGCGGCAAGTTTTAATTTAAAATATTTGAATCAAAACAAAAAAAATTACTTGCATATTAAACTTATAAAAGTTACTTATATATAAAACTTTTTATTTATATAATTTTGGCGTTCAATTAAGATGTATTTCTCCATGAAGTGCCCGTTACAAGTGATGATATGATTATATTCTTGATTTGTGCAAACATATTACAACAATGTAAAAACATTGTAAATATACAAGGTATATTAAGTTTGATCACGACTGTAACGCTTAAACATATTGATTGTAGGCATGAATGTTTGAAATATTTGTTCATAAAATTTGGCCATTTCCGCATGTCCGTCTGTCCGTCTGTGGACACGATTACTCAAGAACAAAAACAGATAACGAGCTGAAATGTGTTCTAGATCAAAAAGTAAGTTCAAGTTCGTTAATGGGCGAAATCGTTGAAACCGTTGGAACGTGTTTCCTTTCGCTCGGGGGAGGGGGGGGGGGCATTGTCAAATGGCTGTTGTGCCTATGCACTACGAGGGCCCGCTTGCCAGGTTGCAGGGGACAGTATCGAGAAGTGTGGGTCCTCAACGAGCTCTTGGCTAGTGAGGGTTAGTAGCATCGAGACTTGCACCCTTGCCTGTTCCCTCCCTCGACCTCTTTCCTGTGGGTTTTCTAAGGGTTGACTACCTGAATGGGACCCCACAGGTATAACTATTTCTGAAAACACGGTTGTAAGTTTTTTTGTCCGGATTTTCCTTTTCACCGGAGAAATAGGTTTCCCCTCAGCCTTGGCTTTCTCTACTGCAGCTTTCCTCCGAAAGATTTTTTCTTTCCACAGGAAAGGATTCTGGATTGGTTTATCGCCCAAATTTTCTGCTGGGCTGGATGCACCTGCAGTTTTTTGTGTCTCTGTGAGGTTAGCTTGTGTAGCCTCGCTTGATTAACTTTTTTAGGAGATATGAGCCCCAGAATTATTATTTTTTTACATTGTTTTACCATTTTTGGTCCCACGAGTAAATTGGGCCGTGAACTACTCCATCGGCCACTTGATGGGTAGGGCATTTATACAGTGGGGTTCGCCAGTTGCTCCAAGGGGATTGTTTATGACATAATTTGACTAATTTATTTGGGTTATTCATACTGCTGATAACTACCTTGTAGTAGAAATACGTATTTATAAAATACAAATAATTATTTTAGGAATTGGGGTGAAATTTGAAATTTAATTTAAAAAAACCTAGGTTTCTCTGTGATTGTTTTAATAATCGTTATTCTAAAATTATAATTAAACATAAATATTATTTTATTAATCAAATATATATGTTTCCCTAACTTACTACACCGTATTTTTGTTTTCGGTGCATTGTTTCTCAGATTGAATTATTTATGCGCACTTTGTTTTGAGTGCTTTGATGTTTACCATGTCTTTGAGCCAATCACTTCGGCTTCGTGGCTTCGTTTTGTTTCAATTTATTGTTTTCTATTAGATGTTGTTGAAGAATGGGAAGATCGTCCAAGGAAGTGTACGCGTGTGATAATATATGGCAGGTTCATTTCGCCCTATATACATATATATATATATATATATATATATATATATATATATTTATATATAGAAATATATATATATATATATATATATATATATATATATATATATATATATATATATATATATATATATATATATATATATATATATATATATATATATATATATATATATATATATATATATATATATATATATATACAGTGTGTCTTCTTAAGTTGGCTCCATATGGAAAACTTTTTTATTATAAGGTTTAAGAAAAAAAGTAATTATTTATAAAAATCTCTGCATTCGAAAATATTAATATTAACTATTCACTTTTGACATCGAATGTATAGGCTGTCTAAAAATTGAAAAAGTTCGATAGGAATGTTTTGACCACTTCAATTTTAAATTAAATTTTGTATATTTTTGTTCTAAATGTAGACCATATAGAACAGATTATACGGGAAACGGTTCAAGAAATCACTCCCGAGATATGTAGGAGTGAATTTAAAGCATTTTGTAAAAGAACAATTACATGTATGGAACGCGAAGGTGGATACGTTGAGGCAAAAATGAACTGAAGATAACTGTTGTTACTTACGTCAACAATAATAATTGTATTTGTAATGTAATGTATGAAAAATAAATGTTCTGTATTCATTATTCTGTTACATATCATTCATTAAATGTTTCAAATCAGCAAATACACATTTGAAGTACGATGACTGGTTAATTAGAATAACAGATAACGTGTTTTATAAGTAGGATTTGCAAAATTTAATTTAAAATTGAAGTGGAAAAAAAAAAAATCTACCGAACTTTTGCAGTTTCTGCACACCCTGTACATTCGATGTCAAAAGTAAATAGCTGAATGTTAATATTTTCGAAAACAGAGATTTTTATAAAGGATAGCTTGTTTTCGTAAACCATATAATAAAACAGTTTTCCATATGGAGCCAACTTAAGTAGACACACTATATATATATATATATATATATATATATATATATATATATATATATATATATATATAAATATATGTATGTATGTATATATATATATATATATATATATTTATTTATATATATATTATGTAAAATCATTTTACATGATAAGTTACTTAGAAACAAAAATTATATAGGACAATAGACAAATAATTGCCTGTGTCAAGAAAATTGTGTTTGGCTTTACAATACAGATTATTTAAATATAACGCCAATTATGTTTGATGGGCGTCCCCAACACCACTTCAAATAGAAGATATTATTTCATCAGATACGTCAGTTGCATCATAAGACGATGAAAGTAATATTTTAGATTATGATGATGAGTACATAACATAAATGAAAGGAAATAGAGCAATTGATCTCGTACCGACTTCTGAATTTTAAGTCCTACCTAATATGTATATATATATATAGAAAGCTGCACTGTATATATTTTTGTTTTATAGTTACTATGGAAACGACAATCAAAATTAAAACAAAATTTTAATGAAATAATTTAAAAGAATTTCATCCAAATTGGTCCAGCCGTTTAGGACCGGGTCCAATTCAGTTTTCAAACCATCCAGGAAATATGTACACAAAATTTCATCCGAGTTTAGGCTAGACCGATTCGGATGAATTTCTTTAAAATTATTTTATTAAAATTTTGTAGTAATTTTGATGGTCGTTTCCATAATAACTATAAAAAAAAATTATAAATAAATTTAATTTTTGTAAATACTAAAATCATATCAGATATTATATTTTAATTTTATCACTCATGGAATCGTAATCAACAACATAGAAATGTTGCGTTTGACCCCTATCGAGCTGCATTTAATTATAAGGTGGAAATCGATTACAGTTCACAGAAAATCGTTGCTATTGAACCAATGAACGTTGTGTGTCAATATTGAAATGCATTTAAGTTTAAAAATGAAGCCCCTAGGTTGTGTTTCGCGAGCGGTTAAGTCAAATTGGCTCGATTGGTACCGCCAGAAGATCCACTACATTCATTGGTTTCGGGAAATGGGCCAGATTCTAAACATTTTTTGACTCTTTTGATAAAATAATTGGTTCCAAATAACGTCATTTGGCGCAACAATGGTATTCGAGAAAAATTTAAGCCAAGTTTCAAGATAGGTTAATTGAAAAACAATAAACTTTTACCACCACGTGCCTGATGCAAAATACGTTGGCAGCTTTCAATTGAAATGGTATATCTATTGAAATGGCTTAAAATACATTTTTAGCTCGGTAAATTGCCAAAAGCAGAAAGAAGTGAGTGTGTTTAAAAAAGTTGATGATGGAATGGGAGTGCTGAGAAAGTATTTTAAGAGCAACATGGGAGAGCCACATGGTGGTGTACAAACAGTTAGCTATACGATATTCTTTATTACATCTATTTATTATCTGTTTACCTTTGCAGATTCAGGGTCAAATATATCATCTAACAGGTTCTTTATTGCGAATGCGGGATAGTAACTACAAATTTTTGCAAACTTATTTTATGGGCGATTCAGCAAGAAAAGTCGATCAGCGTTGTGCACACAACACTTCGGTTAAAAGACCAATTGTGGAACAACTCCAAATGTTTTTCCATCAGCACAACGAATTGGTTGCATTATTCACGACCGCATTAGACCGCAAGTCATCATAACCGATAAGACGCCTGCAGGACAACACGCAAGACGTTTTAATGCGCCAACAATTGATGAAGTCGCTAGAAAATAAAACTTAGAACGTTGTGTATCCTAAAGCATCAGAATAATAAACAATACGTTTTTGGAATAATTATTATTTGTTATTAATTATACCAATTTGAATTCAATATTCATAGTTAAGACAGGACAACGTCGGGTCAGCTAGTATATATATAATATATATATATATATATATATATATATATATATATATATATATATATATATATATATATATATATATATAGGGTGAATGGGACCTGCCAAGAAGAAATTTTTGCAAAATTCAGAAGTCGGTACGAGATCAGTTGATGCAACTGACGTATCTGATGAAATAATATCTTCTATTTGAAGTGGTGGGACGCTTCTATATATAAATTATCTGTATCGTAAAGCCAAACACAATCTTCTGACACAGGCAATTATTTGTCTATTGCCCTATATAATTTTTGTTTCTAAGTAACTTATTATGTAAAATGTTTTTTTTACATAATAATGATTTTGTAAAACGATGTATATTCATGAAGTGATGTTATCTTAAAGGTAAAGCTTAGGCTAGAAACTATAGTTTGTTTGAAATTAACTAGTAATATTAAGAGTAAATTTGACGATTCCAATAAATTCTTTATGCTATACTAAATCTTGATGTTTTTTAGAATGCTTTTAACGCCGAAATATGTTATATACATAGTAACTGTGTATAGAGTTCCACAAAATAATGCTCTCTTCAATAAATAATCTAAACCAAGCAAGTTTATCGGAGCAGATGAGGATTTACTATAGACTCAGATTAAAATATCTCGTAATTATACACAAAACATCTAGTTTATACACCAGTGTCTTAAAAGAAAATATTTGTACAACTAAAATTCCAAAATTCGTACAACTAAAGTGTGGGATCAACAGCAAAGCGTAAGACCTAGTCATTCGGACAGAAAAAATAAAATGGCCAGTGAAGAAAGAAAACCATGGTTTACAAGAAGAAACAATATATCCATTTACATAAAAATCTTACATGGAACTTTCCTTCAAATTACATACACTGGAATTTCTTGAATTTGTTAATAAAGTCAGAATATTGGTTGAGATACACAGATACTCAAATAATTCGAATTACAAATGAAAAAAGTAGAAAAATTATGTAAAATAAACTCAAATACTACCAATCATTTAAAGAAATGTGGTAGTTCAAAATTGGAAAACGAACAATCAACTTAACGAACGTTACATTCAATGAAGTCGAAATGTAGTTATTATACAAGGGCGCTAATTATACACCGTCATTAAACCTCAAAAACTAAAAAGAAACTCTAATTATAGACGTCGAATTTGCAATTTGGAAGCACTTTGATAGATAATCTTACTTTAGAATTTGTCAAAAAAGAAAAAAACTCTAAGCGCTCCACCAAAATATTCAAGAACTTCTGACAATAAAAGATCAATGAAAAAATAGAAAACAACAATTTGGTAATAACGAAAGCTGATAAAGAGAATGCTACAGTAATTCCGAAAAAACAAGAATACATCATCAAGATTGCAAACTTTGTACAAAAAGACAAAGTACAAAGACACATAAAATACCCCACAACAAATTACCAAAATATGTCAAAAACAAGGTCTAAATATCGGTCACAAACCTCGAATAAAACTCGGCAATTTAATCTTAAAAAATAAGCAAGACGAAAAGACTACATCAGGTGTTTACAAACTGACTTGTTCTGTATGCTTGGTATCTACATAGGACAGACCGAAACGAGTTTCCACACGCAAAAAGTAGAACACTGGCGCTCTTTACACACACACACACACACACACACACACACATAATCTCAATTAATTCAAATTATTGTCCATCGCTGTCAATTACTTTTTTCCATCTTTCGGACAGATGACGAATATCACGCCGGAAGAACGCCTCATCTTTAGATGCAATCCTCGAATCAACCCATATTTGACAATATTCATAGGAAGTGAAGTTCTGCTCAGACATGCTATAATGCCTCTTACAATTTCATGATTAACTTTACAAGTCAGCATGGAGTTGAACACCTTCAGCATGTGGATAAATTCTATGCTGATTGGTAGAAGACACCAAACTTCCCTTCTTGGAGAGACTGTAACTGTGAGAGCCACCCAAAGAAGTCCACCTCCTCCTCCTCCTGGGCTTTCTCACAGTGAACAGCTTACTGACGAAACTCAACTAAGGAGGATACTACAAACAGAGATATGCGGACGAAATTATAATTGCAATCCAAGAACCAATGTAAACACAATCTTGTAGCTTATGCAAAACGATCTAAGATTTACACAGGAATGGTGTATCAACGAGAGATCAGAAATAAACACTGGTAAAACCACACTAATTCCATTCACACAAAAAAGGAAAGTGGATTCGATAAAACCACCCATCCTCTTCGGTGAAAGACTACATATAGCAAGGAAAACCAAAATCAAAGGAGTGACGGTAGACTCTACCCTACCATGGAACCCTCTGGAATACATAACAAATAAGAGAAAACTTTCTTTCATGCTATTCAAGAGAGTATGTAGAAAAATCTGAGGTCTAAAATCCAAAATGATCCACTGACTGTACACAACAGTAGTTAGGCAAATTATAACCTTATAACCCATGCTGCTCTAGTGTGGTGGCCAAAGGTTAATCAAATAACAGCATGCACAAAGCTGTCCAGGATTTAAAGACTGGCCAATTTGTGCATTATTGGGTCCATGAGCAGTTTATCCACAGCTACCATGGAAATCATACTAGGACTGATTCAAGGAAATTTTGATTTCGTTTTTGATAAAAATGATGAAAATTATCTTTTGCAGAAGAGCACATATTATGGTGATTTTGATTTTCAACTTAACCATGACCTTCAAGGCTACATGAAGATCAACTTGTGCTGTTAAAATCGGATAGCTGACAAAAATACAACATTGTCGCGGTATCTTGGCTCTCTTTAGCCTTCAAATAGAGCGCTGTAGAAACTACTACAGATTCCGATACTCGACACACAAAAAAAACACAAAATATTAGTAAAAGTTTATTAAGTATATGTCAACACGTACAACACGCACTTTAAAAATAAATTAAATAAAACAAAAACTCTATGATAACTCAAACCTGAATTGATTTGCTTTGAAAAAAAAAATCGAATTTTAATTTTAATAATTTTTCTTTTATTTTCACAATTAATTGGAGTCTCTTTCTCGGTTTAATACGACAATATACAACTGATTTCACTTGAAAAATTTTTACTTTTAAACTGACTGTTATAACAATGTTTATAACTTTGATACCCGAACAATAATAATTTTGAACTGATGATAATAATCGAATAAATGTAACAAATAGTAATTTTAAACTGATGTTTCACCAATTTGGTGAAACAGTCACCAAACTAGTAACAAGTATAATATCCTGCGACAATATAAGAGTAATTTTAATAAGAGTAAAATTAACAGGAACAAATGTGAATGAAGAAAATTTTAACAAGAGCAATTTCAATATAATTTAAAATTTATAATATTTAAAATCTAGTATATATTAATCTAGTTAATTTTCTATTTATTTTTATTTTTGTCTGTTGATCTCGACTTTATATCTATCTCTAATTGTCAAAGAGTAAAGTACGACTAGCTAATTTATACTGATGATGACTACATTGTAGTCGAAATACGTATTTATAATACAAAAAAACTGATCTAGGTAAAGGGGGCGAATTTGAAATTTAATTTCAAAAGCCTAGAGTTCTCACTAATTATCATTCAAAAATATTATGTTCATTAGCTAACTTAACTTAAAATTGTACGTACACATTCTTCAATCTTCGTTCTTCTCAGCGGCGCCTATTGTTAATTGCCGGTTGCCTGGCCGCAAGTTGTACCCTGGTTCTTTTGCCTTGACTTCTGGCTCGTCCGAACTTAGTACATCCCGTCGTATTCCACCACCTCCATGCCTCTGACACCCCAATCGATCCGGAAGTAGTTGGCTGAACACCTCGTTTCCCACACTCAATTTTCCCAGATTCTCATTGGCAGCGATCCTCGCACTGGCCGGCTTCAAGAGACCTGCATGTATTTTCATGGGAGGCACCGTATCCAGTATATAGACACCATATCGACTAAACTTCAGCTTTGAGTACTTGGGCTATCTTCGAGGTCGGCGTGGCCTCCAAATGCTTCGATCCATCTAGTGAACAGATCAGTGACCACTAATATTCGTTTTTCCTCATAATATGCGTGGGTATGGACCCATGAAGTCGATGCTGACTACCTCCCATGGTGGAGTAGGTCTTCAACTTTTCATACATTGACTTGGCTTCTGATTCAATGGCTTCACTCTAGCACATGTATCACATCCTTATAAGTACTTACGTATGCCATCTTGCATCCCACACCATCTTCTTAGAAATCCAAGTAAACTTTCTATGGGAACAACTGACACTTCTTGTACCATCCGTTGACTATGGTACCAGAAGATTCCATCGGCTACGGTGTAATTAGCTCTTGTTTGGTGCACTCGTCGGCGAGGATTACTTTTTAGTGGACTGTTGTTATCTACGATATAACTACTGATGGGAGTCCACTGATGGCAGTACGATGTAATCACTGATGAGGTTGAGGCTTATCGGTGTTTTTGCCCTCTTTTCAATAATCCACTCTGGAAGGTCCTCCACTTCTTCATCTTCAGACTGTTGTGTTGAAAATTATTTAAATAATTGTTAGTACCTCAACACATAATTAAAAAAAGAAAAGTAAGTTGGAAAATATTTCAAAGAAAATATTTTTCTCCTTGAAAAAAAGGAGTTTTTTTTTTAATTGCAAAAAGAAAATGATATCTAGTTTTGATTTATTTAATTTTCTTTAAACAAAGTTTTTTTTTAATTCAAAAGTTGGAAAAGAAATTATTATAAAATCAGATTTAGAAAATCAAAGAAAAAATTATTTCAAAAAAAAAATATGAAATTTATTTTACATGTTTACACAAAATTTTTTTTTGTAAGTCACATCTATAAAAACAAATACATAAATAGTATAATTTGGTAAACAGAGTCAGCTTACTGTGAAATATATATACAGAATTTTATATTTAGAAAATTGTATATAAATTTTAAATTGGCCATAGCCGTGTGCAACAAATGAACAGTAAAACATCAAACAAGAGGAGTGTCGTACTTTTCGATCCCAAGCGGGTCATTATCATTTTTAATAAGTTTTAGATCAGCCCCTCTGAATGCGTCCATGGTTGTTCCGAAACTGAATTGTTTTAAAGAAGTCGATGAATTTCCTTAGAATACATAAATCACTCTCTAGCGGTTACAATTTTAGTGTGATCAAAATTAAATATAATATCTGATATGACTTTAGTAATTGCAAAAATTAAATTTATTAATAGCCAAAAAAAACGGTATAACGATTATAGTCTATAGTTACTATGGAAACGACAATAAAATTTTTTACTATAAAATATATTTTGTGTATTCATGTCAAACAAACATAAAATATTAAATATCTCTCTTAATATTAGAATAATCGAAAAATGTATAAGGATTAAAGTTCACTGCCGCTCTCTTAAGTCATGTCTTAAATGCAATCGCCGTCATCATACAATGATTCATGACGCAATTACACAATCATCACATGAATCTCCAAGTATCAATACCACAGCCAACGTGTCATCAAGCCCCAAGGAAGCTAATTCCTCCACATCCTCTGTTAAGATAATTAATCACGCATCTTCAACGTACAATCCTACTCAATCAACTGTGTTGCTTGCAACTGCTCAAGTCATAATCTCGGGTCCTGATGGTAACTTTGCCATCGCTAAGGCTCTCTTTGATCAAGGATCCGAAATTTCATTTATCAGTGAACGTTTAGTTCAAAACCTTCGTCTTAGACGATCGTCAACCTCAATCTCTCTTATCGGAGTCGGAGCGACTCAATCATCAACCACTCGTGGAATAGTCTCTATCAATCTAAGTCCGGTCTTCGAATCCAATGTTAGCTTACTGGTAAACGCTTATATTCTTCCCAAACTCACTTCAACTCTACCATCTAGACAGCCAGCTTCATCAAATTGGCCGCACATATCGGGACTCAAACTCGCTGACCCATCTTTTATGATACCAAGTTCGATTGATTTGATTCTGGGTGCAGAGATTTACGGAAACATTATCCTTTCCGATGTAATCAAGGGGCCACCACACTGTCCAATCGCTCAATCTACCATCTTTGGATGGATTTTATCAGGCCCAATTAATCACAACCTCACGGAGACGGCCGCCAACGTCTATCATTGCTCACTCGATGTGCAACTGGATATGCTTCATCAACGCTTTTGGGATCAAGAAGAACTCACAGATTTTAAAGCAACCAGCTTGTCACCAGATGAAGAAGTTTGTGACCAGCATTTCTTATCGTACGTAGTACGATTGCCGTTAAAAGCATCACCAGATACACTAGGAGAATCTCGAGGTCCTGCAATAAAAATGCTTCATTCACTTCAACGTCGTCTGAAATCTGACGATGAGTTTCACCGTCTATATGATGACTTCATTCGTGAATATGAATCACTCAACCATATGTCACATATATCCTCTAACTCAGTAGAGCCAAAGTCAGTTTTTTATCTACCTCATCATGGGGTGCTACGTTTGACTAGTTCTACCACCAAACTACGAGTTGTGTTCAATGGATCAATGCAGACTAGCTCCGGAAAATCACTCAATGACATTCTCCACATTGGAGAAAAACTTCAAATCGATCTTCCAGACGTTCTCTTGTGGTTTCTCGATGTCTTTGCTTCAGATATCGAGAAAATGTATCGTCGGATTTTGATCCATCAGCATGACTGGAATCTTCAAAGAATCCTTTGGATACAAAGCGGTCACATTGAAACATATCAACTGAAAACCGTCACCTATGGTATGGGGTGTGCGCCATTCCTGGCCTTGCGAACTCTCAAACAACTCATACTTGACGATGGAAATCAATTTCCGTTGGCTGAGCCAACGATGTCAAAAGGGCGATATGTGGATGATGTATTTGGTGGAGCTGATACCATCACCGAATGTAATCAAATCATCACTCAAGAGGATTAATTATGTAAACGTGGATCAGCAATCACCCTGACTTGTTAGCAAGCATCCCCTCAGAATATCATGCCAAAGAAGCCACGATTCTTATCGATCAATCGTCAAGCATACGAACGTTAGGTCTATCCTGGAATCCATCAAGTGACAACTTTTCAATCATAGTTAACAATGAACCACTAGAGCATGTAACTAAGAGAAGTGTACTTTCCAGAATTGCTCAATTATTTGACCCGCTAGGATTTATCTCGCCGTTCATCATTCAAGCCAAAATTTTAATGCTGCATCTTTGGTTTGTCAAATTAAATTGGGATGAGATCCTTCCAGAACACTTACACAATCAATGGCGAGAGTTCGAACGTCAGTGCAACGATTTGTCATCAATTTCAATTACACGGTTCCTGGGACCTCTAACATCTTCGAAAATTGAGCTTCATGGATTTTCTGACGCTTCACAGTTTGCACTGAGTGCTGTTGTTTACCTCAGAGTGGAAACCTCATCTTCAATTCTCGTTAATATTGTGTGTGCAAAAACAAAAGTATCACCTCTAAAAAAGTTTACAATTCCACGTTCAGAGCTCACTGCAGCAGCTCTGCTCACTCGTCTCGCAGAATATGTCCGCAAATCCATGGAGTTAGAAACAGCACCACTATGGCTTTGGACTGATTCATCTGTTGCACTCACTTGGATCACTTCTCATCCAACTAAATGGAAAGATTTTGTTCGAAATCGGGTCACCTTCATCCAAAAAAATCAACCATCCGCTCGTTGGAGATTTATTGCTGGAAAACAGAATCCAGCTGACTGTGCGTCCCGTGGACTCTCACCTAATAATCTAAATAAACATCACCTATGGTGGAGAGGTCCAGATTGGCTTTCTCTGACATCCGACCAATGGCCTAATTGTATTTTCCCACCATCATCTACTGCAACTTCAGAAGCTAGAGCTGCAAAGGTGAATCATTGTTCACAAGTGGACTTGGAATTGTTGCATCGATATTCTGATCTAAATCGACTTATCCGTATCACATCTTGGTGTATGAAATTTATCAATCATACCCGACAAATCAAGGTTGATGATTCATCAGTTTACTTAACTACCCAGAATCTCCAAAAGTCTCTCTTGATTTGGGTTCGCATCAGCCAAGGCATTTCATTTTCCAACGATTTGAAGCTTTTGAAAAAGAAACAACCAGTCACGAGCTCAAGTTCTTTGCGTTATCTTACTCCGTTCATCGATCAAGATGGCCTGATTCGAATTGGCGGACGTCTTGAACAAGCTCCACTCGACTGTGACTCAAAGCACCCCTATATCCTCTCGAAAGATTCAACTTTGTCTCTTTTAATCATCCGAAACGCCCATCTTCGATCACTCCACAGTGGGACCCGCAGTACGTTATCAGCAGTTCGACAACAATTTTGGATACTTGGAGGACGCTTAACAGTTCGAAAAGTAATTTTGAAGTGTGTGATCTGTGCACGGCAACGTGCTAAAAGAGCCCAACAACTCATGGGACAACTGCCACCCACTCGGACGACTTCATCGCGTCCTTTCTATCACTCAGGTGTTGACTATGCGGGACCTTTTACCATTAAAACATGGCGTGGGCGTGCGGCCAAAATATACAAAGGTTACGTTGTTGTGTTTATCTGCTCATCTACATCTGCAATTCATTTGGAGTTAGTCACGGATTATACTACAAGTGGATTTATCGCTGCGTACAAACGCTTCACTGGACGTCGTGGAATCTGTGCTACACTCACAAGTGATTGTGGAACTAATCTAGTTGGTGCTGATTCTGAGCTTAAACAACTTTTTACGGAATCATCTATGCAGCTCAAAAATCTTCGTGCATTACTTGCAAACGACGGAACTCAATGGCATTTTAATCCACCTTCTGCTCCACATTTTGGTGGTCGATGGGAGGCTGGAGTTAAATCCGTCAAACATCAGTTGAAGAGGGTCATCGGTAATACTTTTCTTACATATGAAGAATTCACTACAGTTCTGATACAAATTGAAGCAGTGTTGAATTCAAGTCCTCTTTGTCAGCTTACTGATGATCCAGACGATCTCGCAGTGTTAACACCTGGACATTTTCTCACTGGCGGACCCTTAACGACTATCCCTGAGCCAACATTACTTCACGTGCAATTATCTCATTTATCTCGTTAGCAACTAACACGCCAAATTATCGATAGTTTCTGGGCAAAATGGTCCAGAGAATATCTTCAACAACTACAAGCTATATATAAATGGCAATATCCTGAAAATCAAATCCAAATTGGATCAATTGTGCTTGTTGTTGATGAACGATATCCGGCATCTAAATGGCCATTGGCTAAAGTCATCAAACTGCATCCTGGATCTGATAATATCACTAGAGTAGTGACACTCAAAACAGCGACTACAGTTCTGAAACGTCCTATTGTTAAACTGTGTTTGCTTCCCATTTCTAACTCAAACACTGCCAGTAACTAAAGAAAGATCAGCAAAATCATCACTCCCTAGAATATTTATTATTGCTCCAACACTTGATGCAATGCTGGGGAGTATGTTTGAGACAATATGTTCTGATTCGAGAATTAGATATTCGAATCAACAGCTGTTATGTCTGAGTGGTTGGGCGTTGGACTTTCATGCAAGAGGACCCGCGTTCGAATCCGACTCAGGGCATATCAATTTTTTCATCTATTTGTTTTTGAGTCCCACTAATAATTAAAGTGCTCGCGTCGATTCTTCTCACTCACTTCTAACGACGAAAAAAATAACTCAATACCAAGAAGATTGTAAATCGACTCCATTAGTAAAAAATCAATCGAAGTGATCACCACGTGTAATTATCCATCGGTATTATCTTGTTGATCAGTTTTTATCTATCGAATTATAACGTAATACAAACGTTGTTTAATCTTTTGAAAGTGTTAAATCTTATTTTGCTGTGAACATTATTCATAACGAATATAGTTTTGTATGTTTAATACAATTGTGTGTGTTTTTTTTAATATTTGTTGAAATAACAATTTTCGTTTTGTGACTGTTAATTTTCATAATGATCAATAATTATATTGTGTTTGAACATTTTATTATTCATTTATTTTGAACATCATTGTTTTTTGTTTGTTTATTATAAAACTACTAATAAAATGAGTTAAAATATTAAATATCGAATTATATCATCACCAGGATCAACTTACGCTTGGATATTTTAGCTTTTCATCACGACTAGCTAAATCAATCACTAAATCAAACACGAAACAAATGGGCAGCAAAATCCATGAGAGTATGAGAAAAAAGCAATAAAACATTTGAAATCAAACGCGTGTGGTTTGATAGTGAATGTAAAAAGGCAAAATATTTTACAAAATCAGCTTTGAGGAAATTTCGAAGAACTCAATTGGAAGATGAGAGGCAAACATACTGTAATTTATATAAACAATATTTAAAATTATGCATAATGAAAAAAGATAAAAAAAGACAAGAATACACAGAGGATCTAATGAAAATGCTAAGCAATAAAAATGATAGAAGTTTATGGCAGATAATAAAGAAAATGACTAATAAAACCAATTATAGCAAGGGAAATATCACAGCAGATGAATGGTTAAAACATTATGAAACAATTTATTCCAAGAATATGGATATAACTGAAATTGACGAAGCTAGTGATAATTTTTCGATAGAAAATGATAGTAATATAACACCTTTAGATAATAAAATTGAAGAAAATGAAGTGAAATATGCTATTCATATACTCAAAAAAAAATCAGGGAATTGATAAGTTGGCTTACAAGTTGAATTTAAAAAAAAATTACTCAAATGCGAAAATCTTTATATAATTCAACTTCTCACTGATTTATTCTATGAGATAATAGAAACAAAAAACATCCCAGAATCATGGAAAATAGGAGTTTTTGTAATGTGGATAAGAATAAAGGACAAAAAATCAAACCCTTTAAACTACAGAGGAATCACACTACTACCAATGTTTAGTAAAATATTTCTCAAGATATTAGCCGATAGATTGCAAAAGTGGGTTGAGGAAAATGATATTATGCACGAATGCCAATCAGGATTTAGATTGGGTTATGGTACCATAGAAAATCATCTAGTTCTAAAAGAGTTAATCAATAACACATTATCTAAGAAAAGAAGAAAATTATACACCTGTTTTGTAGTCCTAGAAAAAGCCTTTGATTCTATTGACAGGGAATTATTATGGAAAAAATTGAAGAGGATGAGAATCTCTGCTAATATGCTAAACCTAATCAAAGCTATGTACAAGGATTACAAATTTTGTATAAAGATGGATACAAATATGATAACAGATACTAGACCCACAAGTAGAGGATTAAGACAAGGGTGCCAATTGTCTGCGATTCTTTTTGCACTGTAAATAAACGATTTCCCAGACCATATTGAATCTATTGAAACGAACGCACCCTTTGTAAACGGAAAATATATAAGCTTTCTTTTATATGCAGACGACATGGTTTTAATATCTCAAACAAGAATTGGATTACAAAGAGAACTAAACCAGCTAAACGAATATTGTAATATAAATAAATTAGTAGTTAACCTTAAAAGTTAAGTTTTAAAAATGGACTTAAACTGGGTCGAAACAAAATCTTGACATATTATGGATGAACATGTTAAGAGCTTTCACTATCTAGGGGTGTGTTTCAATTGGATTGGGAAGTGGTAAAGGCACCAGAATAGTTTTGAACTTTATGTATGCCAATCAATGGATACCTGCGGATACTACACATGTATAATGTATTAATTGAACCTATCCTTCTGTATGGAAGCCAGATATGGGGAGTTGATAAGAGCTTTGAAGTAATATGTAAAGTAAAACATAAATTTTGTAAGCAGATACTAGGCATTAGCAATGCTACGGCAAATTGTGGAACACTTTTGGAATTAGGGCAAATGTGTTTATTTTTTATTAGGGCAAATGCCAATAGAATGCAACGTATATAAAAATGTTATAAATTTATTACATCAAACTATTGGGTAGTCCTCATAAAAGGCTGCAGTGCACTTTAGACAATAACTTAAGAAAATGTAAGAAGTTGGGGATGCAAAATCATGCAAATACTTCGAGACATAAATATAATTGAAGAAAACTGGCAATATGATTTAGATTTAAATCAAAGTTTATTTTCTGTAACCTAAAAAGTAAAAGAATGGGGATATACAAAAATGATGAACGATATTGAGCAGAAATCGTCGTTATATTATTTTAATGGTCTAGCACACTATGCCACAAGTGCAAAATACACGCGCTCTCTCGAGCTGAAATGGAGAAAAGAGCTCGCTACATTTAGGTTAGGGAACTGGAAATATATGAATAAAAAAGATGAATCTGGAATCAAAATATGTTTGATTTGTAAACAACAGATTGAAACAGAAATGCATTTGATTACAGAGTGCATGGGCCTAGAAAAACTTAGGAATCAATTATTAATAGGTAATAGGGATTAGGAAGAACTAAAGTTTTGTATAAAAGAGGATCAGATAGCAATGGCAAAGTTTTTGAAAAAGGTGATGGAAAAAGAAAGAGCAGAATATAGTCAATTTAAATCTTGAGATAAAACTTTGAAGAAATAACGACAAGATAAAGGACTAAATTCAGTAATTCACGTCTTTATTTTTATTTTTTTAAGTTTTATTCCTAAATGTATAGCATTATTTTTATTTTTATTTTTGTTTTGTTTTTTGTAATTTGTGTATATTACATGAACGATTTATAGCTCCATTCATTTAGCCCGTCATTAACACTAAATCTAATTGTTTTTTATCTCAATCTTTTGATGGTCGTTTGATGGATAATGATGGTTTATTTAAATCGTTTGAAGGTAATTAGTTTATTTATAAAAAATTGTTTTCTAATCGACCAAATTTTTTTTTTTTAGCCTCTCAATTACAAAATTCTTGAGATTTTTTTATTTCAATCGACGAAAAGATATTTGATGGTGATTGATGATCTATTATTTTTATTAAAACTATAATATTTTATTAGTTATTCATAATTTACTGTATTATCCATTACACACTCCCATTAGTGCATCCATTTCTCGCTGAGAAAGTTACCTGTATAAGCGCGGTTTCATTTAAATTTTGATCTGCATGTAAGTAATAATAATACATACACTCATATAATACAAATAATTAAAAGCAAAGCTTTTTTTAAAATCATACAAGTATCCTTGCAAGTTATTTTTTATTCAAAATAATTAGATACTTATTTTCGCTAATAAAGATTAATATTTATAAATTTTATATTAAAAAAATTGCTCTTTCAGAAATCACAATTGCACAAACATTAGTTATTTTTAATTAAAAAACCAAAATGTAATTCTTGATTACCTCCACAGTCATTTTTTATTATCGTTTTGGCTGTCAAAAAATTGCTCGCGTTCTTGTCGGTTTGTGCCAATGGCAAGAAGTTTCAGTGGCACTGGTGTGTTAAATAAGCCATTCGCCGATGAAGCTACCAAAAAATTAGCCAAAGTTTGCCGTATATTTTTTATTAACCTGAACACTTAGACATGAGGAAGTCAGCCGTAGAGGGCCTTTCGTATTTGACATTCTATGAAGACGAAGATACATGTCTAGCTACTTTCGGAGTTCATCGCGGTCGCCAACATAGTTTCCGAGAAGATATTTGACAGCGAAAATAGGTTTGAGTCGATTCACTCCCTTCTGGAAAATCTGAATCCTAACGTGCCAGGTTGTACGAATATGATCAACAGTACTAAGGAAACCACGGTTATGATGATTGAGCTGGAGTATAATACAGATTCTAATGGCGCTTATTTAAAGTGAGGATGAAAAAATAAAAGACGTGGCTGTGCCGGCGTTGGAAGCTGCTGTTTAGAAGCTCATTGAAAAAAAATTGCACGACGTGTAGAGGCTAGGGGATCGGATAATGATACAATAATAATAATAATACAATAGTTTTATTTTAAACTCTTGCTATTTACAATGGTTTAATAAAAAACGTACAAAAATAAACTCTATAAGTACTATTCGTAAATTATTTATTCTAATTAAATAATATTCTATTGTTTAAATAAAAACAAATATTCCATCTGAGACAAAACAGTCTCGAGAGTAGTCGCGAGACTAGAGTCACAAATGGATAGGGAGCTAAGAGCAGAATCGGAGATAAGTCCGATCAGATCTCCGAGAGAGCACCGATCACAGGTGGACATGTATATTAATGCGCTCGAGACTCAGTCTCCAGTCTTCCTTCCGTGTTGGAAGAGTTTGCGAGCTTTCGGAGACGTTACTGTTGTTCACCCCCTACTATATTTTATCTATGAATCGTCTTCATGAATCCGTGATGCGTAACTCGTTCGCCGTTCTCGGATTTGAAATTTTTACCAATAGACGTATGTTGTCTCGTAATAGATTTTATATTATCGACACCACGTTATCAATGTTTTTGCCAGCGTCCACTCTTCAGAATAGTTACACCTTTATGTTTCCGAACACTTCTGTTTTTAACCCTGTGGGCTGAGTTTCCAACTTCCACTTTTACTTGTCGAAAGTTTAACCCAACCCACGGTTCATTGATTCCCAATCTCTGAGTGGTCCCGTTAGCTTTTTCATTATCATTTCGATCCAAAAATCTACGGACAGATGCGTTTGTTGTAGTAATGCCGTCGGTTTATTCAAAAAGACTATTGTATCTTCAGCCGATCTACCACTAAACTCCGGCATGATTGACAGAAGCATCGTTGTGTCCAATGCGGTGAAGCGAATGACTGTAGCACTTCTTTAGGATCAATACGCATGTCAAGAAGTTGTTGTGTCTGACGCTGCTCGATCCATGTATCCACGACTTTGTTATATTGTTCGTGTATAGTTTTTACTTGTGTGCGGGTCTCTTTGGCATCGGTTAATGTTCGTGATGTCGGTTTTCACAGCCTCGACGTCAGTGGTTATTTGGTCGATACGTCGATGTCGCGGTACCTTGGCTCTCTTTATCCCTCAAAAGGAGCACTGCCCGATTCACACTCGGAACAGATTCCGACATTCGGCAAAAGAAATATATATATTAGTAAAAGCTTTACTAAATTTTTCAACTGGAATGACACGCACGTTTTTTTTAAAGAAAAAAAAAATTATATTAAATAAATTTGTATGAAACAAAAACCTGATTTTATTTGCTTTTAAAAGAATTTGAATCTAATTTCTTTTTCAACGATTTTTTTTAAATTTTATAATACAATGTCAACTTTCAAACTTTGAACTAATCGTACAAATGCCAACTTTAATGAAACTAATCGAACAGAAGTCAATTTTAAACTTTGAAGTGAATCAAACAACAGTCAATTATAAACTCAATTTAATCGAACGAATGTTAATCTTTAACTTTGAACTGATCGTACAAATGCCAAATTTAAACTCAATTGAATCGAACAAATTTTTAACTTAATCTTGATTACTACAATATCACACGAAAGTAAATTTTTAACTTGATCTTGATTGAACAGGAGTCAATTTTGAACTGATCCGAATCGAACAACAGTGAATTTTAAACTTTGAACTGATCGTACAAAAGTCAACTTTAAAATGATCTTTATTAGCACTGATCGTGGCTCTTTTATACCCGCCATGGATCATTTTAGAACACGGTGTTTGATGTTTTGAAGAAATATTCTTTTGAAAATATATTTTTGCATGGAGGTTTCTCGTACAATTTAGTTTATCAACAACTGTTTCCGTATTCGGAGGTTCTGTTAATTTAAAAAAACTTATTAAAAATTATAATGCTTCACTAAGCATCGAACCAGCGCGACAACCCTCCTGTTTGATATTTTACTGTCCACTTAATGCACACGAACAGTGCGAATTCAAAGTTTATATACAAATTTACGATACATAGATTACTGTAAGCTAGCTTACTTCATCGTCTCGACTTGTTTTGACATAATTTTATTTATGTAAACATGTATTCATCAAAAAATATATTTTTTTCGATATAATTTTTGATCTGATTAAGATTTGCTTATTTATTACTTTTCTTAATAAAATAAATTATATCTGATTTCATAATTATTCCTTTTGACTTTTGACAAAAAAAAAACCTTCCTTAGAAAGGAAAAAAAATGCAGAATCGATTTTTAATTTTCTTGTTATTAGTTGATTTAAAAAAAAAAGCTTTTAAAGAATAAAAAAAAAATTAATCAAACACAAGATCTTATTGTTTTCTTTTTCCAATTTCAATATAAAAAAAACTCCTTTTTCCAAAGAGAAAAATATTTTCTCTTAATATTTTTCTATTTTATAATTAAAATATGTGCTGGAACCAGACAAATTTTTCTCAATAATTTTTAATACAACATCGTATATACACTTCTCTCAAGTACTCCATTCGCTCCCCCAAGTCTTCTTTCAAATCGTGTTGTACACTTTGTATTCTCTCTTTGTAGACTCTTGAAGTTGGTTGGGCATCCTCTTTTCAGACTCCTGAAGTGAATTTCCCAATCACTTATCTATCCTTGATTCGGACCCTTGAAGTTGGTTGGCCAACCTTTCGTCCAGGTTTTTGAAGCTGGTTGATTTCCGCAAACATCTCCTCCACGAATGCTGCAGCTGGTTCTTCCGGATCGGATACCACACCTCTTCGCCGTTCTGATGTGGGCTTGGCTGTCAACGGTGATCTTTGGTTCCTACTTTGGTGTTCTTCTCATCTCGCCGTCAGAGCCTCTCTGGTACCAGTATTGTCCAGCCCTTCTTTTTCCAACATCCTCCGTTTATATACTTAGAAATATGTGTCGGGTCCAAAAAAGAAATTATTCTTAATAATTTTCAATACAACAACATTAAAACTGGGTATTTATGTCTATGTTGGCTAAGATTCCTTTTTTTGAGAAACGTAGTCTTTAGAAAAAATTTATCAAGAATAAAAAGGTGTTATTGGTGGTCAATCAACAGAGATAGATTTTATTTGTTAAGATATTCCTCTAATAACAAAACAACTTTTGTTCGGGTAATTTTGTCCAAAAATATGTTTCGAGTATTTAAAACAAACTTTAGAATCTTAAAATTTTGACGAATTATACCCAAGGCAGGAAGATCAATGTTACGCATTTCTTTATCATGCGTATAGTATACGAAAGGATTGAAGTAACTGA
This sequence comes from Nineta flava, assembly GCA_963920215.1. Taxonomy (NCBI): domain Eukaryota; kingdom Metazoa; phylum Arthropoda; class Insecta; order Neuroptera; family Chrysopidae; genus Nineta; species Nineta flava. Next base: position 37,618,033 of record OY986043.1, on the reverse strand, counting down.
TATAATAGTATGTTATATTATTATTTAATAACAAATGTTATAAAATTTAATAATACACTCAAAAATGAGACATAAGGTTTATATTTAGCTAAACAAAGATAACATAATGTAAACCAGTCTTGATTATTAATTTTTTAATTTTCTTTATTTTTTGCCGCAAGAAGGTAGGAAATGCGTTGACGCACAGAGAACTACGAGAGCTAGCTCACTAGCCCCCCTCCCATAATAAAAAAACAAATATCATAATTATATCACAACACATCTAGTCAAATGAATTGACTAGGTAGGAATAAAATAACATAATATGAACTATATATAAAAATCAACAATTAAAAATAATAACAAACAAAAAATATATAACAGCGCTGGAAGGTGTAAAAGACCTTCACTGCAACAGATAAAAACTTTAAACTACTTTAAAGATAAAAAAATTTAAAAACCTTAAAAACTACATAACAATAAAAAGTTTTAGAACAAAAAGTGTACAGTGTAATAAGTGATAATATAATATTGTAGGTATAAAGAGCCCACACCATTAGTGTGAAATTAACTATTGCAAGCATGGAAATAGGAAGCAAGGTCGAAATAAACTTGTAGTCAAATTTGCGAAAGGGTGTCATATGATAAGGCAAATTCGTACATGCGCATTGAAGGCTGAAAGAGCCTCTATGAAGCTTCAGAAAATTATTCCCCGCATTGGGTGATCTAAGATATCGACTACAAGAATCCTTGCTCTAGTTGCGCACTCCATTATATTATATGCGTGCCCGATCTGGAAGAAGGTATTAATTAGGAAAGAGTACCTATCGGAACTTACAAAGGTACAACGGAGAGTCACTTTCAGAGTGTGCTGCGGTTTTCGTACCCTCTCGATAAATGCAGCCCTCGTCATAGCCGGAATTCCACCAATCGACCTTATGGTTTGCAAAAGATCAGCATAGTTTGGTGAAAATGTGGAGGAAATTGAAAAAATGAAAAGCACCTCAAATACCAAATGTCATTCCAATCTCCGTAAAAATATGACATTTGGTATTTGAGGTGCTTTTAGTATTTTAAAGGCCAAGTTCGTTAGTGAAAAAAAAACGGACAAGAGAAAAGAGGGGTTTAGAGCAAGGGAAAAAAACAAAATTACTTTTTCTATAATTTTGTCATTAATAATTAATTATTAATCATTGAGTTAAAATCCAAAATATCTCTGTACACATTCGAGTTTAAGAAAAAATTACCCGTTAACGAATTGTAGCAAACATGATTTCCTACAACTTTACTCCCTATACATTTTTCGATTGTTCTAATATTAAGAGAGTTCTATTATTAATAATATTAATATTATTCTATATTTTATGTTTTCTTCTTTCTCTATGCCCCTTTCCACTTACACATGGCCATTTATTAATAAAAGTCGCCATTAAAATACTTAAATATTATCAAATACGACATTTTATTTTGATCAGACTAAAATTGTGACCGGTAGAAAGTGCTATATGTTTTAGCGAATTTTCTTCAAAGGAAATGCAGCTATTGCTTTTGTACCAATGTGAGAATTTCGTAAAAATTTCTTCAAATGTCCATCGATCCTACCTACTATATGTTAAAAGTCACTATCGCTAAAATTTTTATACATGTATATATATATATATATATATATGTCGGAGTTGCATAATTGGGAGCATGGTCGTTTGAACCAGTATATATGTTGTCAGGCATTGTTGTTTTTATAAAATACAAACACTTACCAATTTCCAATAGCACACTGAAAACTGCATTTTCACAAACACGCACTAGTCTACAATAATACCCGGTGTCCCGCACTTTCACAATCAGTAATTACAAATAGTTGGTTCAACCTACGACACAGTAAGTACGCTCCAGTTAACAATACAGATACAACACGAATAATACTAACAAATGCCATACCACGGTTATCTCATCAATAAACATAATTAATTATACTAGTCCAAAAGGGCTACCAACAATCCAAACGCTATTTCCATGTGAACTTTCAGCAGAGTTCAGTTGATACTAATACGCAACTGCACGATACGGTCTGTACTCGGGTGCTGTCCTCTCAGAACTGAAATCCTGCTTCCTTTTTGAAACTCACCCCCCTTCCTTGATGTTTGTAAAAATATTGGAAAGGGGTCATTCTATTACTACATTATATTTATGTACCATCTCTGGTATATCACAAAAAATAGGTTTATTAACATCCGTACCGTACAACTTGCGTCTAAGTAGAGGCCACACGTGCCTCTTCGACCGAACCCTTACTTACTGTGTTAATTGATAATCTTAAAGCAATTATTCTTTATTGCACTTTTAGACAATTTATTTTATTCTAAGAATATATAAGTATCGATAATATCTAATTTCCGGACCTCTATGTCTGGAGGATCCTTTATGTCGGACGTACTGTAATAAAATAAACCTTTTCTTAAAAAAATAGTTTCTTTGTACTTATAAATGTAAGTGTTTAAAATCTCCAAATGTGAATTTGTTCTTTGCACAAATTCAACATCCGACATATATATATATATATATATATATATATATATATATATATATATATATATATATATATATATTTATACTTTATTATTACATAATATACATTTATTATTATTAAAGTATATATATATATATATATATATATATATATATATATATATATATATATATATATATATATATATATATATATATATACTTTATATGTACTATATATGTACTTTTTAAATTGTAGACTCTCATTTTCAGCGGTAACATTTTCATTCCGATTGTAATGAAATTTGGAATTTGAGGCGCTTTTGGTATTTTAAAGATCAAAGTTCGTTAATGGGTAAAATCGGACAAGGGGTTTGGAGTGAGGGGTTAACACAAAATTTGGTATATCTCCCTTTTATTTGAAAAATTGGGAGTTGAGTTGTAGGTACTAAGTTGTACTGTAATTTTGTTTCTTATCATTTTTCTGTTACACTAATATTTACAGAAATATTTACAATTAAAGACTGAAAGTTAAAATTCTAAATATCTCTGTTCACTTTAGAGTTTGAGAAAAATAATCAGGTAATGATTTGTAGTAAACTTGCTTTTCTTTACTGCTTATACATTTTTCGATTATGCTTATATTAAGAGATATATTTAATATTTTGTGTTTGTTTGACACGAATTCATGAAATATATTTTCTTGTAAAAAATTAAAAAAAAAAAATTCAACTGACTTCAAAAAACACAAAAAATCACTATATTAAAAAGCTTAAAATAACAATTTACAGATTTAATCCAAAAGACAATTCTTGCCCAAACCTGTTACGTATAATTTAGTATATGTAAATATACAAGGTATATTAAGTTTGATCACGACTGTAACGCTAAAAATATTGATCGTAGGCATGAATGTTTGGTATATCTATTCATAAAATTTGGCCATTTCCGCATGTCCGTCTGTCTGTGGACACGATAACCAAAGAACAAAAATAGATAACAAGCTGAAATGTGTTCTAGAGTCTAAAAGTAAGGTCAAGTTCGTAAATTGGCAAAATCGGAATATATTTGGGTAAAACTGCTTATCTTTGAAACCATGGAAAAAACCGTAAGAGATAGAAAAAAATTTTTTTAACAAAAAATCTTCTTTTTAAAATCAACAAGTTTTGTATGAAAAAGATTTTCATAAACTCAATAGTTTTCTCATAATTTGTGATTATATGTTCCTCGGTCGGAAAGAATTGTTAACAGTTCTAATACGCGGAATTGTTAACAATTTAATCATTGATATACATTTCAGTATATACTGGGTATTAAAACATGTAAGTCAGTTAGTTGTTACATTACTTAACAGTCGAACATAGAATCTCCTCCTTCTTTTTTTGGAGTTGGTTAAAATTTGTGTTAATTTTATCATCTCCACAGAAACTCTACTTCTATTTGATTGTCGTGCCCATAGTAACTATTAACTATAAACCATAATCGTTATATATCGTTCTATTTTGGCTATTAATAAGTTTAATTTTTGCTATGTAATAGAGTCAAATAAGGATTTTTCAGGCAGGTTGCTTGGAACCGTATTTTTTTAATCGATTCATCTTGACGTCCTGAATATTAACCTAAATTTTTACGGTCCCACTCATGACGGAACAGGGCCAAAATTGAATTTGTTTATAACAAAAAAGCGTTTTTTCTTAATATCTTTTTTAAAACAAAATATTTTAAAAATGACATAGAATATTATTCAGTTTTATATGAAAAAAGAAAACAAATGAGTCCATAAACATTAAAATCGGTTTATTAGAATTCGAGGAAAAAAGATTAAAATTCCCAAATTTCGAAAATCGCAAAATTTTAAATAAAAATAAAAATTACTTCATATATAAAAAAAGACAGCATGATTGTTTAACCAACTTCTATATATATTCATTTCAAATGGCCATATCTAAATGAATGTAAAGCATTAAAAAATATCTTTAAAATAAATTTTGTTATAAAAAAATTAAATTTTGACCCTGTTCCGTCACGAATCGGACCGTAAAAATTTAGGGTCATATTTAGGATGTCAAGATGAATCGATTAAAAAAAATTGCGATTAAAAAAAAAGGCAGGTTCCGAGCAACCTGCCTGAAACCGGTTTCTGAACCTAATTTGACCCTGTTAATGTTATTTTATTATGTAATATATTAGATGAAAACAAAATAAATTATTTTTGATTTATTTTATTAGGTAATATAGAATATTAATTTTTTTCATTTTATTTTCAAATAATCGTATTATTGTTTGGAGTTCAATCACCAATTCCACAGACATCCTCCCAATCTATTTTAATAAATTTACCATTTCTAAGAGATTTAATTTAATTTATCAACTATCTTGATTTATGCACAAATTTTTTAAAACCATTTGTACAGTTAAACCAGTTTTAATTTAAAAAAAAACATTACCTAAAAAATTTTGTTGTAATGAAAATTATTGAGAATAATTTTTCTGGATCCAACACATATTTTAATTATGAAATAGAAAATATTGAGGAAAATATGACGAAAAATATTGAAGAAAAAAATTTTTTTCTCTTCGAAAAAAAAAGGAGTTTGATTTTTTAAGTGCATAAAGAAAATAATTTAGTTCGATTTTTTTTTTCTTTTGTTAAACAAAGTTTTTTTTAGAAGTCGAAAATTGAAAAGAAATTAATACCTGCTTTTGATTTAAAGCAGCTATTAATTCTCTTTTTTTAAAATAAAAAATTGAAAGGAAATATTAGATATAATTTAATTAAAAAAATCAAAAGTCGAAAGTCTAAACAAGTTGAATGTTTTTGATAACATAAAATACGTAAATAATTCAAAAAAACAAGCTTGTCATTGTGTGTTATGAATGGCTTATGTATTGTAAAATTGTATAGATTTTGAATTCGCACCTGGTCGTGTGCATTAAGTGGTTAGTTAAATATCAACCAAGCGGGGTGTGATTATGGTTAAAACCTTGGAGAAGCATTATAATTTTTAATTAATTTTATAAATAATCATAACCTCTAAATGCGCCCATGGTTGTTGATAAACTAAATATTATTCTAGAAACCTCCATGCAAAAAAATATAGTGTCAAAAAAAATATTTATTCAAAAAAACAACCATGTTCTCGAAAGATCTTTGACGGGTATAAAAGAGCCACGATCAGTGCGATCAAATCAGTATATATTTGACTGTTATTTAATCAGTTCAAAGAGTTTTAAATCGACTGTTGTTTGATTCGGTTAAAAGTATATAATTAACTATTGTCCAATTCAGATCAAGTTAAAGATTAAGTTAAAGTTGGCATTTGTACAAGTAATTAAAAGTTTGACATTGTGTTGAAAAGTATAAAAAAAATTTGTTGAAAAAGAAATTGAATTCCAATAATTTTTAAAAGCAATAAAACCAGGTTTTTGTTTCGTAAAAATTTTGTTTTGTAAAAACCATCCAAGAGCCAACCCCACGGAAAGACAGAACCAAGAGTTGAAGAAATTGCTGCGTATGCATTTACTGGATCAAGCACACAAAAATGGGGCCAGCAACTAAGCAAGTCGTTGTTTGCGATAAGAAATCGTGCAAATAGAACAACTGTCTTTTTCGCCTGCCCAATTGTTACTGGGGGCAGAAATGAAGAAGCCTGGGGATTGGCCAATACAAAGTCAAGAAGAACCTCAAGATATTCAAGATTGGATTAATGAGGGAGGCCAAGTACGTCAAGAAAATTATGAAAGATCTCGGCAAAAAATATTGGCCAATGCCGAAGAAAATGACCAAGTGGAGACGGGACTCGGTTACCAACCTGGAGAGTCCACCTGGATGCTCAATCAAGTGCTCAGCAGTAAGGTGGAGGGTGTCCATAGTGGATTGGCACCAAAATGGAAAGGACCTCACAGGGTGCTGAGAAGTTTACCAACTGGAATAAATGTTTTGGATACAGTACCTCCCACGAAGATACATAGAGGTCTCTTGACGCCGGCCAGTGCAAGGACCGCCGCCAATTGGAATCTGGGAAAATTGCGTGTGGGGCGCGAGGTGTTCGGCCAACTACTTCCAATTCGATTGCGAAGTCAAATGCATGGTGGTGATGGAAGACGACGGGATGTATCAAGTGTGGACGAGCCAGAGGCCAGAACAATAGAGCCAGGGTACGACTTGCGGCTCAGACGACCGGCAATCAACAACAGGCGCCGTTGATGAAGAGCGAAGAACTTGTAATGTGTACGTATACTTTAAGTTAAGCTAGCTAAACTAAACGTACTAGTACAATTCAAATAGTTCAAATAGTTCTTAAATTCAGTCCAAAAGGAACAGTAGTGTGGTTTGAAGTTACCATTGTTGAATCGATCATTGTTAAAAATTAGTATTGTTTGAATAATAAAATTGTAGATGAAAATTAAATATTTTGTTTATTTTATTTGTTTCGAGTATTCGAAACTGTATAGATTCGACAGTGCTCATTTTTGAACAAAAAAGAGAGCCAAGATACCGCGACAATCTGTTTCGATTTTTATTTTGAAGACTAGGCAAAGTTTGTAATATCATATGTTATGCATTTCAAACAATAAGATATTGAAAATATCTAAGAATATGTTATAAAAATATAGATTTTAAATTCTTTATTAAATCTTGAAAGGTTAACTATTATTAATATTCAATATTATACAACAATTCATAGTTAAACTGGTTTTGGGATGTATTTACAAAAAATACACTCTCATATTTAACAGAAATTAATTCATTTTATTCGTTAATAAAAAAATATTATTTAACGATATATACTACACTACTAAAATAATAAACAATTTTACTAATATTAAACCGATCAAAAATAGTGAAAACTGAAATGTAAGAATGTAAGTGCAAAGTAAAATGAAAAAAAAAAAAAAATTGGTTGAAATAATTTATTTCGTAAGTTTTCTCTTAGTATGTTTTTCAAATTTTATGTCGCGGCAAGCAATTTGTTTTCTTTTGATTCAAATATTTTAAATTAAAATTTGCCGCGTTATAAAATTTGAAAAACTTACGAAATAAATTATTTCAACCAAATTTTTTTTTCATTTTACTTTGCACTTACATTCTTACATTTCATAAGGAGAAACTGTTATGTAAAGTATCTCCCCGAAAACTCGCCCGTAATAAATATATAACATATATATATTCTTATATATATATATTATATATATATATATTATATATATATATATTATATATATATATATATATATATATATATATATATATATATTATATATATATATATATATATTATATATATATATATATATATATATATATATATATATATATATATATATATATATATATATATATAGCCCTTTCATTATCATATAGGTTAATGTGGAAATTATAAATCGCCTTTTGCGGTGGCCGCCATATTGGATTTAGAATGACGTCACTTTACTTATTGTGTTTTGCTCATAAAGCCCTTTTATTATATACCCATACCATAGGGGTTAATGTGGAAACTTTAAATCGCCATTTACGGCGGCCGCCATATTCGATTTAAGATGACATCCTTCACTAATGTAGATATCTAAATAATTTTGAGTCGGCGCCAAAAAACCACAATCGAAATGGATGAAGAGTGGATCTGATTTTCGGTTAAAAGTAAAATTTTCCTATTAACGAATTTGACCTTACTTTTTTGTTCTAGAACACACACACACACACACACACAAATTAGCTGTTTATCTGTTTTCGTCCTTAGGTTATTGCGTCCACAGACACATGTACGGACATGCGGAAATATCAAGGAATAATATGTTCAAACGTTACAACGTACGTAACGTCGGGACTAAACTTAATACACCATGTATATTTACATATACTGGGAATAAAAAGGTAATTTTTGGTGTTCTTCCCCATATTCTGAGTTGTTTCATTTGAAAAATTAAAGTTTTCCTATTTTTCCTATAAATTAAGTTAAAACAGCTTGAATGCTAAAAAACCGATCCAAATCTTTTTTTTGATAAATTTGAAAAAATTTCTTTGTTGAAAAATTTTAACAATTAATGAATTTGTATGTCATGTAAGATCGGTTTTCATAAATATATATATATATATATATATATATATATATATGTATATACATATATATATACATTTATGTATATATATATATATATATATATATATATATATATATATATATATATATATATATATATCATAAAACTGAACAAATATACAAACACAGAATATAAAATATCTCTCTCAATATTAGAACAATCGAAAAATACGTTAGGAATAAAGTTGAAGAAAATCAAGTTTGCTACAATTCATCACCTTATAATTTTTGCTCAAGCTCTAATGTGTACAAAGATATTAAGGAATTAAATTTTCAATCTTAAACCATCAATACTTCTGTAAATATTAGTGTAACAGAAAAAATGATAAGAAACAAAATTATTGTAAGACTTTGTATCTATGACTTTAATTCTTAAATTAATTAATTGTACTAGTACAATTCAAATAGTTCTTAAATTCAGTCCAAAAGGAACAGTAGTGTGGTTTGAAGTTACCATTGTTGAACTGATCATTGTTAAAAATTATTATTGTTTGAATAAAAAAATTGTTGATGAGAATTAAATATTTTGTTTATTTTATGTTTTTGTTTATTTGAAATTTTTATTTAAATTATTCATAATAACATATTCGATATTCAAAATCTATTGCCTATATTTGATCAAACTACCATGTAGAAAACACTTTTGTTTTTTCCCATTTTTCGGATGATCCGTTGCAAAAATTGAATTTTTTCGATCTACAAATAGGTTTTGAGATATTTAGCGTCGAATTCAAACAATTGCGTTTTTATCCAATGTCTGGAAATGCCTTATACTTAGACACATAATTTTAATTGTTGATTTTCCATATGTTCCGTTCGGAAAATTAAACTTTCCCAAAGATTCTTATTTAAGGTATCAAAAATTCCGCATCGAATGCAAAAAACCTAATCCTTCTAGCATTTCTGGAAGTGGAGCAACAAAGTTTTAAATATCGTGAGAAGAAGATCCAGCAGCAGCAGAGGAGCGAAGCGCAATCCGGGCGAGCCCCTTTGGCGCCCATCACCCACGTCTTTGGCTAAGGAATACCCAGCCCTCCCTCTAAATCAGAAGAAGTTTGTCCCGGCCCCAACTCCAACCGCAAATCCATAAACAATGAAGAGAGTATCCGAAAAGGAGGTTATAGACATTTTGTGTACCACCCCTATTTCACCCCATAACCCTTTCTTAATCGAAGCCCTCGAAGGACCTCCATCGTCTCCAACTCCATTGGAGTCTGATGCAGGAACTAATTCGACTTTCGACTTCATGACCCTCCTGAAACTCCGGATCGAAGTGGAGAATGCATGGAAATCGTGCAAATCGGATTCAGAAAAACTTCTTGTGTTTTTCAGGATGACATCTCACCTCTTTGAAAATGGCGTCCCATCCCTCTTCTAGATCCAACATCCGATTTCTACAATGGAACTCTCAAAGTATCCATCGCAAACTTCCCGAGCTTCACTCATTTCTTCAACAGCATCAGATCCAGGTGGCTGCCATAAGCGAAACTTGGTTAAAGCCGGACAAGAGAGCTTAAATTTCTGGGTACTATACCTATCGCCGTGACCGTGCCACCAGAAATGGTGGTGGGGTTGCCCTATACGTTCGACACGATGTCCAATTCTCTCTCTTGCCTCCCGAAGACGGTGATATCGAAGCCGTCTCCATTCATATTTCGGCAAATTGTGGTAATTATAAAGTCACATCTTTACATAATCCCTTCGATAGACTTTTACAGGGAAAAGATATTGACCTCATTTTAAGGACTCATGATCGCGCTGTGATCATGGGTGATTTTAATGCGCCCCATACATCTTGGAACTGTATGTCTAACAATGCTAGCGGGAACGCAATCTATGCGCATTTCCTCAAACGTAACTTCATTGTTGCGTACCCAGAGGACCCCACTTACTATCCTGATGCTGCCCACCGACCTCCTCAGACCATTCACTTGACGATACTCAAGAATTGTGACCTTCTGTCGGACCCAGATTTTCGCTTGGATTTGCAAAGCTATCATCGCCCCATGACTTTCACCCTAGGTGAAATGAGGGGCGCTGCTACTTTTCGAACCCAATTGAACTTTGAGAAAGTGGATTGGAAACTTTTCAAACAGTATCTTAACGTCGAAACTTTGATCACTCCACAGATCAAAACAACCGACCAAATAGATTTAGAGGTTAATAAACTGACGAGGAATCTCGTAGCTGCTACCGAAAAATCTATTTCTAGGAAAACCGATCCATCAGTTTTCAAATTAATTAGATGATGACACACTACGACTCATACGAACTCGGAACAAATTACGTAAATTTTGGCAAAGAGTTAGGCTGCCTGAGCTTCATGACGTCATGAAGCGAATGTCAGCTGATATTCGGAAAAAAGTCACGCGCACCAGAGATGAAATGTGGGATGAGAGGATATCGTGTTTGGACAATTGCTAGAAGTTTGCGTAAACGTTCCAACAGACTGCCCCCTCTACTGTCGGAAAGTGGGTATCTCTACCCAGATTCAGAATGCTCAACTTCTGGCTGAAACCTTCTCTAAGGCGCACAGCTTAACCGATGGCGACGAATATCACGATGAAGAAACGGCCCATATGGTGTCCGAATCTTTGGAAAATATTCGCTCTTCTGTCATTAACCCAATCGATGTCGAATGCGTATCACCTCAAGAGGTTTTAAACATTTTAAGGGAACTTAAGTGTAGGAAGGCTCCCGGTGATGATGGAATAACTAATGTTGTTCTCCGTTATCTTCCTCGGAAGGCGGTTTTTCAGCTCAGTTATATCGATACTGCGTGCTTGAGACTTAGTTATTTTCCTGACGCCTTCAAGTTACCGACCCATCAGCTTGCTGCCATCTCTCACCAAGGTCATGGAGGAAGGAGTTTTGAATCGGCTGCAGTCACATAAAGATATTCACGGACAATTAATTCCCCAACAGTTTGGTTTCAGATCGAACCACTCAACAGTGAGTCAGCTTCACCGGCTCAATGACCATATTTCTTCTGGATTTAACTGGAATAAATCCACAGGCATGGTCCTTTTGGACATCGAAAAGGCTTTCGATACGGTTTGGCACGATGGACTTATCCATAAACTTTCCAAATTCAACATACCTGCCTACATCCTGAAATTCCTGATTTCCTATTTATTGAACCGAAAATCCCGAATTCATCTCCAACAAAGTACATCGAACCAATATTGTGTCAAGGCTGGTGTACCTCAAGGCTCCTTGCTTGGATCCCGCCTCTTCTTATATTATATAAACGATATTCCGAAGGATCGAGCTACCGAAATGGCCCTCTTTGCTGACGATACAGCAATCTACTGTACTTCCTGGCAGCCGAGACTTATTTCGACCTGCCTCCAGCTCCGCCTATCCACGCACGAAAGCTATTTCAAGAAGTGGAAAATCAAAATTAATCCTACGAAGACTCAGTCCGTCTTGTTCACAAGGAAGAATAAATTTTCTTCTTACCCACTTGAATTGAAGATGTTTAACACTGAAATCTAACAGACTCAAAGTGTTGAATACCTGGGAGTAACTCTTCAAAGGCAGTATAATTGGACGCAGAAGTTTAAAAACGTCTTGCCCTCGGAAACGCATCCTTTGCTGGTTTATACCCACTACTCAACACTAGGAGTAACTTGGACGAATGTCTGAAACATCGACTTTTCAGTCATGTATCCGGCCCGTACTCACATACGCTGCCCCAATCTGGTCGACCGTTGCACCTTCGCAGCTTGAGAAAATGCAAAAATTTCAAAATCGTTGTCTTCGGACGATTTTGAAAGTCCCCCTATGATATCTGGCTGAAGCACTCCACAGTGAAACTGGCCACCCCACAATCAGAACCTTCATCCAAACCATTTCGAAATCCTATTTCCAATCATCCCGCAAAAATCCTTTCCCGGAAATCAATGAACTGGGCCAATTTGACCCGCGAAAAAAATTCAACTGACTTCAAAAAACACAAAAAATTACTATATTAAAAAGCTTAAAATAACAATTTACAGATTTAATCCAAAAGACAATTCTTGCCCAAACCTGTTACGTATAATTTAGTATATGTAAATATACAAGGTATATTAAGTTTGATCACGACTGTAACGCTAAAAATATTGATCGTAGGCATGAATGTTTGGTATATCTATTCATAAAATTTGGCCATTTCCGCATGTCCGTCTGTCTGTGGACACGATAACCAAAGAACAAAAATAGATAACAAGCTGAAATGTGTTCTAGAGTCTAAAAGTAAGGTCAAGTTCGTAAATTGGCAAAATCGGAATATATTTGGGTAAAACTGCTTATCTTTGAAACCATGGAAAAAACCGTAAGAGATAGAAAAAAATTTTTTTAACAAAAAATCTTCTTTTTAAAATCAACAAGTTTTGTATGAAAAAGATTTTCATAAACTCAATAGTTTTCTCATAATTTGTGATTATATGTTCCTCGGTCGGAAAGAATTGTTAACAGTTCTAATACGCGGAATTGTTAACAATTTAATCATTGATATACATTTCAGTATATACTGGGTATTAAAACATGTAAGTCAGTTAGTTGTTACATTACTTAACAGTCGAACATAGAATCTCCTCCTTCTTTTTTTGGAGTTGGTTAAAATTTGTGTTAATTTTATCATCTCCACAGAAACTCTACTTCTATTTGATTGTCGTGCCCATAGTAACTATTAACTATAAACCATAATCGTTATATATCGTTCTATTTTGGCTATTAATAAGTTTAATTTTTGCTATGTAATAGAGTCAAATAAGGATTTTTCAGGCAGGTTGCTTGGAACCGTATTTTTTTAATCGATTCATCTTGACGTCCTGAATATTAACCTAAATTTTTACGGTCCCACTCATGACGGAACAGGGCCAAAATTGAATTTGTTTATAACAAAAAAGCGTTTTTTCTTAATATCTTTTTTAAAACAAAATATTTTAAAAATGACATAGAATATTATTCAGTTTTATATGAAAAAAGAAAACAAATGAGTCCATAAACATTAAAATCGGTTTATTAGAATTCGAGGAAAAAAGATTAAAATTCCCAAATTTCGAAAATCGCAAAATTTTAAATAAAAATAAAAATTACTTCATATATAAAAAAAGACAGCATGATTGTTTAACCAACTTCTATATATATTCATTTCAAATGGCCATATCTAAATGAATGTAAAGCATTAAAAAATATCTTTAAAATAAATTTTGTTATAAAAAAATTAAATTTTGACCCTGTTCCGTCACGAATCGGACCGTAAAAATTTAGGGTCATATTTAGGATGTCAAGATGAATCGATTAAAAAAAATTGCGATTAAAAAAAAAGGCAGGTTCCGAGCAACCTGCCTGAAACCGGTTTCTGAACCTAATTTGACCCTGTTAATGTTATTTTATTATGTAATATATTAGATGAAAACAAAATAAATTATTTTTGATTTATTTTATTAGGTAATATAGAATATTAATTTTTTTCATTTTATTTTCAAATAATCGTATTATTGTTTGGAGTTCAATCACCAATTCCACAGACATCCTCCCAATCTATTTTAATAAATTTACCATTTCTAAGAGATTTAATTTAATTTATCAACTATCTTGATTTATGCACAAATTTTTTAAAACCATTTGTACAGTTAAACCAGTTTTAATTTAAAAAAAAACATTACCTAAAAAATTTTGTTGTAATGAAAATTATTGAGAATAATTTTTCTGGATCCAACACATATTTTAATTATGAAATAGAAAATATTGAGGAAAATATGACGAAAAATATTGAAGAAAAAAATTTTTTTCTCTTCAAAAAAAAAAGGAGTTTGATTTTTTAAGTGCATAAAGAAAATAATTTAGTTCGATTTTTTTTTTCTTTTGTTAAACAAAGTTTTTTTTAGAAGTCGAAAATTGAAAAGAAATTAATACCTGCTTTTGATTTAAAGCAGCTATTAATTCTCTTTTTTTAAAATAAAAAATTGAAAGGAAATATTAGATATAATTTAATTAAAAAAATCAAAAGTCGAAAGTCTAAACAAGTTGAATGTTTTTGATAACATAAAATACGTAAATAATTCAAAAAAACAAGCTTGTCATTGTGTGTTATGAATGGCTTATGTATTGTAAAATTGTATAGATTTTGAATTCGCACCTGGTCGTGTGCATTAAGTGGTTAGTTAAATATCAACCAAGCGGGGTGTGATTATGGTTAAAACCTTGGAGAAGCATTATAATTTTTAATTAATTTTATAAATAATCATAACCTCTAAATGCGCCCATGGTTGTTGATAAACTAAATATTATTCTAGAAACCTCCATGCAAAAAAATATAGTGTCAAAAAAAATATTTATTCAAAAAAACAACCATGTTCTCGAAAGATCTTTGACGGGTATAAAAGAGCCACGATCAGTGCGATCAAATCAGTATATATTTGACTGTTATTTAATCAGTTCAAAGAGTTTTAAATCGACTGTTGTTTGATTCGGTTAAAAGTATATAATTAACTATTGTCCAATTCAGATCAAGTTAAAGATTAAGTTAAAGTTGGCATTTGTACAAGTAATTAAAAGTTTGACATTGTGTTGAAAAGTATAAAAAAAATTTGTTGAAAAAGAAATTGAATTCCAATAATTTTTAAAAGCAATAAAACCAGGTTTTTGTTTCGTAAAAATTTTGTTTTGTAAAAACCATCCAAGAGCCAACCCCACGGAAAGACAGAACCAAGAGTTGAAGAAATTGCTGCGTATGCATTTACTGGATCAAGCACACAAAAATGGGGCCAGCAACTAAGCAAGTCGTTGTTTGCGATAAGAAATCGTGCAAATAGAACAACTGTCTTTTTCGCCTGCCCAATTGTTACTGGGGGCAGAAATGAAGAAGCCTGGGGATTGGCCAATACAAAGTCAAGAAGAACCTCAAGATATTCAAGATTGGATTAATGAGGGAGGCCAAGTACGTCAAGAAAATTATGAAAGATCTCGGCAAAAAATATTGGCCAATGCCGAAGAAAATGACCAAGTGGAGACGGGACTCGGTTACCAACCTGGAGAGTCCACCTGGATGCTCAATCAAGTGCTCAGCAGTAAGGTGGAGGGTGTCCATAGTGGATTGGCACCAAAATGGAAAGGACCTCACAGGGTGCTGAGAAGTTTACCAACTGGAATAAATGTTTTGGATACAGTACCTCCCACGAAGATACATAGAGGTCTCTTGACGCCGGCCAGTGCAAGGACCGCCGCCAATTGGAATCTGGGAAAATTGCGTGTGGGGCGCGAGGTGTTCGGCCAACTACTTCCAATTCGATTGCGAAGTCAAATGCATGGTGGTGATGGAAGACGACGGGATGTATCAAGTGTGGACGAGCCAGAGGCCAGAACAATAGAGCCAGGGTACGACTTGCGGCTCAGACGACCGGCAATCAACAACAGGCGCCGTTGATGAAGAGCGAAGAACTTGTAATGTGTACGTATACTTTAAGTTAAGCTAGCTAAACTAAACGTACTAGTACAATTCAAATAGTTCAAATAGTTCTTAAATTCAGTCCAAAAGGAACAGTAGTGTGGTTTGAAGTTACCATTGTTGAATCGATCATTGTTAAAAATTAGTATTGTTTGAATAATAAAATTGTAGATGAAAATTAAATATTTTGTTTATTTTATTTGTTTCGAGTATTCGAAACTGTATAGATTCGACAGTGCTCATTTTTGAACAAAAAAGAGAGCCAAGATACCGCGACAATCTGTTTCGATTTTTATTTTGAAGACTAGGCAAAGTTTGTAATATCATATGTTATGCATTTCAAACAATAAGATATTGAAAATATCTAAGAATATGTTATAAAAATATAGATTTTAAATTCTTTATTAAATCTTGAAAGGTTAACTATTATTAATATTCAATATTATACAACAATTCATAGTTAAACTGGTTTTGGGATGTATTTACAAAAAATACACTCTCATATTTAACAGAAATTAATTCATTTTATTCGTTAATAAAAAAATATTATTTAACGATATATACTACACTACTAAAATAATAAACAATTTTACTAATATTAAACCGATCAAAAATAGTGAAAACTGAAATGTAAGAATGTAAGTGCAAAGTAAAATGAAAAAAAAAAAAAAAATTGGTTGAAATAATTTATTTCGTAAGTTTTCTCTTAGTATGTTTTTCAAATTTTATGTCGCGGCAAGCAATTTGTTTTCTTTTGATTCAAATATTTTAAATTAAAATTTGCCGCGTTATAAAATTTGAAAAACTTACGAAATAAATTATTTCAACCAAATTTTTTTTTCATTTTACTTTGCACTTACATTCTTACATTTCATAAGGAGAAACTGTTATGTAAAGTATCTCCCCGAAAACTCGCCCGTAATAAATATATAACATATATATATTCTTATATATATATATTATATATATATATATTATATATATATATATATATATATATATATATATATATATATATTATATATATATATATATATATATATATATATATATATATATATATATATATATATATATATATATATATATATATATATATATATATATATATATATATATATATATATATATATATATATAAAGCCCTTTCATTATCATATAGGTTAATGTGGAAATTATAAATCGCCTTTTGCGGTGGCCGCCATATTGGATTTAGAATGACGTCACTTTACTTATTGTGTTTTGCTCATAAAGCCCTTTTATTATATACCCATACCATAGGGGTTAATGTGGAAACTTTAAATCGCCATTTACGGCGGCCGCCATATTCGATTTAAGATGACATCCTTCACTAATGTAGATATCTAAATAATTTTGAGTCGGCGCCAAAAAACCACAATCGAAATGGATGAAGAGTGGATCTGATTTTCGGTTAAAAGTAAAATTTTCCTATTAACGAATTTGACCTTACTTTTTTGTTCTAGAACACACACACACACACACACACAAATTAGCTGTTTATCTGTTTTCGTCCTTAGGTTATTGCGTCCACAGACACATGTACGGACATGCGGAAATATCAAGGAATAATATGTTCAAACGTTACAACGTACGTAACGTCGGGACTAAACTTAATACACCATGTATATTTACATATACTGGGAATAAAAAGGTAATTTTTGGTGTTCTTCCCCATATTCTGAGTTGTTTCATTTGAAAAATTAAAGTTTTCCTATTTTTCCTATAAATTAAGTTAAAACAGCTTGAATGCTAAAAAACCGATCCAAATCTTTTTTTTGATAAATTTGAAAAAATTTCTTTGTTGAAAAATTTTAACAATTAATGAATTTGTATGTCATGTAAGATCGGTTTTCATAAATATATATATATATATATATATATATATATATATATATATATATATATATATATATATATATATATATATATATATATATATATATGTATATACATATATATATACATTTATGTATATATATATATATATATATATATAATATATATATATATATATATATATATCATAAAACTGAACAAATATACAAACACAGAATATAAAATATCTCTCTCAATATTAGAACAATCGAAAAATACGTTAGGAATAAAGTTGAAGAAAATCAAGTTTGCTACAATTCATCACCTTATAATTTTTGCTCAAGCTCTAATGTGTACAAAGATATTAAGGAATTAAATTTTCAATCTTAAACCATCAATACTTCTGTAAATATTAGTGTAACAGAAAAAATGATAAGAAACAAAATTATTGTAAGACTTTGTATCTATGACTTTAATTCTTAAATTAATTAATTGTACTAGTACAATTCAAATAGTTCAAATAGTTCTTAAATTCAGTCCAAAAGGAACAGTAGTGTGGTTTGAAGTTACCATTGTTGAACTGATCATTGTTAAAAATTATTATTGTTTGAATAAAAAAATTGTTGATGAGAATTAAATATTTTGTTTATTTTATGTTTTTGTTTATTTGAAATTTTTATTTAAATTATTCATAATAACATATTCGATATTCAAAATCTATTGCCTATATTTGATCAAACTACCATGTAGAAAACACTTTTGTTTTTTCCCATTTTTCGGATGATCCGTTGCAAAAATTGAATTTTTTCGATCTACAAATAGGTTTTGAGATATTTAGCGTCGAATTCAAACAATTGCGTTTTTATCCAATGTCTGGAAATGCCTTATACTTAGACACATAATTTTAATTGTTGATTTTCCATATGTTCCGTTCGGAAAATTAAACTTTCCCAAAGATTCTTATTTAAGGTATCAAAAATTCCGCATCGAATGCAAAAAACCTAATCCTTCTAGCATTTCTGGAAGTGGAGCAACAAAGTTTTAAATATCGTGAGAAGAAGATCCAGCAGCAGCAGAGGAGCGAAGCGCAATCCGGGCGAGCCCCTTTGGCGCCCATCACCCACGTCTTTGGCTAAGGAATACCCAGCCCTCCCTCTAAATCAGAAGAAGTTTGTCCCGGCCCCAACTCCAACCGCAAATCCATAAACAATGAAGAGAGTATCCGAAAAGGAGGTTATAGACATTTTGTGTACCACCCCTATTTCACCCCATAACCCTTTCTTAATCGAAGCCCTCGAAGGACCTCCATCGTCTCCAACTCCATTGGAGTCTGATGCAGGAACTAATTCGACTTTCGACTTCATGACCCTCCTGAAACTCCGGATCGAAGTGGAGAATGCATGGAAATCGTGCAAATCGGATTCAGAAAAACTTCTTGTGTTTTTCAGGATGACATCTCACCTCTTTGAAAATGGCGTCCCATCCCTCTTCTAGATCCAACATCCGATTTCTACAATGGAACTCTCAAAGTATCCATCGCAAACTTCCCGAGCTTCACTCATTTCTTCAACAGCATCAGATCCAGGTGGCTGCCATAAGCGAAACTTGGTTAAAGCCGGACAAGAGAGCTTAAATTTCTGGGTACTATACCTATCGCCGTGACCGTGCCACCAGAAATGGTGGTGGGGTTGCCCTATACGTTCGACACGATGTCCAATTCTCTCTCTTGCCTCCCGAAGACGGTGATATCGAAGCCGTCTCCATTCATATTTCGGCAAATTGTGGTAATTATAAAGTCACATCTTTACATAATCCCTCCGATAGACTTTTACAGGGAAAAGATATTGACCTCATTTTAAGGACTCATGATCGCGCTGTGATCATGGGTGATTTTAATGCGCCCCATACATCTTGGAACTGTATGTCTAACAATGCTAGCGGGAACGCAATCTATGCGCATTTCCTCAAACGTAACTTCATTGTTGCGTACCCAGAGGACCCCACTTACTATCCTGATGCTGCCCACCGACCTCCTCAGACCATTCACTTGACGATACTCAAGAATTGTGACCTTCTGTCGGACCCAGATTTTCGCTTGGATTTGCAAAGCTATCATCGCCCCATGACTTTCACCCTAGGTGAAATGAGGGGCGCTGCTACTTTTCGAACCCAATTGAACTTTGAGAAAGTGGATTGGAAACTTTTCAAACAGTATCTTAACGTCGAAACTTTGATCACTCCACAGATCAAAACAACCGACCAAATAGATTTAGAGGTTAATAAACTGACGAGGAATCTCGTAGCTGCTACCGAAAAATCTATTTCTAGGAAAACCGATCCATCAGTTTTCAAATTAATTAGATGATGACACACTACGACTCATACGAACTCGGAACAAATTACGTAAATTTTGGCAAAGAGTTAGGCTGCCTGAGCTTCATGACGTCATGAAGCGAATGTCAGCTGATATTCGGAAAAAAGTCACGCGCACCAGAGATGAAATGTGGGATGAGAGGATATCGTGTTTGGACAATTGCTAGAAGTTTGCGTAAACGTTCCAACAGACTGCCCCCTCTACTGTCGGAAAGTGGGTATCTCTACCCAGATTCAGAATGCTCAACTTCTGGCTGAAACCTTCTCTAAGGCGCACAGCTTAACCGATGGCGACGAATATCACGATGAAGAAACGGCCCATATGGTGTCCGAATCTTTGGAAAATATTTGCTCTTCTGTCATTAACCCAATCGATGTCGAATGCGTATCACCTCAAGAGGTTTTAAACATTTTAAGGGAACTTAAGTGTAGGAAGGCTCCCGGTGATGATGGAATAACTAATGTTGTTCTCCGTTATCTTCCTCGGAAGGCGGTTTTTCAGCTCAGTTATATCGATACTGCGTGCTTGAGACTTAGTTATTTTCCTGACGCCTTCAAGTTACCGACCCATCAGCTTGCTGCCATCTCTCACCAAGGTCATGGAGGAAGGAGTTTTGAATCGGCTGCAGTCACATAAAGATATTCACGGACAATTAATTCCCCAACAGTTTGGTTTCAGATCGAACCACTCAACAGTGAGTCAGCTTCACCGGCTCAATGACCATATTTCTTCTGGATTTAACTGGAATAAATCCACAGGCATGGTCCTTTTGGACATCGAAAAGGCTTTCGATACGGTTTGGCACGATGGACTTATCCATAAACTTTCCAAATTCAACATACCTGCCTACATCCTGAAATTCCTGATTTCCTATTTATTGAACCGAAAATCCCGAATTCATCTCCAACAAAGTACATCGAACCAATATTGTGTCAAGGCTGGTGTACCTCAAGGCTCCTTGCTTGGATCCCGCCTCTTCTTATATTATATAAACGATATTCCGAAGGATCGAGCTACCGAAATGGCCCTCTTTGCTGACGATACAGCAATCTACTGTACTTCCTGGCAGCCGAGACTTATTTCGACCTGCCTCCAGCTCCGCCTATCCACGCACGAAAGCTATTTCAAGAAGTGGAAAATCAAAATTAATCCTACGAAGACTCAGTCCGTCTTGTTCACAAGGAAGAATAAATTTTCTTCTTACCCACTTGAATTGAAGATGTTTAACACTGAAATCTAACAGACTCAAAGTGTTGAATACCTGGGAGTAACTCTTCAAAGGCAGTATAATTGGACGCAGAAGTTTAAAAACGTCTTGCCCTCGGAAACGCATCCTTTGCTGGTTTATACCCACTACTCAACACTAGGAGTAACTTGGACGAATGTCTGAAACATCGACTTTTCAGTCATGTATCCGGCCCGTACTCACATACGCTGCCCCAATCTGGTCGACCGTTGCACCTTCGCAGCTTGAGAAAATGCAAAAATTTCAAAATCGTTGTCTTCGGACGATTTTGAAAGTCCCCCTATGATATCTGGCTGAAGCACTCCACAGTGAAACTGGCCACCCCACAATCAGAACCTTCATCCAAACCATTTCGAAATCCTATTTCCAATCATCCCGCAAAAATCCTTTCCCGGAAATCAATGAACTGGGCCAATTTGACCCGCGTTCGTTGCTTTTCAGGAAACGATACCGCATGCCTCATGATGTCGATTACAACTGATTCGGTGTAATCTAAATTGTAAATATTTTTCTTTAAGGTCTATTTTTAGAGATGGCTTATCCGTCCAACTTAGTTTAATTTCATATATCAATGGTTTTTTATAAGATTTTTCCATTTAAAAAACGATGTAAAATGTGTATAGATTTCGATGTATGTATTTATTTAATAAGATGATGTATTATAGGTAAAGCTTAGGCTAGGTACTATAGATTCTAAGACGTATTGTATTGTAACTTCGTAAACTGACGATATTAATAAATAATTTTCAATTTCAATCATAGAGTAGCAATATTTCCAATGTTAATTTTATCAAAATAAAAATGCAAAAATGTTCCATTTCCCGATATAAATTTCGTGGTTTGGTAATTTTCCATTCGGTTTGGTCACTATATTTAACTGTATGCCAAATATCAACTTTTAAGTACTTATGGTCTAGGCCCTGGAATTGTGATACTGTATGGCCAAGAATTTTGGGCGTTCCCGCTTTTTAACGACTTTTGCATGTGAATAACTGTTAAACCGTTTATTTCTTAACGGTGATTGAAAAAATAGTCTCTTATAATTCCCTAAATAGCTTATATTCGAAAAATCAGCACAGATATTTCGGGGTCAAATCTGCTCTGATATTTCGATAAGTAATAGTACTGTAAGCGCGAAGGCAAAAAACCCCTTAAACTCGGCCTAGATCTAGAAATTACTTCCATATACATATCTCCTCCATATATTATTAAATTCATATATTTTTATTCTTGATAAAATTTTTTATATTATTTCAAGGATAACATACTAGATTTTATTTTTATTTATAAAGTGTTTAACATAAATCATGCATTTTTCATAAAATTATCAATAATTATTTGTTTTATTTTTCAATAATCATTTAGTTTAGTGCTGGGAGTCCAATTTTCACTTTCACAAACATCTTGATCACTATCATACATAAATTCAACATTATCATTTAAAGGTGATTTAATTTTGTTCTCTAACCATTTCTAAATGTATTACTACAATTCCAGACTAAGAAATTCATTATGTATCCCATTCACCGTTGAACACTATTTGAATAAACATTGTAATCATGTTCAAATGTGAATGTTGTGATCGTATATTATATCCAACGTATTCATACAAAATATACTTCTAATGTAAATAACTCGCTCTGCTCGCAAGGGGGTTGCCTCCTTGACCCCGTGGCTCCGCGTCACAGAAAACAACATTACATGAATTGTAAAAAAAATACTTACCAAAAAGTACTTACCATTAGAGAATTAATGGGGGGGGGGAGTTTTTTTGGGTTATTTTTTTGAACATTTTTATGGGGGCGGAATTTGGAGAGTTTTTCGAATTAACCTGTTAATTTGCAGTTATTCTGCGTTGAATGCACAAAACCGCACCTTTCTAGCATATAAAGTAGTATATGGGTGGTTTTTGAGGGCGTTTTTTCCATTTTCAAGGAGGTGGCGTTGAAAAAAGTTTATCGAAAAACTTCATTAGTTTGAAGAAATTCCCCACCAAATGCAAAAACTTCATCTTTCTAGCATGAATAGAAGTTAAAAGGGTAGCTTAGGGGATGCTTTTCTAATTTTTAAAGGGTAGCGATGAAAAATTTAAAGTTTTTCCAAATAATTTGTAGCTATTTATAGAAGAATCTTTCTAGCATGTATAGAAGAAAAGAGGTGGTTTTAGGTTTGTTTATCCAATTTGCGAAGGGTTGTGATGTAAAAGTTTACGTATTTCAAATAATCCTGTTATTTTGAACTTGTTTCACGTCAAAAGGAAAAAACCCTAACTTTCTAACATGAAGAGCAGTCGAAAGGGCAGTTTTAGGGGTGTTCATCCATTTTCGGGGGATTGCGATGTGGGTAATGAAATTTTTCAAAGTATTCTGTTAATTTGACTTTGTTTAGGGTCGATTGATGAAAACTCCAACGTTCTAGCATGTATAGAACTGAAAAACGTAATTTTGGGGGATGTTTTTCCGATTTTCCGGGATGTGTCGATGAAAAAATTTAAGTTTATCGAATAACCTCATAAGTTTGAAGAAACTTCTCAATAAATGTAAAAAAACCCCTCTTTCTTGCATGAATAGAAATTAAGAGGGTAGCTTAGGGGGTGTTTTTCCGATTTTTCAGTGGGTAGCGATTAAAAATTGTAAATTTTTTGAATTACCTTCTTAATTTGTATCTGTTTAGCGTCTAATGAAATCGCATCTTTGTAGCATATATAGAAAAAAAGAATAGTTTTTGGGATGTTTATCCCATTTGCGAAGGGTAGCGATAGAAAAAAATATATATAAATATATATCCTGTCATTTTGGACCTGTTCCTTGTCGTATGGAAAAAACCCGATCTTTCTATCATGATTAGAAGTGAAAAGGGCAGTTTTAGAGATGTTTTTCCCATTTTCGGGGAAGTTGTGATGTAGGTAATGAAATTTTTTAAAGTTTACTGTTAATTTGACTTTATTTCGGGTTGATTGGTGAAAAATCAAAAAGTAATTTTGGGAGGTGTTTTTACGACTTTGTGTGGGTTTGCAATGAAAAATTTTAAGTTTTTCAATTAATTTATAGCTATTTAGCGTCGAATGCAAAAAGTAGCATCTTTCTAGCATGTATAGAAGAAAAGGGGTAGTTGTAGGGTTGTTTATCCCATTTTCGGTTGCGATGGAAAAATTTATGTTTTTCAAATAATCCTGTTATTTTAAACCTGTTTCACGTCGAATGGAAAACCGATCGTTTTATCAAGAATAGAAGTGAAATGGGCAGTTTTAGGAGTGTTATTCCCATTTTCGGGAGATATAAGTAATGCAATTTTTCAAAATTTTCTGTTAATTTGACTTTAGGGTCGATTGGTGAAAATTCCATCTTTCTAGCATGTATAGAACTAAAAAACGTAACTTTGGGGGTGAAAAACACAATTTTCCGGGGGGTTGCAATGAAAAAATTGAAGTTTTCTGTTGGTTTCAAGCAATGTCGCGTCGAATGCAAAACAAACGCATCTTTCTAGCATGTCTAGAAGTGCTTTAGAATTTGTATACATGAGTCAGTCAGTCAGTTTCATGCCTAGACCTTTATAGTATAGTAGATACTAATAATGAACTAGATCAGAAAAGTAAGCAATCTGTTGTCGTAGTAGACAACAATAAAAATTTACTACAGAAATGAAGCAAATACTTTTACTGTCGTTAAATTAAAAAATTCGTAAGAGAAAAAGAACATTGAGCAATTCAACAACACACTCAAGGAGGATAATGATGGACAATCATATATGAACTGCAAAGTTAATATATTTTTACGAATTACAAAATGGGAGTACTGATCATAATTTTAATTTGAAACCTAATATTAAGAAAAGTGAACAATTTAACAACAAAAATTAAGTAGCTTTGCGAGTGGACTTAATAAAGATCCACAAATTCAACAACGAAATGAGCATAAAGTGACTAAGAGTAACTCCGTTATACAAATCAGAGAATGAAAGTAATGATGAATATTTTAATCAAAATCTCTATAATTTGCAAAATATCTCCCTTAGATATTCAAATTATAAAACAACCAACCATAATTTTCAATATTACCAGATGGATCCAAATATCTTAGTAGATAGATTAAGAAAACCTTACTCCACACATGTTGGAAAAGAAATACTTAATATAATTAAACAATTGAGGAAAGAAAATATAATTGAGTAAAGAAAGATTATTCAAATCCCTGCCTAATTTTAGCATAAAATTATTTGTACTTTTTTTATAATTAACAAGTAATGTAACAACTAACTGAGTTAATTGTTTGAATACCCAGTATATACTGAGTTGTATATCAATGTTTGAATTGTTAATATTTCTGCCTATTCAATAATTATAAAAAATGAATTATTTTGTACATGTTTGTTTTGTGTTAATAATTAATATTGAAACAGTAAAAATGTTCTTGCATTTAAAAAAATTTATATTAATGTTCTTGCGATTTTTATATATTTAAATATTGAGTTATATAATTGAATTAATCAACGCGAAGCGACTGTTAACGCAAAGCGTTGGTCAACGCGGGCCGTTAGGCGACGCGAAAAGTTAGTCAACGCCATGCTTTAGTAAATCAACGGAAAGCGTTGGTTAACGCTTTGCGTTAACCAACGCGAAACGTAAACTAAAGCGAACCGTAAGTCAGCCAACGCGAAGCGTTGGTCAATAAGAAGCGTTAGTTATTCAACGAGAATCGTCAGTGATTCAACACGAAGCTCGATTTCACAAGAATTGTTAACGCTTAAAGTAAGCGTGAAAAGTTAGTCAAATCGTAGCGTTAGTTAACGCGAAGCGTTAGCAAGCGTAAGTTTTACAACGCGAAGTGTTAGCCGACGCGAAGCGTCAGTCGATACGACGCACTAGATAACGCGAGGAAATTAACGCGTAAGCAAGTTAACGCGAAGCGTTAGTAACATTGGTAAACGCAAAGCAATAACCAACGCGAAACGTAAGCTTAAGGGAACCGTAAGTCTCCCAATGCAAAGCGTTGTTAAATGAGAAGAGTAAGTTATTAAAAGCGAAGCGTCAGTGATTTGCGAAGCGTGATTTCACGCGAATCGTTTACCAACGCGAAACGTAAGCTAAAGCGAACCGTAAATCACCCAACGCGAAGCGTAGGTCAATAGAAAGAGTTAAACGCTTTGGCGTTTGCCAACGCGAAACGTTAGCTGAAGCGAACCACAAGTTAGCCAACGCGAAGCGTTGGCCAATGAAAAGGTTTAGTTATGCAAAGCAAAGCGTCTGTAATGCGCGAAGCGAGATTTTAAGCGAATCTTTAATCAACGCAAAGCGTTAACCAACGCGAAACGTAAACTAAAGCGAACCGTAAGTCAGCCAATGCAAAGCGTTGGTCAATGAGAAGCACTAGTTATTCAAAGCGAAGCGTTGATGATTGGCGAAGCGTGATTTCACGCGAAGCGTAAACCAACGCGAACCGTAAGCTCAAGCAATCGTAAGTCAACCAACGTGAAGCGTTGGTCAATGAGACGCGTTCGTCAATAGGAAGTGTTAGGTCAACGCGTAACGTAGTCTAAAGCGAACCGTAAGTCAGCCAACGCGAAGCGTTGGCCAATGAAAAGGTTTAGTTATGCAAAGCGAAGCATCAGTGATGCGCGAAGAGAGATTTTAAGCGAATCTTTAATCAACGCAAAGCGTTAACCAACGCGAAACGTAAGCTAAATCGAACCGTAAGTCAGCCAACGCAAAGCGTTGGTCAATGAGAAGCACTAGTTATTCAAAGCGAATCGTTCGTGATTCAACGCGAATTGTTAATGCTTAAAGTAAACGTGAAAATTTAGTTAAATCGTAGCGATAGTTAACGCGAAGCGAAAGCACGCGTTATATATACAACGCGAAGAGTTAGCTGACGCGAAGCGTCAGTTGATACACAGAACTAGCTAACGAGAGGAAGTTAACGCGTAGCGTAAGCAAGTTAACGCGCGCTAGTAAATCAACGCATAGCGTTGGTAAACGCAAAGCGTCGATAAACAGCACCAGCTAACGAGAGGAAGTTAACGCGGAGTTAATGAGAATCGTTAGTTATTCAAAGCGAATCAGTCAACGCAAAGCATTAGCCAACGCGAATCGTAAGCTTAAGCGAGCTGTAAGTCAGCCAACGCGAAGCTTTGGATAAACGCAAAGCGTTTACCAACGCGAAACGAAAGATAAAGCGACCCGTATGACAGCCAACGCGAAGCGTTGGTTAGTGAGAAGCGTTAGTTATTCAAAGCGAAGCGTCGGTAATTCGCGAATTGTGTTTTCACGAGAATCGTTAAACAACGCAAAGCAATGAGAATCGTTAGTCAATAGGGAGTGTTAAGTCAACACGAAGTATTATTAAATCACGCGAAGCGTTGGTAAACGCAAAGCTAAAGCGAACCGTAAGTCAGACAACGCAAAGCGTTGGTTAATGAGAATCGTTAGTTATTCAAAGCGAAGCGTCGGTGATTCACGAAACGTTATTTCACACGAATCGTTAATCAACGCAAAGCGTTAACCAACGCTAATCGTAAGCTTAAGCGAGCCGTAAGTCAGCCAACGCGAAGCGTTGGATAATGTGAAGTGTTAGTCAATAGGAAGTGTTAGGTCAACGCGAAGCGTTGATAAACGCAAAGTGTTTACCAACGCGAAACAAAAGCTAAAGCGAACCGTAAGACAGCCAACGCGAAGCGTTGGTTAGTAAGAAGCGTAAGTTATTCAAAGCGAAGCGTCGGTAATTCGCGAAGTGTGATTTCACGAGAATCGTGAAACAACGCAAAGCGTTAACCAACGCGAACCGTAAGCTTAAGCGAACCGTTAATCAGCCAACGTGAAGCGTTGGCCAATGAGAAGCGTTAGTTATCCAAAGCGAAGCGCCAGTGATTCGCGTAGCGTGATTTCACGCGAATCGATAATCAACGAAAAGCGTGAACCAACGCAAAACGTAAGCTAAAGAGAACCATAAGTTAGCCAACGCGAAGCGCAAGTAAATCAACGCATAGCGTTGGTAAACACTTTGCGTTTACCAATGCGAAACGCATGCTAAGGTGAACCGTTAGTCAGCCAACGCGAAGCGTTGGTCTATGAAAAGCGTTAGTCAATGGGAAGCGTTAGGTGACCGAGATGGGTTAGAAAATTAACGAAAAGCGTTGGTAAACGCAAAGCGTGTACCAACGCGAAACGTAAGTTAAAGCGAACCTTTTGTTAGCCAACGCGAAGCGTTGGCCAATGAGAAGCGTCAATTATACAAAGCAAAACGCCAGTGATTCGCGAAGTGTGATTTCACGCGAATCGTTACACAACGAAAAGCATGAACCAACTCGAAACGTAAGATAACGCAAACCGTTTGTCAGCCAACGTAAAGCGTTAGTAAATAAACACATAGCGTTGGTAAACGTAAAGCGATAACCAACGCGACAAGCAAGCTAAAGCGAAATGTTAGTCACCCAACGCGAAGCGTTGGTCAATGAGAAGCGTTGGTCAATAGGAAGCGTTAGGTCAGCCCGTAGCGTCAATCAACACGAAGCACTAGTTAACACGAAGAAAAAGTTAACGCGGAGCGTAAGCAACTCAACGTATGCTTAAGCGAACCGTAAGTCAGTAAACGCGAAACGTTAGTGCATGGGAAGCGTTAGGCGACGCTAGTCACGCGAAGTGGTGATTACTCAACTTGAAGCGATGGACTGGCAGCGTAAGTTATTCAACCCGATCGTTTTTTAACGCTTAGCGTTAAAATAAGGCGACATGAAGCGTTAGTCCATCATTGCGAAGCCGATAGCCGATGCTGCGTTTGAAAGTCGCGTAAGTTGCGATATATATATAAATATATGTGTATATATATATACATGTATATAAATATAAATCGATACATGTATAATATATACATGTATAAAAATTTTATAGATGATTTTTGATAGGATAGATGGACCTTTGAATAAACTTTTTGCAAAATTTTGACATCTATACGAGACCAACTATTTATTTGAAAAAGAAAATCACTTAAACCTTGACTTTATATATACATCTGGTTAATAAAACTGAAATAAACATAAAAACAAGTAATGTAACAACTAACTGAGTTAATTGTTTGAATACCCAGTATATACTGAGTTGTATATCAATGTTTGAATTGTCAATATTTCTGCCTATTCAATGTTTATAAAATATGAATTATTTGAAAATGTTTGTTTTGTGTTCATAATTAATATTGAAACAGTAAAAATGTTCTTGCATTAAAAAAAATTTATATTAATGTTCTTGCGAGTTTTATATAATTAAATATTGAGTTATATAATTGAGTTAATCAACGCGAAGCGACTGCTAACGCAAAGCGTTGGTGAACGCAAGCCGTTAGGCGACGCGAAAAGTTAATCAACGCGAAAAGTTAGTCAACGCGAAGCTTTAGTAAATCAACGTAAAGCGTTGGTAAACACAAAGCGTTAACCAACGCGGAACGTAAGCTAAAGCGAACCGTAAGTCAGCCAACGCGAAGCGAGCGTTGGTCAATGAGAAGCGTTAATTATTCAAAGAGTATCGTCAGTGATTCAACGCGAAACTCGATTTCACGCGAATCGTTAACGCTTAAAGTAAGCGTGAAAAGTTAGTCAAATCGTAACGTTAGTTAACGTGAAGCGTCAGAATGAGTAAGATATACAACGCGAAGAGGTAGCCGACGCGAAGCGTCAGTCGATACGACGCACTAGCTAACGCGAGGAAATTAACGCAGAGCGTAAGCAAGTTAACGCGATGCGATAGTAACATTGGTAAACGCAAAGCGATAACCGACGCGAAACGTAGGCTAAAGCGAACCGTACGTCTGCCAATGCGAAGCGTTGTTCAATGAGAAGCGTTACTTATTGAAAGCGAAGAGTCAGTGATTTTCGAAGCGTGATTTCACGCGAATCGTAAACCAACGCAAAGCGTTAACCAACACAAAGCGTTAACCACCGCGTAGCGTAGGTCAATAGAAAGCGTCAGGTCAACGCGAAGCGTAAGTAAATCAACGCAAAGCGTTGCTAAACGCTTTGCATTTACCAACACGAACCGTAAGCTGAAGCAAACCACAAGTAAGCGAACGCAAAACGTTCGTCAATGAGAAACGTTAATCAATTAGAAGTGTTAAGTCAACGCGAAGCGTTAGTAAACCAACGTGAAGCATAGGTAAACGCAAAGCGATTACCAACGCGAAACGTTAGCGAAAGCGAACCGTAAGTCATCCAACGCGAAGCGTTGGTTAATGAGAAGCGTTAGTTATTCAAAGCGAAGCGTTGGTGATTCGCGAAGCATGATTTCACGCGAATCATTGATTAACGCGAACCGTAAGCTCAAGCGAGCCGTAAGTCAGCCAACGCAAAGCGTTGGTTAATGAGAAGCGTTAGTCAATAGGAAGTGTTAGGTCAACGTGTAACGTAGTCTAAAGCGAACCGTAAGTCAACCAACGCGAAGCGTTGGTCAATGAGAAGCGTTAGTCAGTTGGAAGGGTTAAAACAACGCAAATCATTATTAAATTAACGCGAAGCGTTAATTAACGCAAAGCGTTTACCAACCGCAAGTCACCAACCGCAAGTCAGCCAACACGAAGCGTTGGTTAATGGGAAGCGTTAGTTTTTCAAAGAGAAACGTTGGTGATTCGCTAAGCGTGATTTCACGTGAATCGTTAATTAACGCAAAGCGTTAACCAACGCGAACCGTAACCTCAAGCGAGCCGTAAGTCAGCTAACGCAACGCGTTGGTCAATGAGAAGCGTTAGTCAATAGGCAGAAAACGCAAAGCGTTTACTAACGCGAAACGTAAGCTAAAGCAAACTGTAAGTCAGCCAACGCGAAGCGTTGGCCAATGAGAAGCGTTAGTTTTCCAAAGCTAAGCGTCAGTGATTCTCGAATCGTGATTTCACGCGAATCATTACCCAACGAAAAGCATGAACCAACTCGAAACGTAAGTTTACGCGAACCGTATTTTAGCCAACAAAAAGCTTTAGTAAATCAACGTTAACCAACGCGACACGCAAGCTAAAGCGAACCGTTAGTCACCCAATGCGAAGCGTTGGTCAATAGGAAGCGTTAGGTCAACTCGAAGCGTCAATCAATACGAAGCACTAGTTAACGCGAAGTGAAAGTTAACGCGGAGCGTATGCAACTAAACGCTAAGCGTTGTTAATTCAAAGCATAGCGTAAGCTTAAGCGAACCATAAGTCAGTAAACGTGAAACGTTGGTCAATGCGACGCGTTCAGCGTTAGTTCATATATAAATATACATGTAAGTTAGTTCATATAAAAACAATACTATTTGATGTTTGTTATGTTTATTAAAAAACGAACTTGACCTTACTTTTTTGCTCTAGAACACACACAAAAATTTCAGCTGGTTATCTCTTTTCGTTCATTTATGTCTTCGATCGACTCATTTTCAAATTTAAGCACAAAGTTTGAAAAAACGGTTGACTTTATGAGAAAAATTTTTCAAACAAAAGTTGTTTATTTTAAAGAGAAGAAGATTTTTTGATTATAAAATTTTTTTCTATCTCCTACGGTTTCAAAGATATAAATTTTCCCCCCTGGCGGGGGGAAACACATTCCGATTTTTCCCGTTAACAAACTTGACCTTACTTTTTTGCTCTAGAATACACAAAAAAATTTTCAGGCCGTTATCTCTTTTCGTTCTGGAGTTATCGGCTTCACAGGCGGACAGACCGACAGACGGACGGACGGACATGTGAAAATGGCCGAATTAGACCATTTTATGAATACCTTGGTGAAGCATTTTTGTCAAGGATTAATATTTTCAAGCGTTACAAATACGGGACTAAACTTAATATACCTTGTATATTTACAAATATACTGGGTATAACAATACTATTTTATGTTTGTTATGTTTGTACATGTGCATGTCTTCGATCGACTCATTTTCAACTTTAAGCACAAAGTTTGAAAAAACCGTTGACTTTATGAAAACATTTTTCAAACAAAAGTTGTTTATTTTAAAGAGAAGAAGATTTTTTGTTCACAAATTTTTGTTCTATCTCTTACGCTTTCAACGATATAAATTTCCCCCCCTGGCGAGGGGAATCACTTTTCTATTTTGCCCATTTACGTACTTGACCTTACTTTTTCGCTCTAAAACACACACAATAATTTTCAGCTCGTTACCTTTTTTCGTTCTTGAGTTATCGTGTTCAAAGGCGGACAGACGGACATGCCCAAATGGCCGAATTAGGCAATTTTATGAATACATTTGTGAAGCATTTTTGTCAAGGATTAATATTTTCAAGCGTTACAAAGTCGGGACTAAACTTAATATACCTTGTATATTTACATATACAGGGTATAACAATACTATTTGATGTATATTATGTTTGTACATGTGCCCGTCTTCGATCGACTCATTTTCATATTAAAGCAAAAAAAAAAACGGTTGTTTTTATGAAAAAAGTTTTCAAACAAAAGTTGTTTATTTTAAAAAGAAGAAGATTTTTTGTAGACAAATTTTTTTTTTATCTACTACGGTTTCAAAGACGGATATTTCCCCCCCTAGCTAGTGGGGGGAAACATGCTCCGATTTTGCCCATTCACGAACTTGACCTTACTTTTTTGCTCTAGAACACACAAAAAAATTTCAGCTGGTTATCTCTTTTCGTTCTTGAGTTATCGGATTCACAGACGGACAGACGGACAGACGGACATGCCTAAATGGCCGAATTAGGCAATTTTATGAATACATTTGTGAAGCATTTTTGTCAAGGATTAATATTTTCAAGCGTTACAAAGTCGGGACTAAACTTAATATACCTTGTATATTTACATATACAGGCTATAAAAACAGGCGTTACGCAGGAGCGGCGTCAACTTAGAAAATTTCCTTAGAATATAAAAATTACTCTCTAGCGGTCAGAATTTTAGTGAGATCAAAATGAAATATCATATCTGACATGATTTTAATATTTGAAAAATTTAAATTTATGAATAGCCAAAATACAACCATTACAACGATTAATAATAGTGTGCTATTGTAGTTTAAAGTTACTATGGAAACGACAATCAAAATTGAAACGAAATTTCAATAAAATATTTTTATAGTTATTTTTTAGAAGTAAGGTATAGTTTTTGTGGAAATGAGAAAATCTTTGTTCGACTATATGTATTTTTATAAATGTATGTCCACCGATGTCAATTGTGGATCGATTTTGAAAATTCTTGTGTTGTATGAAAGAATATATTCTCGAGGTGCTTCCATTGTCATCAAGTCATAATCTGATGAGGGGATCCCTTCAAACCGATCAGTAGGTAGCACGTCATACCAATAAAAATATTTTATTACAAGTAATGTAACAACTTACTGAGTTAATTGTTTGAATACCCATTATATACTGCGTTGTATATTAATGAATGAATTATTAAACAATTCCGAATATTCGAATTATTAACAATTCGCTTTCCGCGGAACATTAAATCACAAATTAAGAGAAAACTACTGAGTTTATGAAAAAAATTTCAAACAAAAAATGTTTATTTTAAAATTTCAGCCCGTTATCTCTTTTGGTTATTGAATTATGGTGACATGTGGAAATGGCCAAATTTTATGCACACATTAATCAAACATTCATCCCTAAGATCAATATTTTTAAACAAAGTCGGGATCAAACTTAAAATACTTTATACATTTACTTATACTGGGTTTATATACTTTATACTGGGTATAAAAATTATACGTAATAGATTTGGACAATAATTGTCTTTTGGATTAAATCTGTATATTGTTATTTTTAGCTTTTTATTGTAATGAGGTTTTGTGTTTTTTGAAGTCGGTTGAATTTTTTTTAACAAGTTTTTTACAATAAAATATATTTCATGCTTTCGTGTCAACAAAACAGAAAATATTAAATATCTCTCTTAATATTAGAATAATCGAAAATTGAATAAGGAGTAAAGTTGTAGAAAATCAAGTTTGCTACAATTCATTACCTGATTATTTTTTTCAAACTCTAATGTGAACAGAGATCTTTTGAATTTTAACTTTCAATCTTTTATTGTTAATATTTCTGTAAATATTAGTGTAACACAAAAATGATAAACAAAATTACAGTAAAACTTAGTACCTACAGCTTAACTCCTGATAAATTTTTCGATTTTTCAAATATTAAGGGGATAGTCAAATTTAGTGTTTTCCCCTCCCTATAAACCCCCTTACCCCTCGTCCGATTTTAACATATGAACTTTTTTTTAAAAAAGTTCATATGTTGTATATATATGTATATATAGATGTATATATAGATGTATATATTGATGTATATATATATATATATATATATATATATATATATATATATATATATATATATATATATATACATATGTACAAAATTTAGCGATAGTGATTTTTAATATCTAATAGGTAGGATCGATGGACATTTGAAGAAATTTTTACGAAATTCCAACTTTGGTGCAAAAACAATAGCTGCATTTCCTTTGGAGGAAATTCGCTAAAATGTACATATGTATATATGTATATATGTTTTTTTTTGTTTTTTCTTGATATCAAGAGGGGGAAATGCATGAAATTGCACTGACCGAGAAGTCTCCTTTTCAGGGGAATTTCGGCACGGTGCGGGGCTCGGACCCGAAGAAGTCTGGAACATACCCGCTAAAACCCTAAACTCTTGAGGATACTCCATTGTACCCCGCGCGGAACCGCCGTCAGGCACTACTTCGCCCGGGGAGGACTGGCTTACTACTGCCTATTCAATTATTGTCGCTGTGGACGTCTCCTTGGTCGATCTCCCTGGAAAATCTTCATCATCTTGGCCGCTGCGTCGGCCACTGCCTTCCAATTTTCCTCACAGCGGACCATCAGGTCAACGAGGTTTTTTGGTGTACCATGGCAATGGAGTCTTGCATCTAGTACCGCTCTCTCTGCAGCGAAACGGGGGCACGAGAAGAAAATGTGCTCCGCCGTTTCCTCTTCATGTGGGCAACTTGGACATGGTGGTTCGAAGTCCAAACCGAACCTGTTGAGGTAGGCTCGGAAGTTGCCATGTCCGGTCAGCAACTGCGTGACATAGAAGTCCACTTCTCCATGCTTCCTGTTGAACCATTTCGCGATGTCTGGAATCAGACGATACGTCCATCTTCCATTTGTCGATGATTCCGAGCGTCTTTGCCACATCTCAAGTGTGCGGTCTCTTTCTTCTGATGCGAGTGTCCTGATGTCGTCAATCTCACTCGGCCTTCGTTGGTAGATTCTCCGTCGCTCGTCTGCCAAGATTTCGATTGGCGGAAGACTAGCCACTACACATACAGCATCATACGACACCGTGCGGTAAGCTCATGCGACGCGCAGTGCACTTCTCCTGTAGACTCTAATCATTGGGCGAGCGTAAGAAGCGGTATCCATGGCCGACGACCAGTTTGGTGTGGCGTACAAAAGGATCGAGCTGGTGACCGTTGAGAGGAGCTGTCTACGGCTCTGTCGTGGTCCTCCTGTGTTTGGCATCAACCAGGTCAGTGCATTTACCACCTTGGATGCTTTCTGGCTAACTATTCGAAGATGTTCGTCGAACCGAAGCTTCGTGTCGATCTGGACGCCCAGGTATCTCAGTGACTTTTGAGATTCAATCTCGCAATCTCCGATGGAAAGGGTGATGGACTCCCTTATTCTTCGGCCGGTTACCAAGACGACTTCTGTCTTGTGGTCGGCCAGTTGCAGCCCAACGGATGTCAGCCACTGGCGTATGCAGGACACTGCTCTGTTTGCCTTGAATGTGACCTCTTCCAGGTACTTGCCGACAATTACCACTGCCACGTCGTCGGCAAAGCCTACTGATGTACAGTCTTCAGGCATCGTCAGCTTCAGCACGGCATCGTACATGATATTCCACAGGAGGGGCCCAAAAACCGAACCCTGCGGAACACCGCCGGTAACGTTGTACGACCGTGTACCCGATTCCGTGTTATATGAAAGAACACGGTTCGAGAAATAGCTGCTGATGATCTTCAGCAGGTATTGTGGAACCTGCATCAATCGAAGAGCGTTCAGGATGCAACTCCACCTTGCAGAGTTGAACGCATTTTTGACGTCGAGAGTCACGATTGCGCAGTATTTCTTTGCGCCTGTTGTTCAACTCCTTCCGGAGATCGCCTCCCTGGCGATACCAACGACTTTTTCCACGGCATCGACTGTGGATCTAGCTTTGCGGAAACCGTATTGGTTTTCTGAGAGCCCCTGGTCACTCTCACTGTTGACCGCTACGCGATTGGCTATGATCCTTTCCAATTCTTTGCCGGCCGTATCAAGGAGGCAAATTGGGCGATAGGATGAGGGCTCATCCGGTGGTTTGTCGCCCTTTGGCAATAGGACCAGGTGCTGTGGCTTCCAGCAGGCAGGAAAGTTACCTTCTACGATGTAAGCATTGTAGACAGAGAGAAAGATGTCTGGTCTTTTTCTGATAGCGGCTTTAAGAGCTATGTTGGGAATAGCATCTGGGCCGGGAGATTTTGTGTCTCCGATCTTCTGGATAGCCTTCTGCAGTTCTTCGTTTGTCACAAGTGGCACCTCCTGGATGTCGGGATCAGTCGGGATAGCCGTAGCCATATGATCCGCTGATTGTTGGGGTAACAAGGTCCTCACTATCCTCTCCATGAACTCCGGGTTCGATGGCATCCCGGAGCCTCGTCCTCGCAACTTGGCCATGACCAACTTGTTTGGTCGTCCCCAAGTGTCTTGATCGACTTCGCGTCGCAGTGACTTCTCACACTGCAGTTTACTCTCCTTGGTGGCCTTGCCTAGGTTTCTGCGAGCCTCAGCATATCGATCCCTCAGCTCAGCGAAGGATGTTCGGCCTCGAGCTCTCTGGGCTCGTCTTCTAGAGCGAAGGCATACTCTTCGAAGATCCGCGATCTCGTCGTTCCACCAATATGCTGGTCTTCTGCTGTTGTTTGCTCGCCTCGTCATCGATGCATCGCATGCTCTGGTCAGGATAGCCATCAAGTGCGCGACCTTGGTATCAGATGGACCTTCTGGCACGTTGACGCTTTCCAACATCTCTTCGAACATCTCCAGATCGAAAGATCGTGGGGTCCACGTATTCC
The DNA here is from genome assembly GCA_963920215.1 of Nineta flava. Taxonomy (NCBI): domain Eukaryota; kingdom Metazoa; phylum Arthropoda; class Insecta; order Neuroptera; family Chrysopidae; genus Nineta; species Nineta flava. The sequence continues at coordinate 37,580,495 of OY986043.1, read as the reverse complement.
TCCGTGGGTCACCCTGGTTTCTCAGCGCACGAGTGTTTGCCACCTCAAAGATGATGGCCTGATGGTCGTTGTGCGTGTAGTGGTCACTGACCTTCCACGATACGACACGTGGTACCATGCTCTCACTTACAAATGTCACGTCGATAATTGAATTATTACCGTTCTTCGAGAATGTTGGAATCGATCCTTTGTTCATAATGACCAGATCCAGTGTGGAGAAATTGTCCAGGACGCTTGCTCCTCTCTGGTTGGTCACTCTGCTGCCCCAGTCAGTGGCCCAGGCATTGAAGTCACCAGCTATGATTGCTGGTCTTCTTCCTCGCAGTTCTTCTACTATCTCGTCAAGCAGCCGCAGAAATTCAGCGTGGGAGGCACTCGACCTGGCGTATACACTGCAGATATACGTGTCCGATACCTTAGCCCACACGAATCCTTCTCGCTCTGTTGCTTGGATCTCCTGGACAAAGAGGCCCTTGCGAAACCAGAGAGCGGCCTTGCCAGAGTTATCTCGCAGCCATGATCTCGTACCTTGGATGTCTCGGTACTGCTCGCAGAGAAGCGCAGCGTCGATGTTCTCCTCGTGGACCGACTGCCAGAAGAGATCTTGGGCTGCCTCACAGTGGTTGAGGTTGAGTTGCAGAAACCTCATCTTTTTTTTCGATTGGACTCTCTGACGGCCCGTTGGTAGGCGGGGCAAGAGTAAGTGCCCGTTTTGTGGGTCATCGCCGTTTCTCCTTCGCACACGATGCACCTGTACAATTTCTCTGTACAGGCCTTGGCAGTATGGGTCTCACTACCGCATCGAAAGCACTGCTTTGAACGATCTGGGCCTTGACAGGACCGTGCCAGGTGACCAAAATCCAAGCAGTGTAGCACCTCGGGATGACGTCTTTTTCTCTTGCTCTGCTGTACACCCAACCTACTCTCAGTTGTATATGTATATATTTATATATGTATATATGTATATATGTATATATGTATATATGTATATATGTATATATGTATATATGTATATATGTATATATGTATATATGTATATATGTATATATGTATATATGTATATATGTATATATGTATATATGTATATATGTATATATGTATATATGTATATATGTATATATGTATATATGTATATATGTATATATGTATATATGTATATATGTATATATGTATATATATATATATATATATATATATATATATATATATATATATATATATATATATATATATATATATATATGTATACATATATACAAATTTTAGCGATTTTAGCGAATTCCAACATTGGTGCAAAAACAACAGCTGCATTTCATTTGGAGAAAATTCGCTTAAAACGAGCCTTTCACCATAGACCAATTTGCTCCAAAGTACAATTAGTAATGCTTTGATGTGCAATTAGTAAACCGCCGGAGCTTTTGAATGCATTATTTTGGAGTAATGCATGATTGGAACACAAGACAGCAAAATCATGTTTTAATGTTTTCATGTGTCTGTTTCCCCCCGCTAAATTCTATCATTTAGAATATTTTCTTTTGGAAAGTTAGTATATATAATGCATTCATATTATAGTAATAAAATCAAGTATTTCAAAGATTTGTAAGGATGTAATTTACGACATAATTTTTTTATGTCGTAAAAAACATAATGTGTAGGTTATAAGCCCTCGTAGACAACACTGTACACTTATGTGAAGCTGAGTACTTTTCCCAAATAACATAGTAAATGAGACATACAACAAAGAAATACTCTCTATCTAAAACGTTATATTATCGAATGATAATTAGTGAGAACTCTAGGATTTTGAAATAAAATTTCAAATTCGTCTCCTTTACCTAGATCAGTTTTTTGTATTATAAATACGTATTTCGACTACAATGTAGTCATCATCAGTATAAATTAGCTAGTCGTACCTTACTCTTTGACAATTAGAGATAGTTATAAAGTCGAGATCAACAGACAAAAATAAAAATAAATAGAAAATTAACTAGATTAAAATATACTAGATTTAAAATATAATAAATTTTAAATTATATTGAAATTGCTCTTGTTAAAATTTCCTTCATTCACATTTGTTCCTGTTAATTTTACTCTTATTAAAATTACTCTTATATTGTCGCAGGATATGTTACTTGTTACTAATTTGGAGGAACATTGAACAGCAACATTGAACAGCAACCTAGCATGTTGCTGTGTATGTATAGTGGTTGCAGCAACAAAAAACATGACCTTGAACGGTTGCTGTAAAAATAAAAATTATTTGATATTTTGTAGGAGGAGTTAAATGTTCATATACAAATTGGCCATATTATCTGAAATGTTATGCTTTCCTAATATTTTATTATGTATTATTACCTATATTGGTTACAATTTACGTTATATATACAGTGTGTCTACTTAAGTAGGCTCCATATGAAAAACTTTTTTATTATAAGGTTTACGAAAAAAAGTTATCCTTTATAAAAATTTCTGCTTTCGAAAATATTAACATGCCGCAATTTACTTTTGACATAAAATGTACAGGGTGTGCAGAAATTGAAAAAGTTCGATAGGAATTTTTTTTCCACTTCAATTTTAAATTAAATTTTGCAAATTCTCCTTATAAAACACGTTATCTGTTATTCTAATTAACCAGTCATCGTACTTCAAATGTTTATTTGCTGATTTGAAACATTTAATGAAGGATATGTAACAAAATAATGAATAATGAATAATTACAAATACAATTATTATTGTTGACGTAAGTAACAACAGTTATCTTCAGTTCGTTTTTGCCTCAACGTATCCACCTTCGGGTTCCATACATGTAATTGTTCTTTTACAAAATTCTTTAAATCCACTCCTACATATCTCGGAAGTGATTTCTTGAACCGTTTCCCGTATAATCTGTTCTATATGGTCTACATTTAGAACAAAAATATACAAAATTTAATTTAAAATTGAAGTGGTCAAATCATTCCTATCGAAGTTTTTCAAATTTTAGACACCCTATACATTTGATGTCAAAAATGAATAGAAGAATATTAATATTTTTGAATGCAGAGATTTTTATAAAGAATAACTTTTTTTCGTACACCTTATAATAAAAAAGTTTTCCATATGGAGCCAACTTAAGTAGACACACTGTATATATTTTATTATTTGTATAGAATTATTTGAATAGTTTTTACTAGAGATACATACATATAAATAAACTATTCAAATTAAATGAGATAGATAGAGACAAGATGAGAAATGATTGAATTTTTATGACTAGCGTCATAAAATAATTAAATTAAATTTTATGTTCCCAAACTTTGGTTGCAACGCCTGTACTGAAAATATTTTATAGGCGGAGTTCAATGTTGCTGCAACCATGTTCTGCGTCTATTCTGTACTTTATATATATCAAGTGAATGTATAATAGGTTATTATCTAGAGAACGGTAGTGCGACAGGCCAAGTTTAAGGGGTTTTTGCCTTCGCTCTTACAGTACCATTACTTGTCGTTAAATCAGAGCAGATTTGACCCCGAAATAACTTCTAAACGAAACGAGCAATAGTGCTGACTTTTCGAATATAAGCTATTAGGGAATTATAAGAGACTGTTTTTTCAATCACCGTTAAGAAATAAACAGTTAAAAAGTTATTTCGATTCAAAAATCGTTAAATAGCGGGAACGCCCACAATTTTTCGGAACATAATCATAATTCCAGGGCCTAGAACATTAGTCTGCTCTATTATTGGTCCGTATATTTTATATTTATACTAAAATGTAGAACACACCACTTGTGAGATTTGTGCACGATTTTTTAAAACTTTGTTGCTCCACTTCCAGAAATGCTAGAAGGATGCGGTATTCGACGCGGAATTTTTGATACCTTAAATAAGAATCTTTGGCAAAATTTAATTTTCCCAACGGAACATATGGAAAATCAAAAATTAAATTTATGTGTTTAAGTATAAGGCATTTCCAGACATTTTATAAGGATGCGAGTTTTTGTATTCGACGTGGGATATCTCAAAACCTATTTGTAGATCAAAATAATTCAATTTTCCCAACGCAACATCTGCAAAAATGGGAAGAAACAAAAAATTTTGGTTATAGTCCATTCTGATTCCTTGATATTTGTTGGGGACTATCTGATTGGATGACACATTCAGTATAAATGTAATATTTACTATAAATGTATTTTGCACGTTAGATTGTTATCATTACTTATGAATACTTCAAAGGGATAACACTAATTGTAAAAATTTTTCAACAAAGAATTTTTTTCAAATTTTTCAAAAAAAAAGATTTGGATCGGTTTTTTTGCATTCAATCTGTTTTAACTTGAAATTTATAGCAAACATTGGAAAACTTTAATTTTTCAAACGAAACAACTCAGAAAATGAGGAAGAACATCAAAAATTACCTTTTTTTTCCCAGTATATGTAAATATACATGTAAATATACATGGTATATTAAGTTTAGCCCCAACTTTGAAAACTGAAAACTTCGAAAATCAGTTGCACACGTTTGAAAATATTAATCTTTGATATAAATGCTTGTTTATAAAATGGCCCATTTCGGCTATTTCCGCATATCCGTCCGTCTGCCTGTGGACGCAAAACCCAAGAACGAAAACAGATTAACAGCTAATTTGTTTAGAACAAAAAAGTAAGCGCAAATTCGTTAATGGGCAATTTTACTTTTAACCGAAAATCAGATACACACTTCTTTCATTTCGATGGTGATTTTTTGGCCCCGACTCAAAATTATTTAGATATCTACATTAGTGTAGGATGTCATTTTAAATCGAATATGGCTGCCGCCGTAAATAGCGATTTAAAATATCCACATTAACCCCTATGAAATGGGTATCAAATAAAAGGGCTTGATCACCAAATCACAATAAGTAAAGTGACGTCATTCTTAATCCAATATGGCGGCCGCCGCTAATGGCGAATTATAATTTCCACATTAACCCCGATGATATGGGTATCAAATGAAAGGGCTTGATGAGCAAAACACAATAAGTAAAGTTAAGTCATTCTTAATCCAATATGGCGGTCGCTGCAAATGGAGATTTATAATTTCCACATTAACCCCGATGATATGGGTATCAAATGAAAAGGCTTGATGAGTGAAACACAATAAGTAAAGTGACGTCATTCTAAATCCAATATGGCGGCCGCCACAAATGGCGTTTTATAATTTCCACATTAACCTATATAATATGAGTATCAAATAAAAGTGCTTGATAAGCGAATATACAGTGTATAAAGTGACGTTATCCTAAATCCAATATGGCGGCTGCCGCAAATGGAGTTTTATAATTTCCTCATAAACCCCTATGATATGGGGATCAAATGAAAGGGCTTGATGAGTTATATATATATATATATATATATATATATATATATATATATATATATATATATATATATATGTTATCTCCTCGGAGTAACATAGTAAATTGGGGCAAAAATCGAAACTTATTTCGAAAAATCCTAGATTTCTCTTTAATAATATTTATAAAACGTTTTATATTTTCCCGGCTTCAAAATACATTCTGAAGCCGGGGCTAGCGTATATATATATATATGTGTATATGTATATATATATATATATATATATATACATATATAGATATATATACAGTGAATACACGGTTATAGGTTATATATATATATATATATATATATATATATATATATATATATATATATATATATGTATATATATTTATATAGTTAACAGGTATACTTCCCAAAACATACTCCTTCTCAAAAACTTTCACTGTAGTATGTGATAGGGCCATGTGGTCTGAAGGAGAACTACCCTACCTCAAGAATGGAATCGTCTGGTATACAGATGGATCCAAAACTGAAGAAGTAGGTATAATAAACCTCAACTTGGGGAAATATGCCACGGTCTTCTAAGAAGACCTCTACGCCATACTGGCTTGCGTCCGTGAGAACCCACGTAGAGGCTACATAAACCAGAACGTATGTATTCTGTTGGACAATAAAGCTGAATCAAAAGCCTTGCCTGGAACTGAGGTCACTTCAAGGGTGGTCAAGGATTGTCTGGAGGAACTTCTGAATTTGGCAAAACAGAACAATGTGAAATTGATCTGGGCACCGGGTCACAGTTGTTTCGAATGAAACGAAAAACAAACAGGTGATCAACGAGTGGTCAAATGCTAAACACCTTGATCACTGGGAAAAATACCGCGGCAAGAGCTCGGGAAGGTACTGCTTCAGAGTGTAACAAAGATGTTATCTCTCGAAGCACTGAGACTGAACAGGATGCAACTGCGGAGGGTTACCGGGTTCATTACCGGGCATTATCCCATGCGGAAGCATCTGCACTCAAATAACGGGTCCATTAAGTGCAGATTGTGTGGCGAGGAGGAAGAAACATCCAGTCACATAATCTTTGACTGCGAACCTCTGGGTTACAGCAGATACAGGATATTCGGTGCATCTCACCCCGAATGTATGAACCTTCGGGAGGACCAGATAAGCAAGCTCCAGGGTATTGCCAACATTTGGGAAAAGCGAGTCTCGTCAGACTGTGGTAGAAGGGGGAGCACAATGGACCGTAAGGTCGAAGTGCTATAGTTTTAACCCGATATTATTCAATCGTTAATAAAAGTTTCAAGTACAAATCTATATACAAATTAGAGAATGAAACTACAGATAAATCCAACTTCGAAAAGAATTCTCTTAAACTTTCAAATAATAAAATTACTATCCATAAATTTCAACATCCGGAGATGTATTCAATTCTATTAACTTAGTAGACAGAAAACTCTGTTCCACTGATATCGGAAAGAAAATACAGCATATAAAATCAACAATTGAGGGATTTAAATATAATTTTAGATTGTATCTAATTTAAACCAAAAAACTTAGCATTTATTTACATTATAACTAGCTGATCTGACAGATGTTGTTGTCTTAACTATGATTATTAAATTCGAATTGGTATAATTATTAAAAAATAATAACTAATAATAACAATTTTGTGGTTATCAGATGGCATGCGGTGTAATGCGGTCGTGAATAATGCAACCAATTCGTTATGCTGATTGAAAAAATTTGCAGTTGTTCCATAATTGGTCTTTTCACCGAACTGTTGTGTGCACAACGCTGATCGACTTGTCTTGCTGAATCACCCATAAAATAAATTTGCAAAAATTTGTAGTCACTACCTCGCGTTCGCAATAAGGAACCTAATAGATGATATATTTGATCCTGAATCTGCAAAGGTAAACAGAAAATAAATAGATGTAATATAGGATATATTATAGCGAATTGTTTGTACCACCATGTGGCTCTCCCATGTTGCTCTCAAAATACTTTCTCAGCACTCCCATTCCATCATCAACTTTTTTAAACACACTCACTTCTTTCTGCTTTTGGCAATTTACCGAGCTAAGAATGTATTTTAAGCCATTTCAATAGATATACCATTTCAATTGAAAGATGCCAACGTATTTTGCATCAGGCACGTGGTGGTAAAAGTTTATTGTTTTTCAATTAACTTACCTTGAAACTTGGCTTAAATTTTTCTCGAATAACATTGTGCCAAATGACGTTATTTGGAACCAATTATTTTATCAAAAGAGTCGATATGAGTCAAAAAATGTTTAGAATCTGGCCCATTTCCCGAAACCAATGAATGTAGTGGCTCCTCTGGCGGTACTAATCGCGCCAATTTGACTTTACCGCTCACACAACACAACCTAGGGGCTTCATTTTTAAACTTAAATGCCTTTCAATATTCACACACAACGTTCATTGGTCCAATATCAACGATTTGTGCTGTGAACTGTAATCCATTTCCACATTATAATTAAATGCAGCTCGATAGGGGTTAAACGCAACATTTCTATGTTTTTGATTTCGATTCCATCGATTCCGTTAATCTTGATTCCGTGTTTCGCGTTGCTCGTCAGTTTGGCTTGCTCTTGTATATCTTTCACTTCTGCTTTTCGAGTTCTGCGACGCAGGCATTTTTAAAAACAAAAATTCATTTAAAAAAGTTCGTTACGCAGGAGCTGCTTTTACTTCGCAAATTTCCTAAGAATACATAAATCACTCTCAAGCGATCATAATTTTAGTGTGATAAAATAAAAATAAAATATCTGATATGATTATTGTATTTGCAAAAATTTAATTTATTAATAGCCAAAATAGAACGATATATAACGATTATTGCTTATAGTTACTATTGAAACGAGAATCAAAATTGGCATTTTATAAAACCTATTTTGACAAAATGGAAACCCGGCTTCAAAAATTAAATATTCTATAACAAGAAATGCACTAAAAAGTAAAAAAATAATTGCATATTCTTGTGCCAATTTTAGTTCACCTAAGCAAAAATTGGCACAAGAATATGCAATTATTTTTTTACTTTTTAGTGCATTTCTTGCTATAGAATATTTGATTTTTGAAGTCGGGTTTCCAATTAAAATAACAATTTTTAATAAAATAAAATAACAATTTTTGTTATTTTTGGAGGCGGTGTCCAAATGTTATGTGAATTTCTCTATGCTGACACCGCCTCCAAAAATAACAATAATTGTACATATATATTTAAAAATTTTTGCTTAGGTGAACTAAAATTGGCACAAGAATATGCAATTATTTTTTTACTTTTTAGTGCATTTCTTGCTATAGAATATTTGATTTTTGAAGTCGGGTTTCCATTTTGTCCAAATAGGTTTTATTTCTCGCTTTTTAGTGACTTTGAAGTTTTATAACTGATTTTATTTGTCTAAATATGGGTAGACCTACTAAACGACCAGCTAATTTTTAGTGCATTTTTTATAACACTCTTTTTTAACCCTTTTTTTTTTTATAATTTTTAGTGCATTTTTTTATAACAGATTTTCAGTTTTTTTTCAAGCATTTTGTTTCTTTTTTGTAAAAATTTTTTTTTTGGGGTCGGTTTTTTTTTTGTAAAAAATTTTTTTTAAGTCGGTTTTAAAAAAAAATTTCTTATTTTCTCATTATGAATGAGTATACCCTTTAAAAAAAAAAATTTCGCAGAAATCGGTTATCACATATAAAATGAGGATTTTCCTCGATTTCCCGGGGATCCCCTCATCAGAATGCGATTTGGTGACAATGGGACCAATGGGAAACCAAATCCTTTAAAACAAAAAAAAATTCAAAATCGGTTCATAAATGATGCAGTTCTGAGGGGACACACATTAAAAATAAAAAATAAAAATAAAAATAAAAATACAGTCGAATTGAGAACCATCCTCCTTTTTTGAAGTCGGGTTAAAAATTAAAACAAAACTTAAATAAAATAATTTTATAGCTCTAAAAAAAGACTAAAAACTCTAAAAAAAGAAATATGGTCGTTAAGTTCTCTTAAATTTGCAATAAAAATATTTAGTCCATAATTCGAAATAAAAACCATCCTATGCTCAAGTTTGACCAAATTACAAACAGTAAAGAAAGTTTCATCAAAATCGGTTAACTAGTTTCGGAGTCCATTCACGACAAACATGTGACACGAGATATTATATATATATATATATATATATATATATATATATATATATATATATATATATATATATATACATATATATATATATATATATATATAGATTAGAAATTTTTCTGTAACAAGATAATAATAAAGCTTTTAATCACATGCAAATAATGTAATTTCATTTCATCATATCACATAAACATTTTTTTTCAATACGTCAGAGTAGATTATAACACCCCTTGGAGCATTTCTTATAAAAAAATTTCCAAAAATATTATAGTTTTCTTGATTATATATACTTAATCGTCAATAAAATATGTTTAGTATTTTTATGTATTTAATATTTATTTATATAGAACCTTGCAAATTTACTTGAAGGTAAAACTTACAAATTTCCCTTAATTAATTGTATTATCATTTAATTTATTCTCACTATCAAGGGTCAGAAATACTCACGCATTCTTTACATGTCTGTTAACTTAGCACAACTACTTTTCAAATCGAGTCGAAAGTAGGCGCCTGATTTGCCGTTATTTTGTCGTGATTAGTTGTTTCAAAAATATTTTGTCGCTCTTCATCCAACGGAGAAATGTGTTGTTCTGCTAAGTTGACAGTCAACTTAGCGAAGCAACATTTTGGAATCGGGTCGAAAGTAGGCACCTAATTTGCCGCTACTTTGTCGTGTATTAGTTGTGTACAAAAAAATGTTGTAGCACTTCATCCACCGAAGAAATGTGTTGTGGTGCTAAGTTGACAGTCAAGTTAGTGAAACAACTATTTTTTACTCAATAAAAATTTTTCAAACTAGACTCATAATTTGCCGATATTTTTTCGTAAAAATAGTTGTGTAAAAAAAATTGTCGCTCTTCATCCAACGGAGATTTGTGGTGTTGTGATAACTTGACAGTCAAGTTAACGAAACATCCTTTTGTTTCTCAATAAAAAATTATCAAACTAGGCTCATAATTTGCCGCTGTTTTGTCGTGAATTAGTTGTATAAAATAAATTTTGTCGCTCTTTATCCAACGGAGAAATGAGTTGTTGTTTTAAGTTGGCAGTCAACATAGCGAAGCAACATTTTTCAATCGGGTCAAAAGTAGACTTTTGAAGTAATTTGCCGCTGTTTTGTCGTGAATTAGTTATGCACAAAAAAATTTTGTCGCTCTTCATCCAACGAAGAAATGTGTTGTTTCAGAAAAAAAAAAAATTTCAAACTAAGCTTATAATTTGACGCTATTCTGTCGTAAAAAATTTGCCGCTCTTCGTTTAACGGAAAAATCGTGTATTGGTTTCAAGGTACTTAAAATGATATCTCATCTTTAAAACAATTTTTACGTCAATTGGAACTTGTGGGATCATAAAAGGGGTTAATCTTAAAGTGCGAAAACCACTTTGGGTCAACTCTCCCCTGTCCATTTTTTCGACGGGGTATAAGTATCTTTTGTTCCTTGATATCTTCCCAACCGGTCAGTTTATTGAAATAGTTGTCATGAACAATAAATAATGTTGGAAATAAAAATGCACACATTTTTTGTCTTAATAGTTTTTTCGTAGGATTCATGAAGAAGTTTAGCTGTCCCTATAATTTATTGAGATTTTGTGTTCATTGGCTGAAATATGACAATGATAGTTGAAAAAGTCAGAAAAAATTATCCTATATATTAAACGCGACGGGTAATGTTAGTTACTGATATAATAATAATATATTTTTTTATTATTTTGAATAAACTTACATATATACATGTATAAAATTGTGATTTTCCATCTTAATAGTTTTTGTTTGTTTGCAATTGAAACTAATATTGGCCATTAATAAACTTGGAGTTTTTGAATATGATTTTTAATTGTTTTTTCAAATTCTTTGAAAAAATAAAATTATGTATGCCAGAAATTTTAATACTTAAGTAAATTAATTTTTTTTAAAATGTTATTCATTATAAATAGTGGTGTCTTTTCGTCAGTAAAAAAGCCAAATTTGGTATTAATGTGTTTCTAAAAGTTTTATTATTTGAGTAACTATGTTAGGTCGAAATCAACCATGATGAAAGTAATATTTCTAAAAAGCACTTGCACATCTACAAAGTTATAAGTTATATTATTGATGTATCATTTTGAGCTCGCCATTTTGTCTATTATTGTCTAATCTTGCCTAAACTATGGACGCCAGAAAAAAATTAGTCAGCCAAAAAAATGGGTGCAATTTAATTTTCTACAAAATTGCTCTAAACAACTTTTTCAATAAACTGGACGGCTGGGGACAAATAAAGGAACCAAAGATACTTATTCCCGTTAAACAGTGCGACTAGGAAGATTTGACCCAAAGTGGATTTCTCAATTGCGGTTTAACCCTTTTTACGATCCTAAAAGTCTAATTGACGTTAAAATTTTATTAAAGATGATATTTCATTCAGTGAGCTATGATTTCAAAACTGTATAATTGATTTGTGCCTTATTTCGGATAAAAGTTATTCATTATAACTATACAAAACTTTTATTTGAAACATTTTTCCGAAAAACGAAATAAGGCACAAATTAATTATAAAATTTTGAAATGGATCGACTTTTGATGCCATTTGTACCTTGAAAAAAACAGTACTGAATTTATCCACTTACGAAAAGCGACAAAATTGTTTTACACAACTAATTCACGACAAAATAGCGGCAAACTAGGCGCCTACGTTCGATATGATTGGATGTTGCTTCGCTAAGTTGACTGTCAACTTTGCACAACAACACATTTCTCCGTTGGATGAAGAGCGACAAATTTATTTTTTACACAACTAATTCACGACAAAATAGCGGCAAATTACTACTTTCGACTCGATTTGAAAAAGTTGTTGTGCTAAGTTGACAGATGTATTTCACATACAGGTAATATTATTTGATAGAATATGAAATACATAGAGATTTCATTACTTTTGAAGGCGAACATTTTTGTTTTGCTGGGATATCACTACTTTTTGTGTGCGAAAACTTTTCCCCTCTCACATTTATATTTTTGATCGGATAACATTACATTTTGCAAAGTTTTTTTTTTTTACAAATGCACAAAAGTTTAGTAAAATTAAAAAAAAATTTTTTATGGACGAAAATTTTATTTTGATTTTGGTTAGTAATTATTTAGTTTGGTTCATGATTATCGTTAATAAATGAGCAGATGTGATTTGCTATTTTGATTATCACAGATCATAGAAGCGAAGTGAAGGGAAAATAATTTATTAGTCTATCATCAAATTAATAGAATAATACAATTAACTTGTATTACTAGTGTAATACAAGTTAATTTCTAAAAAATATAGTACCTAACCTAAGCTGTACCTATAATTTAACATCGTTTCGTTAAATACAAAACCAATGGTACATAATGGAAAAATATACATAAAAATTTAAAACTATTTTTAATTTAAAACTAAATGAATGGATAAGCCACCCTGAAAACTAACTTAAATAACAAGATAAATAGACAACAAATACAACTGGATTGAACCGGAATCAGTTGAAATCGACTCCATGTGGCATGAAAAATTTCTTCCTGAAGAGCAACTCATATAGGTCGAAGTGGCCCAATGCGTTGATCTCCGGGAAAGGGTTTTCACGGGATCTTTGGAAGTAGGATTGGTGGTGGATTTAGTGAAATCGAGTATAGTGGGGTGCCCAGTTTCTTGGTGGAGAACTTTTCTTCACCAAGTTTTTTCGAAATCAATCGAAGGTATCAGTTTTGGAATCGTTGCATTTTTGCAAGTTGCAAGGCTGCAATGTGTACCCGATGCTTGTGGTAACAAACTTGCAAAGGCTGCGCTTCCGAGGACAAGCCGCTTTAAGACGTTCTTTGTCCCATTCAACTTTCATTGCAAGGTTTCACCCAGGTACTCAGCAACAACTTTGACTTTGATAGTTTTTGTCTAAAACATCTTCAATTTGATGCGGTTGATTTTGATTTTCCATTACTTTAAATAAGTTTCAATCATGGATAATCGGGACTGGATATAATTATCGGTTTCCCGGAAGTATAATAAATCACCGTATCGTCGGCGAAAAGGGCGGTTTCGGTACCTTAGTCCTTCGGAATATCGTTTATATAATATAAAAAGAGTCGGAGTCCAAGTATGGAGCCTCGTGGTATACCGACACGGTACTGGTTCGATGTACTTTATGGGAGATGGATTTAGGATTTTCGGTTCGTTAAATAGGATATCAGTGATTTTTGGATATAGGTGGGTATATTGTGTTTGATAAGTTTGTGAAAGTAAGTCTTGATAGCTTTTTCCAAAATAAGGTGGATAAGTCCAAAAGCACCATGTCCCTGGATTTATGCCAATTAAATCCGGTAGAAATGTGGTCAGTGAGTCTGTGAAGCTGACTCACTGTTGAGTGGTTCGATCTGAAACCCAATTATTGGGGGATAATCTACCAATGGGTACTACCAATGTACCCATTTTCCGACAAAATACTCTTATGGAACGCTTACGCAAATTCTTAACAATTTTCTAAACGTTATTATGACGAATGGTTAGAGACGAAAGCCTCTCATCTCACCATTTCATCTCGGGTGTGCGTGACCCTATCGCGAATTTCGACTGACATTTGTTTTATAGCATCATAATGCTCACGCAGCCTGGCCCTTTACCAATATTGCGTAATTTGTTCCGAGTTTGTATAAGTCGTATTATGTCATCATCAAATTTAAGTGGTATTCCAAAGGAACGAGTTTTCATAGGGATAGACTTCTTGGTAGCAACTACGATGTTCCTCGTGAGTTTACTAACTGCCAAGTCTATTTGAGCGCTGGAATTGAAGGTTTTTGCATTGAAATAATCATTGAATAATATTCAATCCACTTTCCAAGTCTAAGTCGGTGCTGACTCGAGTCAAATTAAGTTTGCACCATTACCGCACCCTTCATTTTACCGTGGGTAAACATGGCCGCTGTGCAAATCCAAGGAAACATTGGATCCAACCGAAGGTCACAATTTTTTAGTATTGAAGTCGATGGTTTGGGCGGCCTATCGAAGAAGCATCGAGATAAAAGGTGGGTTTCTCCGGAAGCAAAAATGAAGTAACGTTTGAGGGAATGTGCAAAATGTACACGCACGTTGGAATTGTTAGATATATTTCCAGGACATGCGGCGAGCATTGAAATCGCCCATGATCACTACGTGATCATCAGTTCTGGAATGTCATCAATATCATCTCTCTGTAGTCTATCTGGGGGACCATGCAAAAATGTAACTTAATAGTTACCACAAATAGCCGAGATAAGAATGGAAACGGCTTCGATATTACCGTTTTCCGGAGGCAAAGTCAATTGTGGAGGTTTGTATGCGTGTCGAAGAACTAAGGCGACTCCACGGTGGTGGGCCTTAGTCACCGCACTCTGCTAGTACGGTCAGGGCGATAGGTGAGATGCCCTGGGATTCGAAGTTTCTTATATGGCTTGAACCATGTTTCGCAGATGGCTGCAACATGGATTTGATGCTGCTGGAGGAATGAGCGAAGCTCGGAAAGTTTGCGCAGAACGCTCTTGGAATTTTATTGTAGGAGTCGGAACAAATTGCAGGAGTCATTATGAATAACACAAGTTTTTAGACATTCGTTGAACAAAGTTCCACTTGCATTCCAACTCAATCCTGAGTAGGAGAAGTTCTATAAAGTCAAGTTTGGGCTTGGATCCAACATCAGTCTCCACATGAATTGAAGGTGTTGGAGATGTCGTGAGAGCCTCGGCTATGTATGAGTTCCTAGGGAGAATTACAAAGGACGTCGATTACCTCCTTTTCCGATGTTCTTCTAGTTGTCCAAGCTTTCACTTATCATAGAATCTATCATTATTAAACTATATTAAATTAAAACTACCATGTAGAAAACATTCTATAAGATTAGCATTATAATTTTAATTATACAAATTCTCATTTTCCTGGTAAAAAATATCCAGTTTTCAGACTTTTCTGGGTTGTGTCAGCCTAAAAACTATCTATCTTCCAAATATAAACTTTCTAGGACGGCTGAAAGTACTCTAGAATATTGATGATATTCTGAATATGATGAGTGAGTGAGTGGGTCAGTCAAAAATGTAGATTTTTAAGGTTAAATGGGCTATAATATTGAAATTTGGTACGTAAATGGTGCGTCTTATGCTACGTTTTAAATTTGAACATCATAGTTTTTTTGGTTCCTGATATACAGTGACCTCAAAATATACCGTAAACCTTCTATAAACTTTCCGGTAAACGTCTATGCTTAAACTTGGGTATGCTTAAACTACCATGCTATATGATTTCCAAAAGAGAATTGCTGTTTTGGTGAGTTATGGGGAAGTTCGTAGGTTGTCGCAGCTACTGCATAACGAATTTTTATACCAGGTACATTAGTCTTCTGTTCATTAAATGGTCTAAGTAGTCCATTTTCGCATATCGGTCTATCCGAACGTCTTTCCGTCATCACATCAACTCAAAAACGAAACGAGATAACGAGCTGAAATTTTTTGTATGTGTGTTCGCTTATTTTTTATAGTTATAAAGTTTTCTTTTAATATATCCTTATAAATTTTTCGTTTATTTTTTTGTTTTTTATATTGCGATATATTGTTATAAGACGATTTACAACTTCCAAATTCTCTTTCCCATATTCAAGAGTGGCATTCAGGTCTATATATAAGAATCACGTGGTATTTACACTAAGTACTTTTTACATCATTTTTTGTCCATGGCGTGTTAAATTATTAAAATTAAAACAACTAACTATAAAATTAATTATTATTTATTTTGAATTGATTTTAAAATTAGTTATGTTAACATTGTATACATTTTTTAAGACTAGGTATAAACATGAAGGTCAATTTAAAAGTTTATAAATAGTTTGTTCGTTGAATAAAATTTATCAAAATATAGAAACTTGTGTTGAAAATAATAATCAATAAATATGGATCAAGCATTAGAATCAGATAGATCAAGCGTATTAGAGTATTATAAAAAAAGTGAAAAAGATGTTCAAAGTGAAGTGAATATAATTTTAGCATCACTAGAAAAACAAGCACATTTTCCAAAAATAAAAGGTAGGTACATAACTTTTGACGAAAAGTAATTTTATTTTTAAAAATAATTCTAGTTTTACACATAGTGCCAAGTTTGTTTGTAAAATACATAAACAGTAGTTTTAATATATTCTGTCCCTAAAAAACTTTATTAAAAATTTATTTTTTATTATTTTTAGATGAAAATGCGTTCAGAAAAAAAGTTGAAGCTTTCCTCATCTTTAACAAATTTCAGATTGAGAAAACTAAAAAAAATTTAGATTTGTGTTATGCGTATAGAAATATTTATGCGGATTTTTTTGATAATTGGGATCCATGTAGTCCGGAATTTGAAAGTGGATTAGACATTTTGTAATTATAACTTTACTTATGTTATTCAGACCATTTGAAAATATTTTTGCAAAAGCGGGCAGGTTATTTGCAAAAACTTTTAACGCATGTGAATAAACTGTTACAATTTGTTAAGAATTTGTGTCTTGTGAATATATAGTGCTAGGGGAAAAGTTTCCGCATACAAAAAGTATTGATATCCCAGTAAAAATTAAAATTTTCGCCTTCAAAAGTAGTGAAATCAATGTGAGGTTCACACGTTGTTTAACGAAAGTAAAAAATGATTGGTATAAATTTATCTCGAGAGATTCTTCCTGGTATGCGTTTAATGAAGTTATTTATCTAAAGAATGCAAATGATTTGTTTAAATTTATAGTGTATTATCTCAGGTGCAGGATATTTCATATTTTCTGCTATTGTGTGTAAAAAAAATTTTTCGATCTTCATCTAACGGAGAAATGTGGTGTTCTGCTAACTTGACAGTCAAGTTAGCGAAACAAATTTTATTTCTCGATAGAAATTTTTCAAACTAGGCTCAAAATTTGCCGCTTTTTTGTCGTGAATTAGTTGTGTAAAAAAAATGTTGTCGCTCTACATCCAACGGAGAAATGTGTTGTTGTGCTTAGTTGACAGGCAACTTAGCGAAGCAACATTTTCCAATCAAATCGAAAGTAGGCACTCAATTAGCCGCTATTTTTTCGTGAATTAGACGTGTACAAAAAAATTTTGTTGCTCTTCATCCAACGGAGAAATGTGGTGTGGTGCTAACTTGATAGTCAAGTTAACGAAACAACTTTTTGTTTCGCAATAAAATTTTTCCAAACTAGGCCCATAATTTGCCGTTATTTTGTCGTGAATTAGTTGTGTAAAAAAATGATGCCGCTCTTTTATTAACGGAGAACTTGTGTGTTGCTTTTTTTAAAGTACTTGAATCAGAAGACTGAGAAAACTATAACGGAAGCTTGTCGGATTTAAACGGGGTTTATCTCCAAGTGCAAAAATCACTTTGGGTCAGCTTCCCTCAGACACACTGTTTTTTACGGGGATAAGTATCTTTGTTTCCTTGATATCCCCCTAACTGTTCAGCTTATTGAAAAAGTTTTTCAAAGAATTTGGCAAGAACTAAAAATACACACATTTTTTTTATGAACAATTTTTTCATAGTGTCAATAGTTTAGGCAATATTAGCCAAAATTAGAAAAAATCGGGATTCAAAAATGAAACTTTAATGTTAATATAACTTATAATACCCTTATAAGTAAGTGTTATATGAGACAAGGCAAGATATAGCCACGCTCGGTCAGCCTTGCGTCAACTTGCCTCGCCTCGCCATCGCTCCATTAAAAGTCGGTTTATTTAACACGAGTCAAAGAAAGCGAGTGGTGAATACATTTGACACGAGCACGAAGGACACTCTCATCTACATTCGATTCAACGTTCAACCGCCATTTTTAAATAATCGTCTATCAACCACTTTAATTGTACCTATTAATCTTAATAGTAGAACACGAAAATAAATAAAAACTGTATAAATTTATGAATACTTTTATATTCTTTTAGTGCTCTTCATTACTCATTTGAATAATAATTATGTTTCATAGTTTAATCAAAACATGACTACTCCGTAATTTTTAATTTAATAATGTCATTTTTCAGGTATACCAACGTAATTTTGTTGACTAACTGACGAGAACAGTATTGCCGACCAAACACTCGGCGAGAATGTACACAGCTACACTCGCCTTACGAATATCTTGCATTCGTAGACATTCGCAGAGTACTCCTCAGCGAGCGTGTACAGCTGGCATAACAATCGGTTTACTCTTTATTTCAGCTAAAGCATTTGCTTTTATGAAATATTCGTACCATTATGGTTGATTTCGAGTTGAAACATAGTTATAAAGATTATTAAAATAATCAAAGAGAACTCTAGGTTTTTTGAAATTACATTTCAAATTTTTGCCCCTATTCCTAGAACATTTGTTTGAATTTTATAAATACGTATTTCGACTACAATGTAGTCATCATCAGTATGTATTACCTAATCGTAACTATCTATGGGATATGGATTCAGAGATATGTTGCTTGTTGCTAATTTGGTGCGTGTCTCACAATGATTAAAAAAGTTCTTTCCTTTTATACGATTTGACAGACAGTCAATGTAATTTGAAACATAGCTATTCAACTAATAAAACTTATATTACAATACTCGAAACAAAATAACTCAAAATTTGACTCTTTTACAAAAAATCACCACAATTGATAATATTATTAGATTTAAAAAAAATTTACTTTTCAATCTATATTCCGAGGAAAGTATGAAAATTTCTGGCATACATAATTATATTTTTTTAAAGAATTTGGAAAAGAATTATAAATCATATTCAAAAACTCTAATTTATAATTAACTCATTATAATAGCGAATCTAAATTAAAAATATATAAAGATAAAAAAACCAATTTTACTTGTAAATGTTTGTTATTTACAATAATACAAACATGTATATTCAGTTAACTACCTATCCCCCGCGACTTCGTCCGCATTGATACGAAAACTAAATATATATGTATTGAAAATAATAATAATAACAATCACGCTATTAGTAAAATCAAATTAACATTTTTTAGGCAGGTTGCTTGGAACTGCAATTTTTTTTAAATCGATTCATCTTGACGTCCTGAATATTATCCTAAATTTTACGGTCCGACTCGTGACGGAACCGGGTCAAAATTGAATTTGTTTATAACAAAAAAGCTATCCCCGCGACTTCGTAATATATATGTATTGAAAATAATAATAATAACAATCACGCTATTAGTAAAATCAAATTAACATTTTTCAGGCAGGTTGCTTGGAACTGCAATTTTTTTTAAATCGATTCATCTTGACGTTCTGAATATTACCCTAAATTTTACGGTCCGGCGGAACTGGGTCAAAATTGAATTTGTTACATAACAAAAAAGCGTTTTTTCTTAATATCTTTATTAAAACTAAAAATTTTAAAAATGACATAGAATATTATTCAATTCTATATAAAAAGAAAACAAATGAGCTCATGAACATTAAAATCGGTTTAGTAGAATTTGAGAAAAAAATTAAAAATTAAAGTTCAAAAAACGCAAAAATTTTAAATTAAAATAAAAAATCTAAAAATTACTTCATTTTTTTTTACTATGGCAAAGTATGCCTTTTATGTGTTAAAAACAATGTGCCCAATTTTAGCCCTTAAAAAAAATTAGGCCTCCGACAATTAACTACCGACAATTAAATACCGTGGCACCTATTTTTATAAGGGTGCACATGATCCGAGATGAATAAATCTTTTTTTAAATGAAAGGTCTTAAAAATATCTATAAAATAAAATAACAAACTATTTTTTTAAATGTATTTTTACTCATTATTTTTGTTTATAGCGCGCTATAAACAAATTTAGAAAAAACAGTTAAGAAATTATTTAAATAAACTTAATTTTCTTTTAACTTAAAGATATTTTATATATCTTTAATTAAAAACAAAATTCCCAATACTTAACAATTTAAGAGAGTTATCGTATGTTTTACATTATACTAATTTACTTATAAGCAATTTAATATTTTTAGGTTTTATAAGACTTAGAGAGCTTAAACACTTGCCTATTTAATTTTTAACAGAAAAAAAATTTACCGAGCAATATAATTTATTTCTTAAAGAAAAGTAAGATAAAATCTATGGGTCTCAGGTTGAAAATAATAATAAATTAATTTAAAGACAGTTGTGTTAAAAGAGGACACAACCTGTTATTACTAAACATATGTTTATCGCGTGCTCATTTATTCGTCGCCTGAATGAATATGCGAGCAGAGATTGAAATAATCTTTATTTACTCTTCAAAATTTTGTTAAGGGATGGTTAAAGATTATTTAACAATTTTGGTAAACTCAAAAAAATTTTATCTTTTAATGTTATTTTGCGTTTGCGTTTTTGCGTTTTTCCAAACATTAAATGATTATAACTTCGAAACGGTCAACTTTACAAAAAAACGACATGATACCTTTTATTAGTTTAAAATGCAAACTGCATTTCTATAATATTTAGTATATTTTGGAAGCCTTTTGATAAAAAATTTCGCCTGATTAGTTTTTGACCCGCTATTCCTTCTAGACTGGGTTTAAAACTGTTTAAACCGATTGTGAGCGTACTTATACAGAAATGATCTTTATACCCCGTATATAATATAATATATAAGGGTATTAAAAGGGTATTATTGTTGAAGTATCATTTTTAGAAAAATATCATTTTTGGAAGAGCGACAAATGTTTTTTCACACAGCTAATTTATGACAAACTAGCGGCAAAGTATGAGCCTAGTTGGGAAATATTTTATTAAAAAACAAAAAGTTGTTTCGCTAACTTGACTCTCAAGTTAGCACCACACGAAATTTCTCCGTTTGATGAAGAGCTAAAATATTTTTTTGTACACAACTAATTCACGACAAAATAGCGGCAAATTAGACGCTTACTTTCGACTCGATTTTAAGAAGTTGTTGTGCTAAGTTGACAGGCAAAAATATCTCTGTATACATTAGAGTTTGAGAAAAATTATTTTGTAATGAATTGTAGCAAACTTGATTTTCTACAACTTTACTCTTCACACATTTTTCGATTGTTCTAATATTAAGAGAGATATTTTTTATTTTTTGTTTTATTTTGCCCTTTTCCTCTTGACCTATGGCATTTATTAATATAATTGGCCTTACAAATACCAAAATCATATCAGATACGACATTTCATTTTGATTATACTATAATTGTGGCCGCTATAGACTAATTTATGTACTCTAAGGAATTTCGCTAAGTTAACGCAGCTCCTGCGTAATGAAATTTTAATTTAAATGTGTTTTTGACTGTTGACAATATAGCTGTAATGCAAAATTGCATTTTTATTGAAAATTTTTGACTTACCTGGTTCTTGCATCTATGCCCTCAATTGTTGGTTCAGTAGGTTTAATGAAGCTTAAAACTGGCTAAAAATAACCGTTCTGACCCACCTACTCCCCTATACCATTACATATCAGATTGGAACTCTAACTATGCGAGCCAGACTCGCTCTTGATCAGTTTGACGAAATGTGTACAGAAGTCCGGGAGACAAATTGTAAGATAATCAAGTGAAGAACGAGGAAAAATTTTCGTCCTACGAATTCAATGGAATGGACTCCGCGTCTCCCATCCTCACTGTTCAACGGCTTCCAGAAAATTTCGATGCCGTTTTCCAAAATTTCATAATTGAAAAAGTTGGGCGTCTTTTCAAAACGAAGCTACTTACAAAGTACCATGCTTATCATCCTGAAAAAAACCGTTTAGTCTCTCGGACTATTATATTTTCAATCCTTTTAAGAGTATATATCCTACTCAAGATGCTTGAGAGGCTCTTGGACATACATATAAGGAAAAGCATGAGGACAAGAAATATATCCGACTCACATCATACGTACTTTAATGGCAAGTTTGTCAAGACAGCTCTACACTTACTTGTGGGCACAACAGAGAAATCATTGGCCTACAAAGAATACACTTTGGTAGCCTTTCTGGACATTGAAGGCGCCTTCAATAACATCAGGCCTGAAACTATAATCAGAGCACTATATGATCTGAATATCGAAGAGCCTACCACCGAGGTTATTAATTTTTTGCTGAGAGGCAGAGAGATAAGCTCACAATTGGGCGATGATACATCGGTATTTAGGGATAGATATACCGCACTGAATGAGCTTCATCTAAAACTGGAAGGATCGGGATGCAAGATAATTGCATATGCGGGCGATGTAGCGATAGCGGCCTCAGGGAAGTATCTTGAAACGTTATCAAATATGATTCAATCCGCACTCAGTTCTAGCACACTGGTGCTCCAACTCTATATAAATCCACATCCGCGGATATGAGCCTGAAACTATTCGCATGTCAAAAAATTCGCATTCGCAACATCCCTGGTTCCTATCATCGCCCAGCCGAAACTATTGAAACTAGAAACATGAAAATTAAATGTGAATGAAAAAGGGAGCCTGTTAAAAATGTTTGTATGTTAAAAAATTTAAATAATCTTCTATCCAAAAGAAACTTGAAGAATATACTCTTCAAACTAAATAATCAGACATGTGTTTTAGAATTCTTTTTAATTTCAATCCTCAAAGGGGTGTAATATTAATATATTATAAACTGTGGTAAATATGGAGCTTTGAATTGAAACTCGGTATATATTCTCTTTTGAGTAAGCAATCACACACGCGTTTTGGTTTTTTTTACGTAAAAAAACTAATTTATTTTCATATCGTGTGATATACATTCTTCAACCAAATAATGAGGGGGTACAGGATATACTTCTCTCAAGGTATACTAAAAAGGCATTTATTCTGGGATTTTTAAATGTGTCCCCAGAGAGGGTAAATGAGGGGGTTAAAGTTAAAAACGCATAAGAATATGAATATTTGAAGGCCTTGTGATTTCCAATCAAGGTATCGTTATATTTGAAATAGCCTGAATTTCTGCGGGAATACCATCCAACCAAAGTGAGTTAAGCAGTTTAAACCAATCATGCAATCGTTTTTCTATTCTTTATTATATTACTTTCTAAGTGAAATTGTATGAGCCTACTGAGATTAAAATATAAAATAGGATCTCAAATAACGTTTATTGAAATATTATACATGTTTTGGGCTTATTGCGTTCAATATGATTAAAATGTAAATTATTTAGCATTTCAAATTTCTTTAAGTTATTTTTGTATACCTACTCGTGTTAATATGACAGTAAAATAGCATGCTTAAAAGATTCTGAACCCGCAATAAATTTTAGCTAGCAATTTATACAATACGTTAAATTTGATTATTATTGCTTGTAGTCGATGCGTACCACTTCCAAATCTTACAAAGGATTTAAATCGTATTAGTTTTATAGAGCTATCAGATAAGTTTAATGACAATTTTCAACTAATTACATATTTCAAAACATATATAATGTCACTTGAAACTCGAGTTCCATATGATAGAAATACTGGAGAGATTGTAATTTATGATTGTTCAAGAGTTAATATGGCCATGATCAAGCAATTAACACCCACTTTGTTAAAAAAATGTTTGGATATTAATCTTGTAAGTATAAAATAATTTTTATTTATTTGAGGAAAATAATTAAATTCAATTTCAAATAAACCCCTAAAAATTATAGTTTATCATAAAAAATTTAACTTTTTAGCGAATTTCCTCCAAAGGAAATGCAGCTATTGTTTTTGCACCAATGTTGGAATTTCGTAAAAATTTCTTCAAATGTCCATCGATCCTACCTATTAGATGTTAAAAATCGCTATCGCTAAAATTTGTACATATGAATATATATATATATATATATATATATATATATATATATATATATATATATATATATATATATATATATATATATATATATATTGCACTGTATATATTTGTTCATAGTTTTGTACTGAATATACCGGAAATATGGAGAAAAATTGTAACGCATTTTTTACTGTTATAATTGCTACAGAATTCATATATATATATATATATATATATATATATATATATATATACAACATACAAGGGTATAATAAGTTTTGTCTAGAAGTTTTAACGGTTGAAAATATTAATCACTTATTTGGTATAGGTGTTCATAAAATGACCTAAATAGTTCATATTGCCATGTCCGTCAGTCCGTCTGTCCGTAAACACGATAACTCAAAAACGAAAGAAGATAAGGAGGTGAAATTTTGTATGTGTATTCTAGAGCTAAAAAGTCAGATCAGGTTCGTGAATTGGCAAAATCGGACAGTGCTTCACTCCGCCAGGGGAAAAAAATATCCATCTTTGAAACGGTATGAAATAGAAAAAAATTTTAAGACAACAAATGTTTTTTTTTTTTAAATTACGTCTTTTGTTTGAAATTTTTTTTATAAACTCCGTATATATCGGATAATTCAGCAATTAACTTGTTGTTAATTGTAATTAAGTTGTTATTTTCACTTGTTTTATTATGACAAATAAGAAAATCATTGTGAAACATAATAAAAAAATTTATATTTTTATTTTTTATTACAATTATATTAGTGTATCTGATTAAAAACATAAATGGAAAATAGGGCCAAGTTTTCGGGGAAATCCTTAATGTAATAGTTGCACCTTAAAAAGTGATGATAAGGGATAAAGGACCGAGCTATATACCAAGAATGAGTGAAATGTATATTCATTTATTATGTAAATTTTTCCTTAGATAATTACTGAGGGGTAAATTGATTAAATTAAAAAAAAATTTGGTTGAAATTTATTTCGTAAGTTTTCTCTTAGTACCTATGTTTTTAAAGTTTTATAACGCGCCAAGGTTTTTTTTTTATATTTTGATTTAAATATTTAAAAACTTGCCGCGTTATAAAATTTTAAAAACATACTAAGAGAAAACTTACGAAATAAATTTCAACCAAATTTTTTCTTACACTCACACTTGGTATATAGCTCGGTCCTTTATCCCATATCATGACATTTTAAGGAGCAACTATTGCCTTAAGGATTTTCCCGAATACTCGGCCCTTTGTTACATTTATGTTTTTGATCGGATAAAATATAGTTCTCAGTACATATTTGTACATGTAGAGAAGATGTGTATTATGTCCATAGTCTATTTTGAAGGATTTGCATTATTTAAAACAATTGAAAATTATTTTTACAATATTTCTTATTATTTGTATGTGGAATGTTTTAAAATAAATGATAGTATTCTATTAACAGTATCATATAAAGCAAAAAATCATACAAATTAAAAGAAAAAGAATACCTCAAAAAACTAAAATTTTCATACAAACTTCATTGTTAAAACAACTGTTCGAATATTCCTCCATTATTTGCTAAACAATATCCGAATCGATTGTAAAACTACCCAGGTATTTTCTAGCACTGGAGGAGAAATATTCACACAATTGTCAACAATTTTTTGCCTTAATTGTTGCAAATTTTCTGGCCTATATGCCGCGAAAAAATTTCTGTTTGAGAAAATCCCACAAAAGAAAGTCGTTAGTAGATTGATCTGGAGATCTGGCTGGCCACTTGATGGTTCCAAAACCACTCATAAGACGTTCCTGGAAATTTTGTTCCTGGAATAACCTTACTATCATGGCATTATGTGCCGGACAGCCATCTTGTTGCAACCATACAGATTCCAGGACTAAATTAGGAAGAGCTCTAACAGTTGGTAGTATATTATTTTGTAACTAATTCAAATATTTTTGAGAATCCCAAGATCCGTCAATGAAGAATGGTCCAATAATTTGGTCACCCATTATGTCAGTCCAGACATTCAGTTTCTGTGGAAACCGAGGGCGTGTACTAACATAACGATGCTGATTTGGCTGAGACCAATATCGTATGACAGATAGATTTGGTTTTCCATGTAATGGAACAAATGATTCATCAGTACCTAAATAAAATATCACTGTAGAAAGGCTTAGGCCCAGTTCTTCACCAACTTCACTTGTCGATTTTTTATCGTCAAGAAATACTGAACTACAAACTACTATATCTCTCTCTTCATTTTTTTGTGGGGGTTCGTCATCATTGTGGCATACTTTACAACCAGATATACAACATCGTTTTTCAAAACATCTAATCAAACGAGTAACTGTTCGAATGTTTGGCGATTGTCTATCTTCAAATGCAACAATGAATAAATTCACACACTTATATATAATTACAGAGATACTGTAAAAAATTACCTCTGTTAGGGTCGATTCACACTATAGTGCCGATCACGGTTCGTTCTCGATCCGATCTCGGTCTGGTAAAATATTAAGTTAAGAAACATTGTGTGTATTCATACCATCGGTCACAGTCAACTTCCGGTCCAATTACACTCCAGTCACGAAGAATAAAAATATTTTTGAGTGAGGTCGAACGGATGCTCTCTGTTCCCGTTTCAGTCAACTATTACCCACTGAAGCGTATGTTACCGCTTAATATTATCAAACCGAGAACGAACCGTGATCGTCATTATAATGTGAACATGAACTTGATAATATTTTACCAGACCCAGATCGGACCGAGAACGAACTGTGGTCGGCACTATAGTGTGGATTGACCCTTAAACTGACTTACGGTCAGTCTGTATTATATAACTCTACTTAGGTTCTAATACTAAAATCTCTTATTTATTATTACTAATTAAAATAAATTGCCCCCCCCCCTTAATTTTTATTACTATATTGTTATTACTTTTGAAATACTACAAAGTACGATCCGTATTACTAATAAAAATGTATGAAGTAATAATAATGTAATAGTATTGTGGTAGAATCAAATTAGTTTCAAAATGAGGGTTTCAGGCAGGTTGCTTGGATTTTATAGACAGTTGTATTAAAAGAGAGCGCAACGTGTTATTCTAAACATTATATATGTCGCGTACTCATTTATTCGTCGCCTGAATGAAGATGCCAGCAGTGAATAGACAAACAGTACATAGTCAGTGTAACTTTTGTACACGAAACTACTATCATCTTCATTCAGGCGACGAATAAATGAGTACGCGACATATATAATGTTTAGAATAACACGTTGTGTCCTTTTTTAACACAATTGTCTATAAATTAACTATTATTTTCAAGCTAAGAACCACGGGGTTTATCCTACTTTTCTTTAAGAAATAAATCATATTGCTCGGTAAATGTTTTTTGAGTTTAAAGTTAGATAGGTAAGTGTTTAAGCTTTCGATTAAGTCTTATGAAGGATTCAGTAAAATTTGTTCAAAGTGTAAACATCGTGATTGTTGAAGTTGTGATTGAAATAAAATTTATTCTTCATAAAGAGTGCGGTCTACGTAATAGGCCGTACTCCTTCAAATTTTTACGTAAAAAAGTGTGATAGTATCATCAATACTCAAACATCGTTTTAAAAATGACTTTACGAATAAACACTTTATGGTGTGAATTTTTGCAAGATGATACAGAAGAACCAACCATAAAAGATTGTTTTAAATGGATTTTTGACAACCTTAAGAATTATGTGACTAACTTAGAAGATAAACTACTAGGAATTCAAAATGAATCAAATGGATTTTTCCTAAAATTCAAAGAACCCTCTATCTGTACTGAAATCATAACAAAATCTAATGGAGAAGGAAAAATCAAAAACGAAAACGGCTCAATTACCTTATTACGTATCTCCAATGCCGGTATTGGATTCCGAAAAATAATAATTTTTAGATTGCCATTTGAAATGTCAAACGAAGAGATCAAAACTGAACTAGCAAACTATGGGAACATCTTAGAAATCCAGGATGAATATTGGTCTGAGCTATACGCAACCAAAACAATATAAATTTAAAAATGGAAACCGAGTAGCGCAATGCATTTTGAAAAAGCATATATCATCTTTTATATATATAAAGGGGCATAGGGCTTTGATCACGTACGTGAACCAACCTAAAACTTGTGCTTACTGTGGAAGCAACGAACATCTAATAGCTGCATGCGGCAGACGGGCACAAACTAGAGAAAATAAGCCTTCATACAGCGAGGCATTACAAAATAGTATATCTATCAATGCGGAAATACAACAGGTGGCGGCAGAAAAATGGGACACTCAGCAGAACGCAGACACAGAAACAGAATATTCCAATAAAACCCAAAAGAGAGCACACGCTTCATCATCAAATGATGAGGCTGGGAATGAAATGGAAGTTGAAGCTTTACAGCAAAGTACTACAATAAAAGATACAACTAAGTGAAATAAAAAGAAACCAAAA
Organism: Nineta flava; assembly: GCA_963920215.1. Taxonomy (NCBI): domain Eukaryota; kingdom Metazoa; phylum Arthropoda; class Insecta; order Neuroptera; family Chrysopidae; genus Nineta; species Nineta flava. Next base: position 37,551,873 of record OY986043.1, on the reverse strand, counting down.
GAAGAATTCAATTTCGAAGAATATATACAGCCATTTACAAATACCATAGATCTAGATCCAGATGACTATATTTTATCATCGAGCCAGTTAATAAGTTTCTTAAAGAAATCCTCAGAATCACCAAATTTATTAGAAACCGCCAAGAAATTCACCGATGAAATAGACAAATTAGTCGAAATGTTACGCATCGTACATAAAAAATTATATGATAGATCAGCAAAAGTAAGGATAACAAGAATAATAAATCAGCTCACCTTACAGCTGGAAACATCATACTTATCCAGTGTCAACTAGTAAAAGGTTACTTATCCTACCAAGGAATAGATAATTGCGGATTGAAAATCATATTGGTGATAGTGTGACAAACGTGAAAATAGTATTGAAAATTCTAAAATTAATTTATTTGATTGATTGATTGATTAATATCGGGGTAAAAATTATTGCACTTCGACCCTATGGTCCATTGTGCTCCCCCTTCTACCTCAGTCTGACGAGACTCGCTTCTCCCATATTTTGGCAATAGCCTGGAGCTTGCTTATCAGGTCCTCCCGAAGGTTCATATATTCGGGGTGAGATGCACCGAATATCCTGTATCTGCTGTAACCCAGAGGTTCGCAGTCGAAGATTATGTGGCTGGATGTTTCTTCCTCCTCGCCACACAATCTGCACACAATGGAGCTGTTATGGAGTCCCATTGTGTGCAGATGCTTCCGCATGGGATAATGCCCGGTAATGAACCCGGTAACCCTCCGCATCCTGTTGCATCCTGTTCAGCCTCAGTGCATCGAGAGATACCCTCTTTGTTGCACTCTGAAGCAGTATCTTCCCGAGCTCAGCCGCGGTACTTTTTCCCAGTGATCACGGTGTTTAGCATTTGACCACTCGTTGATCACTTGTTTACATGCAGTCTTTGGAATTCCTAAAATAGGCTCTGGGCCTATGAATGGCATTCCGACTCCCTTCTTTGCTAAGGTATCCATTTTTTCGTTTCCTTCGAAACCACTGTGACCCGGCACCCAGATCAATTTAACATTGTTCCATTTTGCCAGTTTCAGAAGTTCCTTCAGACAATCCTTGACAACCCTTGAGGTGACCTCAGGTCCAGACAAGGCTTTTAAAGCAGCTTGACTGTCCGACAGAATACATACGTTCTGGTTTATGTAGCCTCTACGTAGGTTCTCACGGACGCAAGCCAGTATGGCGAAGACTTTTGCTTGGAAGACCGTGGCATATTTCCCCAAGTTGAGGCTTATGTTTGCTTTTGGTTTCTCACCGTAGATTCCCGTCCCGATCCCTTCTTCAGTTTTGGATCCGTCTGTATACGAGACGATTCCTTTCCTGAGGTAGGGTGGTTCTCCTTCCGACCACATTGCCCTATCACATACTACAATGAAAGTTTTTGAGAACGAGTATGTCTTGGGAAGTATATCTGTGCCCATTTCAAAAACGGGGTCTGATTTAATTGACGTTCCCACGATACTTGCATATCCTACCTGATTTTTATTAATCCAGTTGTTATTGCAAGACAATCTATAGGCGCTGAATCTCGCTTTAGCTGTTATTACAATGCTTAGCGGAGGCAGCCCCAGTTTGACTTCCATGGCAGCTGTAGGTGTACTGCTCATGGATCCAGTGATGCACAAGCAGGCCAGTCTCTGGATCCTGGGCAGTTTTTTGCACGCAGTAATCTGCTTAACTTTTGGCCACCACACTAGAGCAGCATAGGTTATAATGGGCCTGACTACTGTAGTGTAGAGCCAGTGGATCATTTTGGGTTTTAGACCCCAGACTTTTCCACATGCTCTCTTGCAAAGCATGGAGAAGATTTGCTCTTATTTGTTATATATTCCAGATGAGGGTTCCATGTTAGTTTGGCGTCCAGCGTTACTTCCAAGAACTTGGCTTCCCTTGTGATCTGTAATCTTTCACAGAAGAGGATTGGTGGTTTTATGTTATCCACCTTCCTTTTACGTGTGAATGGAATTAGTGCGGTCTTACCAGGGTTAATTTTCAATCCCTGAGTGATACACCATTCCTGTGCGATTCTAAGAGCGTTTTGCATAAGCTCCAAGATTGTGCCTTCACAGGGCCCTTGGATTGCACTTACAATGTCGTCCGCGTAACCCTGAGTGTAGTATCCATTTTGGTTCAGGTTTGTCAGTAAGCCGTTTACTGTCAGGCTCCACAGGAGTGGGGATAAGACACCACCCTGTGGACTTCCCTTTGTGGCTCTCACAGTGACAGACTCTCCAAAAAGAGAAGTTTGTATTTTTCTTCCTATCAGCATAGATTTTATCCACCTGCAAAAGGTGTCTTCAACTCCGTGCCACCTGCAGAATCAACCATAGAATTGTAAGAAGCATTGTCAAATGCCTCCTCTATGTCAAGAAAATCGCACAAGGTGCTTTGTTTCCTTGTGAATCCCTCTTCAATCCTGTATATTAGGTTGTGGAGGGCTGATTCACAGGATTTCCCCACCTGATACACGTGTTGGTTGGCATTAAGCGGATTTCTTGACAATGCCCCCTGAGTCTAATGAAATCCTATTAGTCGTTCCATCGTTTTCAGTAGAAACGATGACAGACTAATTGGTCTAAAGTCCTTTCCCGTGGAGTGATTAAGCCTCCCCGGTTAATAAATTAAATTAATTTATTTAATAAGTTATGAATCTATGACCGTAACCTGACTCATCTTGTACCTAATCTGTTTTTATTGAAGTTTACATAATTTTATATTACTATTAAAAATACATAAACACTATGTAAATACAAATTATGTAAAAAATTAGAAATTAGTCAAGAATCAAATTGTTAATTTTAAAACGCAAATAGCCTCAGTAGCCAACGCGTAAACAAAAAAAAAATTCGTTACGCAGGAGCTGCTTCAACTTTAGAATACATAAATGCATCTCTAGCGGTCACAATTTTAGTCTGATCAAAATGAAATGTTGTATATGATATTAGTATTTGCCAATTTTATTATTTGTCCAATTTTATTAATAAATGACATACGTCTAGGGAAAGGGCGGGGGGGGGGGGTATAAAGAAAGAAGAAAACACAAAATATAAAATATCTCTCTTAATATTAGAACATTCGAAAAAAGCATAAGGAATAAAATTGTAGAAAATTATATTTGCTACAATTCATCACCTTATCATTTTTGCTCAAACTCTAATGTGTACAGAGATATTAAGGAATTTAATTTTCAATCTTAAACCTTCAATATTTCTGTAAATATTAGTGTAACAGAAAAAAATTCGTTACGCAGGAGCTGCTTCAACTTGCGAATTTCCTTAGAATACATAAATCACTTTCTAGCGGTCACAATTTTAGTCTGATCAAAATGAAATGTATATGATTTTAGTATTTGCAAGGCCAATTTTTTTAATAAATGGCATACGTCAAAGGGAATGGGGGGGCATAAAGAGAGAAGAAAACACAAAATATAACATATCTCTCTTAATATTAGACCAATCAAAAAATGCGTAAGGAATTAAGTTGAAGAAAATCAAGTTTGCTACAATTCATCACCTTACCATTTTTGCTCAAACTCTAATATGTAAAGAGATATTAAGGAATTTAATTTTCAATCTTAAGCCGTCAATATTTCTGTAAATATTAGTGTTACAGAAAAAATGATAAGAAACAAAATTACAGTAAAACTTAATACCTACAACTTTTCTTCTTATAAATTTTTCGATTTTTCAAATATTAAGGGCGATATGTCAAATTTTGTGTTTCCCCCTCCCTCTAAACCCCCCTTTCCCCTTGTCCGATTTTACCCATTAACGAACTTGACCTTTTGAATACCAAAAGTGCCTCAAATACCAAACTTCATTCCAATCAGATTAAAATTGTGACCGCTAGAGCGATTACAGACACATATATATATATATATATATATATATATATATATATATATATATATATATATATATATATATATATATATATGTATATATATATATATGTCCATAGATATATATATATAAATTTTACAGATGGTGTTTTTCGACATCTACTAGGTAGGATCGATGGACATTTGAAGAAATTTTTGCAAAATTTTGAAGTCGGTACGAAACCAATAGCTCTATTTTCTTTCAGGAAATTCGCTAATATTTTCTTTCAGGAAATTCGCTAAAAATGATAAGAAACAAAATTACAGTAAAACTTAATACCTACAACTTTACTTCTTATAAATTTTTAGATTTTTCAAATATTAAGGGAGATATGTCAAATTTTGTGTTTCCCCCTCCCTCTAAACCCCCCTTTCCCCTTGTCCGATTTTACCCACTAACAAACTTAACCTTTTGAATACCAAAAGCACCTCAAATACCAAATCTCATTCCGATAAAATGAAAACTGTGACCGCTAGAGTGATTACAGACACACATATATATATATATATATGTATATATATATAAATATATATATATATATATATATATATGTCCATAGATATATATATATATATATATAAATTTTACAGATTTTGATTTTTGACATCTACTAGGTAGGATCGATGGACAATTGAAGAAATTTTTGCGAAATTTTGACTTCGGTACGGGACCAATAGCTCTATTTCCTTTCAGGAAATTCGCTAAAAGTCTTATGAAACCTATAAATATTAAATTGTTTGTAGGTAAATTAACAAAAGGTAAAAAAAATGCTCTCTTAAAAGTTTACGTATCGTTATATTTTTTTTTTAAATTAAAGATCTATAAAAAATATATACTCGTAAGTTAAAAGAAAATAAAGTTTATTTAAATAATTTCTTAACTGTTTTTTTAAAGTTTTTTTTTTTATAGCGCGTTATAAACAAATTGAAAATACTGGGTAAAAATACAGTTTAAAAAAAAATTTTCTATTCCATTTTATAGATATTTTGAAAACCTTTCATTTAAAAAAATATTTATTCATCTTAAATGAAACGCATCCTTTTTATTTATAAAAAAAATCGGTGACATGGTATTTTTTTAATTGTGGGGAACCTAATTTTTTTAATGGCTAAAATTGAGCACGTTTTTTTTAACGTATAAAAGTCTTATTTTGCCATTGATAAAAAAATTAAGTAATTTTTAGATTTTTTATTTTAGTTTAAATGTTTGCGTTTTTCGAACTTTGGGAAGTTTTTCCTCGAATTCGAATAAACCGATTTTAATGTTTACGAGCTCATTTGTTTTCTTTTTTTATATAGAATTGAATAATACACTATGTCGTTTAAAATTTTTAGTTTTAAAAAAGATATTAATAAAAAACGCTTTTTTGTTATAAACAAATTCAATTTTGACCCTGTTCCGTCACGTGTCGGACCGTAAAAATTTAGGGTCATATTCAGGACGTCAAGATGAATTGATTAAAAAAAATTGTGGTTCCGAGCAACCTGCCTGAAACCGGCTTTTTGAAGCTAATTTGACTCTAATATTTAAACGTTATACCTACTTAACAAAGTTAATATAGACGTAAACATCAGTGACATACAAATATTATTTCTGTTGCACCGATTACATTTACAAGACACTTAAGTAAGTGTGGGAGTACCTAGGAACTTTTGTTTTTTTACACGGTGAAACGATACTTTGTCTTAACTGTTATATTTTATAATTTGTTTAAAAGGGACTTTTTGTCGAGATTATAACAATATACACAAAATTAAAGTTTTTGTAAAATTATCTTGTTTCTAGAACTATGGTCCACAAAAGTCGTGTCCCTTTTTAAAAATTGTATAATCATTTTGTGCCATTATTTAGTTTACAAATAAAAATATATCAAACAAGATCTTATTATTTTCTTTTTGCAAAAAAAATCCTTTCTCCAAGGAAAAAAATATTTTCATCTTAAATATTTTACTATATATACTTTAAATATGTATTGGGTCCAAAAAAAATGATTCTAAATAATTTTCAAAACAAATAAATCTCCCCCTTTAGACCCCAACACATATTATCTAATTTTCTACTATTCTAGTTGGTCGGCCAATTTTTAACTTAGAAGTATTTGAATTGTACTAGTACATTTAAGTAGCTAGTTTAACTCGTACACATTACTCCGTTCTTCGATATTTTTCAACGGCGGCTGTTGGTGATTGCCGGTCGTCTGGGCTGCAAGTTGTACCCTGATTCTATGCCCTGGCTTCTGACTCGTCCACATTTGGTTCACCCAGTCGTCTTCCATCAAAGTTAGGGAAGTAACTTTTTCAAATCGAGTCGAAAGTAGCTTCAAATTTTGCCGCTATTTTGTCGTGAATTAAAATTTGGCGCTCTTCATCCAACGAAGAAATTGACAGTTAACTTAGCGAAACAACTTTTCATGCTTCAATAAAAAAATTTTTAACAACGCTCATATTTGGCAGCTATTTTGTCATGAACTAGTTGTTTAAGAAAATTTTTGTCGCGAAGTAATCTTGTATTGCTTCTTTCGATGTATTTCAATTGAAATTTCATCATAAAATTATTTTGAGTCAATTGGAACTTTTGGGATCGTTAAAGGGGTTAATCCTCAAGTGCGATAACCACTTTGGGTCAACTCTCCCCGGCCGCATTTTTTTTGACGGGATAATATCTTTGGTTCCTTGATATCTTCCTAACCGTTCAGTTTATTGAAATAGTTGTTCTAAGTAATTTTGTAGAAAATAGAAATGCACACATTTGTTTAACTGAACAATTTTTTTGTAGTGTCAATAGTTCAGACAATATTAGCTAAAAGTAGGAAAAATGGTGAGCCAAAAAATTCTATTTCAATAATATAACTTAGAATATACCCTTATATTAAATATACCGGGTATAAAAATCACCATTGTAGACGTACCCTCACACTGTACTCCTCAGATGTGCTCCTCTTTATTACGGCTAAAACAAGTGCTTTTAAGAAATATTACGTTCATAAGGCTTTCGCGTTGAAACAGTTATTCAAATAATAAAACTGATACCACAAAACTCGAAAACAAAATAACACCAAATTTTACGCATTTACTGAACAAAAACCACCACCATTTATAATAACATTTGACTTAAAATAAATAATTTACTTCTCAATCTATAATTCGAGGAAAGTTATAATTTTTCGCATACATTATTAGAGCTTTGTTTTTAGCGAATTTCTTCCAAAAGAAATGCAGCTATTGTTTTTGCACCAATGTTGGAATTTCTTAATAATTTCTGCAAATGTCCATGGATGATCCTACCTATTAGATGTTAAAAATCAATATCGGTAATATTTGTATATATGTACATATATATATATATATATATATATATATATATATATATACATATATACATAATACATATATACATATATACATATATACATATATACATATATACATATATACATATATACATATATACATATATACATATATACATATATACATATATACATATATACATATATACATATATACATATATACATATATACATATATACATATATACATATATACATAATATTTACAATTAAATATTGAAAGTTAAAATTATAAATATCTTTGTTCACATGAGAGTTCATTTTTCACAAAAATGATCAAGTAATAATTGTAGCAAACTTGATTTTCTACATCTTTACTCCTTATAAATTTTTCGATTATTCTAATATTAAGAGAGATTTTTAATAATTTTGTGTTTGTTTGACACGAATACATAAAATGTATTTTATTGTAAAAAATTTTGATTGTCGTTTCCATAGTAACTATAAACTATAATCGTTATACCATTTTTTTTGGGCTATTAATAAATTTAATTTTTGTTTAGCAAATTTAACCCACAATTCCCTATGGCAAACTGCATTTCTATAATATTTAGCATATTTTGAATGTATTCTAACAAAAAGTTGCGTCGAAGTAGTTAACGACACTCATGCGTTACGATATTAATACACTCATTCCTATTAGACTATGTCTCTATTCTTAGATGTTTAATACCATGCTAATAGTGTAAGAGAGTTGTTGTTTTACATTAAATAACTCCATAACCGCATTTTTTTACGTAGAGAAAATATTTTGGTTTCCTTGATATCTTCTAAATCGTTCAGTTTATTGAAAAAGATGTTCACAGTAATGCAAGAAATATAAATGCCCACATTTTTTGTGTTAACAAGTTTTTCGTAACGACAATAGTATAGGTAAAACTACAAAAAAAAAGATACTTTTAAAGAATATCTCCGTGTCGGTGATTTTTTCGACAAAAATGGTCATAAATAAAATTATAGTAAATCACTTAAAATAAAAATGGTGTTAGTAACTTTTCCGCTACAGTCAATATTTACAGAGAAATGGGGAAGTAAATTTTAATGCATTATACTGATTTTTAATTTTCTGAAACGAACTGGTTAACATTTTTATTCAAATTTAGATCTCTTCAGTTTTTAATCCGTCTGTATACCAGACGATTCCTTTCTTGAGATAGGGTGGTTCTCCTTCCATCCACATGTCCCTATCACAGACTACAACGAAAGGTTTTGAGAAGGAGTATAACTGTGCCCATTTCAAAACCAGGGTCTGAAATGATTCATGTTCCTACGATTATTGCATCTCCGCTTGATCTTGCTTTAACTATTATTACAATGCTTAGCGAAATCAGCCCTAGTATGATTTCCATGGTAGCTGTGTGTGTACGGGTGTACTGCACATGGATCCAATAATGCACAAACAGGCCAGTCTTTGGATCCTGGATAGCTTTGTGCATGCTGTTATTTGATTAACTTTTGGCCACCACACTAGAGCATCATAGGTTATAAATGGCCTTACTATTGTTGTGTAAAGCTTGTGAATTATTTTGGGTTTTAGACCTCACACTTTTTCACATGTGAAAGAAAAATTGTGAACACACATGTGAAAAGTCTCTAAAAAATATGTGTTTTCATTTTACAAAAAATTCTCATTTTTATCGATTTTTTATTCCACTATTTGTGGAATCCGCCGTATGCCTGATAAAAAAATTATAAGACCATGAAGTTTTGAAATTTTTTGGCCTTTATTTAAATAATGAGGTCACCTTTTGCGTAAAAACTTACGTTGCAAGTTATTAGCGAAAACAAACAGAAAACTGCTATATTTAGGGTTTTTTTGAAGTTTTCTCAAAATGCCGAAAACATTTTTGTTGGACAACTTCAGATTTGTATTCAACACCCCAAAAAAACATAAAGTAAGCCACTAAAAACAATTACACCAAAACTTTCCTTCAAACTATCATTTTATTGAACTATATAAACCATAATCAATACAACCCAGCCCAACTGTTTCAACTGGCTCAATTTTGTTGCTTAGACCTACATACGAGTATATTGTCTATAAATTGAGGGTAGCCCAGTGAGTGCAGAATTTACATACACCCATACTACAATTACCTCAAATATGAGTATGTTCATTGACAGTTCTTTGAGCTCTAGTTTAAGGTTTTACTATAACCATTCATAATTTTTTCCTCAAATATAATATTTTATCCTTAATAACTAATTAGTTTTGCATTCTCAGTAAGTTAAATACTGCCCATCAATAAAAATAATAATAATTTGTATTTTACAGAAGGGTTATAGTCTTCGACTTGCTGGTCTACATTTTCTACATCCACCAACCGGTGCGCCAATAGTTATAAATATTTTAAAAGTTTTAATGAAACCAAAACTATTTGAACGTGTTCATTTACATAATGATTTAGAATCATTACATAGAGTAATTCCAAAAGAATATTTACCAAAAAATATTGGTGGAAATTTACCTAACTCTCATCTGCTAACAGGTATTTATTATTTAAAATTGTGATGTCTTTTTTCATATAACTACATACCTAATAGAAATGTCAATGTTTCAACAGCCATATGATGTTGAAAAGAAATTATTTGTTTATTTTGCTGCTTTAAGGTAGTTGGTGTAAAAGCTATGTAAAACATTAATTATTGATTTTTGAATATTTAATTTTCTAAAAGACTATTAGTTAAAATGCAGAAAATATACCCGAATAAATTAATAAAAATTAACCTCTGTTATTGATTTCGACGATAAAAATTATAATTCAGGATAATTTAACTTAGGTAGTTCCAGCATGAAATCACTTTTCAAAGGATTTTACTAAAAAAAAATAACGTTTTCTAATAAATCCCGAAGTTTGAGAGTTTTTGACCATTTAGAACGCGAGATAATTAATAACAAAGTTCGCAATTTTGACGGTCACCTCTCATTAGAAGAATGTAAAACTGCATGCCCAACTATCTGTTGTATTGAAAAAAAAACTACAGAATTTAAAAAAAAAAAAACGAGAAAAGTAAATATAAATATTTCTTGAATAAATTTAAAAAAAAGTCGCGTTTTACCGTTTTATTTCCGAAATATAATAATTTAAAATGTTTTTTCTTCCAATATTACATAAATGTGTGTATAAATATATGCATGTGAGCATATACGAGTATGTGTCTTTGTATTTGTTCTATAATAAAACCAAACCCGTTTTTAGTCCTGATTATACAAATCAATGCTGGAACTACCTTAAAACCAAAAAGTCTGACGCCGTCTGAAGTCTGATAATAGTAATAATAAAAATAAATAGTATAAACTATTTGTTTAGGCTTTTTCCCATTCGATTTTTTTTGCATATTCACGTTCGGGACATGCAAGAATAATTGGAGCAAGATGTTTTCGTACAAAAATCTGGTCCCATTTTTTTAAACTAATTTTTTTTGCCATTCCGAATGACCGAATATTTTAACCCGATTGAAGTTAATTAAGTTAATTTAGGCCATTTTGGAAAATAGATAATTTGATTTTTCCCTCAACTTGACTGTTTCTGAGTCATAAACAATTTAGTGTTCAAAAAAATGCAAAAACGGTCGTATTCAAGTAAAAAAACGTTATTAAAAAAAAATTTGTGACTTACCAAAATTCTCAAGTAATGTTTTGAACATCCCTTAACTAAATTCTGAATAATAATTAAAAATTATTTTATTAAATTAAGGTTTGTTTTTTAATTGTCAAATAGAAAATTTTTTTAAACTACTTTAAAAAAAATTCGAATGAGCAAACAGTTTAATCTGAATAGAGGCTTTTTATAGATATTTTGGGTCATGTTAAACCAAAAGGGTCCCTAGTCATTTTTTCGTAAACTTGACTTTTTTGTCTAACAGGACCCGAATTACTGAAATTAACTACAATCGGGTCAAAATATTCGGTGATTCGCGTTGGCAAAAAAAATTAGTTTAAGAAAATTGGGCACAGATTTTCGTACGACAAAATCTTGATCCTTATTCAGCCAGACAATTTTTTTTTTTTATTTTAATAAAATCGTTTATTTTAGATACTTGGTATGAAATAATGAAAAATAATCGTGATAATTTAGTAGAAGAATCTAAAACCCGCACAGATGAATCCAAGCGAATTGATAAATTAAATAATGATGAATTTTTTGGATCGATGCATGGGTCATTTAAAAAGTTAGAATTTGACTAACTAATATTTCCAACGGAATAAAATTTGTTAATTCGGGATTTATATTCATATAATATTAGACTTTTCATTTCTTATAAACTACTGTCCAAGAGTTTTATCCATTTTTTAAAATTATAATAAGCCAATAAATATGTTTAATTTTTTGATTGTGTATTTTAATCCTTATATATTTACGAAATCAACAAAGCCTACCTTAATCTTGATCCTTCAATGCTCCTTGCAAATTAAATTAAAGGTTAAATTGTAATTTATCTCTTAAATTAATTTTACCATTATTTAAGTCATGCCATTAACATGGTTGGAAAATAAACACTCACGCATTCAAATGATGACGAATTTTTTGGATCAATGCTTGAATGTTTTTTAAATGATTCATTTGACTAAAACTTCTTATGAAAATGATCTGTATAATAAATATGTGCACTCCCGTTTAAAAAAAAATGAACAGACCTGAAATGTTAATTTGCTTACATTTCGTAAAACTCCTCACTTTTGCAACTCTCTGTATATTATTTATTTAAAAACAAAGATAAGTAGTATATTTTTTAAATGTGAAAAAAGAAATGGAAGTTTTATATTTTTTATTTATGTAAACAATTTACGTAAACAAACCATTTACTACAAGAATAATCAAAATTCTGGGAGACTGATTCGGTTCAGATCTGTTCAATTTTATTGAACAGGAGTATATATCATATCTTATAACAAATTTTACACAAATATCATTAATTAATTTTCTAAAAAAACTATTATATATGTTTGGTAACGCCAGAGGCGAGAATAAGTCAGCGAGAGACGAGACGAAACTTCCTGATTTTCGATAAATTTTCGAGATACAGACAATAGTACTTTCTTTCAATCTCTATAGATTTTTAATCTGTAAAAATGTCCTTATCATGTATAAATGACGTTTTTTCTAATTGTATTTTTTCTCGAAAATCTTCAACTTTACAAACGAGACGAGACGGTATCAATAATATTTGATTTTTTACTTTAATAAATTTACAAAATTAATAAGACTGAAGTGTTTTCCAATGTTTATGTTGCATACAGAATGTTTCTCTGCATAGCTGTCACAAACTGCAGTGGTGAGAAACCGTTTTTCTTGTTTAAAGCGCATCAACAATTATAAACATCGGACTGACTCGCTTTAATTTTTGACGTTGTTAACTATAGAGGTGGAAATTTTATTGTCGATATATTACGATAAGATTATTCATGATTTTTCAGTTCGAAAAGCATGGCGTAAGAACATGTAAGGTAATTTTTGTAACTATATGTGATGACCTTGTTCATTTAGATCATTACAGTCTTGTAGTCTTGTAAAGGATAACTGAAATAATGGGTGAAATTACGAACAATGTTATTGATCTCTATCATTGAGGATAGATCGACCTCATACCTTATCTTTTTTCATCTTATATAGTATGCATTTATCTTGTATATTTTATGTTGTGCTCCTTAGTACAAAATTTAACATTGCAGGTGAAAAGGTCCGCCGCCACCAGAGCAAGTGATTAAAGATCAACTTCGTAGGCTTATTATTGGTTTATTGTCTCAAATATTTGAGACTTACCACAATCAATAGGAATGTTTGAATTGTGGGGGTAGTCACTCGTCAAATTCGAGGCGGTGCTCTAAAACTCAAGCCAAATCTTTTCCAATTAATACGAGTAACATTTTGGTAAGGAATATTAAAACTTGATTTCTCGAAAGTAAGAATAAAACAAAATCGCTTATATAAAAAATTGCATAATTTATTTTTAACACTTAGATTAATTTTGAATAAATTTTGGTTATGCCGATGTATAATATTTACTGTCTTACTAGAATCTGATGTTAACTTTAACGGACTAATATCCGATTCTAATTGACTTAAACTTTTTCTAAATCTAAATCTTATTTAAATCTGATTTGAATGGCAATTATTATTGGTATTTATATAAATTTAATTGATACAATTTTTAAATATTAATCCCTTCCGTGGGTCCACCTTGTCGTGGTGGGAGGGCCTAGTACCTAGCCCGCACGGCAGCAAATGGGGAAGCTTACGGACCCAACCATTTGCTCAGCAAGCGTGTCAACGTTTCGTTCAGTGTGCTGATGTCGCGAGCTGTCATCATATTCATCGTTGGTTTTGGTGTTCGGTGTTCGTGCAATGTCCCAACATTACTCGTCGGCCACGCCATCTGATTGATATTGTCTTCGTTGAAGACGTCAAACTGGCGGTCCCGTACATCCCGTGCTGGGAGTGGTCGAGGGAAGCTGGGGGTGGGTCCTTAGCTTCTCCGAGATCTGACGTGAGCTTGCTCTGCGGGAAGCCATTGCACGATGGAGAAATGTGCAATGAACCATTAACATGCGTGAATTGTGGGGGTAGTCACTCGTCAAATTCGAGGCGGTGCTCTAAACTTAAATAAGAGATGGCTATTCAGAAAGTGAGAGTTCTAGATAAGCTCACATATCCTGAGGCGTGCAGTAGGTTGATAGGCTCCGGCCGTCGCTCTCAGCTTGCCGGATTCTATGCGCGCGCACTCCCACTCCTTCAGCTGACGCTTCAACGCTCGCAAAAGAGCTAGCTACGCTGAAAGCGTTGGCAGGCAGCCTTAAACTCTTAAACCTACTCAGGAAAAACCTATTCAATTTCTTCCTAAAAGTTCAACTAAGAGAAAACACGAGCCCTTAAGAACAACGAGAGCTTTGGAGGTGGCAACCAATAAGCCCACCACAGAAGAAAAAACGGAGGTGGATCGTTCCACCTATCGATCGTTCCACGTCTATCTACATCACTCCGTGATGTGGATGGACGTGCAGCCAGAGAGGGCTAGGCCTCCGGCTTCAATATCGCCTGGTGATAGTCCAGCGCACAATATGCGCTCGAGTAGCCTGCCAGACCGTGAAAAAAGGACCGTCATCTCCTATAAGGTGACGTCGGGGTCGGATTCCGTCTCTTGCTCCGACAAGAAGTCGACCAGAAGAAGTAGAAGAGACTGGTCGAAGGGGAAACCCAGCAAGTGATCCCACAACTTCCGTGGGCAACCCATCCTAGGCAATAGAAATCGTAAATATATTACAGTGGAATTGCAATGGTATTAAACAATGCTACTGTGAGCTAAATACGCTTCTGGCAGAGCATACATCAATATGTGTACATATACAAGAGCCACATCTTAGACAGGCGGAGACATTTACTCTGAAAGGTTATATCGTTCACCGGCAGGATGCCAGATCCCCCAGACCGAGCAAGGGCAGGTATCGCAATAATGATAAGGGAAGGCCTGTCTTACCAGGTCCATCGCTTTGGCAACCCCCTTTGATTGGAATATCGAAGATCTGACAATTGTGGGGCTGTAAGCAAAGAGGGAGCATGTGGGAGACTAATCGAAAGTTTTTTGGAAGACTCAAACACCGGCACCTGCATTCCTCAATTTAGATGACTGTGTCATATCGCAGCGTGCCGAAATTGCTTAGTGTATAGTGGATAGTGGAGCATTTCGAGCACGTCTGAAGCTCCCCAAAATGTTGACCTGGTTTTCCTGCGGACCAAGATGCATCACAAACAACATTATCTTTTTTTTTTCTCGAATGAATCCCTCTATATAACATCGACTTCACAATACAAGCATTACTGGAGGCGCTATAGGGGCCTACAGATTCATCACCTGACCCCGATACAACACATTATGTCATGATCCAGAATTTTCCGTATCCTAGAAGTGCGGATTATTTAATCTATATAACAATATATTTCGGCAGAGCATTTACCCTCAACAATGACGGGAAACCATTATTATCCCACTGCCTAAAGAGGGTAAAGATTCAGCTTCAGCCAGATATTGGTAAAAATGGCGAACAGAAGCCTCGTCTGGTGGCTGGGAACTAATCATCTGAATAATAAATTTCAGATAGGTTTCCGCCAATACCATTCGACGAAGAATCAACTTATTCACCTTGAGAATGCCATTCACGACAACTTTCTCCAGGGTTATCACTTTGTGGGAGTGTTTTTCGACCTGGAGAAAGCATATGATATGACTTGGAAGTATGGCTTTCTCAGGAAGCTGCATGACTGGGGTCTAAGAGGATCTCTGCTCCAGTTCATTCAAAATTTTATGTGTGATCGAAAATTTTGTGTCCGGGCGGGTGTCACTGACTCGGGGATCTATTCCCAGGAGAATGGTGTCACCCGGTGCTCGACGTTTAGTGTCACCCTTTTTGAGCGGTCAAACGCATCACTGCTTCAGCCCCGATTCGTCAATGTCTGTATCTTGATGACCGTGCAATTTTCTATGGAGTTCCCTCACTTAATACATGAGGAAAGACACTTCATCAGGGCATCGAGGAAGTGGTGCATTCTGCAGTAAGTGTAGGTTTTCGATTTTTCAGGATTAAAACTAAAGTGGTTCGTTTCTACAAAAAACTAAAGGCTTATCCTGACCCGATCCTTTACTTAAAGGGATCACGCGTTGAATGTGGTAACTCTATTAGGTTTCTGGGACTTGTCTTTGATAAGCAAATAACGTGGCGTCCACATCTCCGATCCCAGACAGTGAGTTGTCGCAACACAATGAATGTGCTTAAGGGTTTGTTTGGTTTATCGAGGGGTGCGGATCTGGAGATGCTACGTTTTCACGTTCCAACTCACGTTACGTGACGGAACAGGGTCATAATTGAATTTGTTTACAACAAGAAAGCGATTTTCCTTCATATATATTTTTAAACGAAAAATTTTAAAAATTACATTGAATATTATTCAATTCTATATCAACTTAAAACTTTATTGAACGAAGAAAATATGCCAGAAATTTGGGAAGCTCAAAACCCTACCTCTATAAAAGAACAATTCCAATTAATTTTAAACAACTTTGGTAACAAACTCCTTATCAGAGATAAAGAGAATACCTTGGATTCCCGGTTCAGCCCCGTATATCAACATCTTATCGAAACCGAAAGCACACAACAATACCTGAAATACGCGTGCAACATCAGAATGATAAATTTAATAAGTCAACTCAGGCTAATGGGAAAATTCACTATTAAAATTTGAGTAAATGAAATAATATACAAATGGAATCAGGACGTTTATGACTTTTGCGAGATATGTAATAAACGTGAACCCGAATCACTCATTCACTTTTTGTTGACCTGCCCCATTAACCAGCCCATGCTAAATCATTACCTTAAAAAGTATTTCAACAGCACTTTCGATAATCTCCAGTTACAACTAATTAACTTATTAACAGACTTGACAGCAGAAAAAACGAAGGACATTTATTTCTATGTCAGCGGAGCAATAAAAATGTGGTTTTGCTCTCGATGAATAGCATTAACACCTAATACTAGTACCATGGTATAAGTTATCCACACCTAATAATAATTTAAAAAAATAAAAAAATAAATTAAATAAAATTGTTAATTGATGATTGTTAATTGTTGATTGTTAATGTATTGATACCAACACCTGTAAACCTTAATTGGAAAATACAGACATTATTATTATTGTTCAATTCTATATATATATATAAAAACAAATGAACCCATGAACATTAAAATCGGTTAGTTAGAATTCGAGAAAAAATTCCCAAAGTTCGAAAAACGCTTGAATTTTAAACTAAAAAAAAAAAAAAAATTACGTACTATTTCTTTTTTTAAACAATGGCAAAGAATGCCTTTTATATGTTGAAAAAAAGGCGTTACGCAGGAGCTGCGTCAACTTAGCGAATTTCTTTAGAATAAATAAATTACACTCTAGTGGTCACAATTGTCGCGGCATCTTGGCTCTCTTTAACCTTCAAAAGGAGCGCTGCCGAACCTACGACAGATTCCGATACTCCACACAAAAAAGAAAACACAAATATTAGTAAAATTTTACTAAATCTATGTAATTTGGACAACACGCACTTTAAAAAAAATTAAAATAAAACAAAATCTATGATCTCCAAACTGACTGATTTGAACAAAAAAAAAAGAATTTCAATTAGTAATAATTCCTTTTTACTAAAATGAAGTCTCGTTTCTCGTCTTTATACAACAATGTACAATTGTTTTTACTGGAACAATCGCTTTTTAACGACTTGAATTATTTTTATCCAAGAATGATAGTCAAAAATTAAAATTTATATTAGTTATACAATAAAAGAGTTTACTGATTTGGCTTTTTATTTATGTTAATTGACAAATAAGAACTTATATGTATATTTCATCGTAAGCTAGCTTACTGTGTTTACTTGTTTATGTAAACATTATTTAACAAAATTGAATTTATGTAAATATATATCAAATAAATTATATATATTTTTTCTTTCAAAATAATTTTTTTTTCAATTTTGGTTTTGATTTGTTAAAAAAAAAAATTAATCAAAACTAGATATTATCTTCTATTTACGATTATATAAAGGGAAAAAAATCTCCTTTCGTTTTCTAGGAGAGAAAAATATCTCATCTTTGATATTTTTCGCATTATCTTTAACTATTGTAATTAGGATTGTGTGCTGAGGCCTTAAAAATTAATAAAATCTCCCTCTTTGGCCCTCAACATACATTTTCCAATTTTCTCTATATTTGGTCGACCAATTTTTACGTTAGAACTATTTTTAAATTGTACTAATACATTTAGCTAGCTATCTTAAAATGTACGTACACTTTACTTATATATATGCATCCAGGCAGACTCCCCAGGGTAATAAACGAGTCCCATCTCCACTTGGTTGTTCTCCTAGGCATGGGCTAACATTGTTTGCTGAGCTCTCTCAACATTCTCTTGTCGTACTTGGTCTCTCTCATTGACCCATTATTGCATCTCTTGAGGTTCTTCTTGGGTTTGTATTTGCGAATCCCCAGGCTCGATTTGGTCTATTTCGTATAGCGAACAATGACCTATAGATGCTTTTATATATATATATATATATATATATATATATATATATATATATATATATAGGATATGTCAAAAGTCATGGAGTTTAATGAAGGGTGGACAGGGGATGAAATTCTAAGACTTTGGACATTTTTGCACCTGACCTACGGTTCATTAGATATTTAATAAATAAAGTAACCAATTAGAGAATTGCGTTAACGGAAAAATAAATGGTGGTGAATTAACGCACTAACGCAACGGCAGCAGAGTTACCTGAGGGGAGCGAGCTCACCCCACCACTAACGTAGACCCAACCTTTTGCGCTTCAAATCCGGTACAGTTTTTATAGAATTTTAAAAAATTATGGAAAAAAATTCCTTTCTTTTTTCCGAAATATTTAATTAACTGAATTATTCAATTTCAATTTTTATTAGATTTCTTACGATGAAATTTTACGGCGGCATTTGACGTTGTATTTTTAAAGTTAAGATCTGATGAGATTTTGATATCGATCGGTACAGGAATATAAAAATTCTTTAAAAAAATATTTTTGGGAATATCATAAAGCTAGTCAGGATAGGTTTACAGGACCTCAAAAATTCAAGATCTTATAAAAACTTAAATATTTAAAAACCTTCAATTTACTAAACGAAAAGTTGAAAATTAGTCTAAATTGCAATTGTTTTGATCAGTGCAAAAAGTATTAATAAATTCTTAAGTATAATTTTAGCGAATTTCCTCCAAAGAATGCAGCTATTGTTTTTGCACCAATGTTGGACTATCACAATTTTAGTTTGATCAAAATGAAATGTCGTTTTGATATAATTTTAGTATTTGCATGGCCAATTTTATTGATAAATGGCATAAGTCAAGGAGAAAGAGTGGCAAAGAGAAAGAAGAAAACACAAAATATAAAATATCACTCTTAATATGATAACGATGGAAAAATGTATAAGGTAAAGTTGTAGAAAATCATGTTTGCTACAATTCACTACCCGATTATTTTTCTCAAACTCTAATGTGAACAGAGATATTTAGACTTTGAACTTTCAATCTTAAATTGTAAATATTTCTGTAAATATTATTGTAACAGAAAAAATGATCAGAAACAAAATTATAGTAATTGAGCAATTCAATTGGAGAAAGATATATACGTTGGTTAAACAATCATGCTGTCTTTTTTTGATGAAATCGATGAAGTTATATAAAAATTATAAAAATATTATTTTCTAATTAAATACCCACGGATTTTATCCTGCGTTTCTTTAAGAAATAAACCATGTTGGTCAAAAAACTTTTTGATGTTTATTAGTTTTTGAAACTATTATTTATTTAAATAAAAGGTTTTAAACATATCTATGAAATGAAAAACAAAATTTTTTAAAAACTATATTGTTACCCATTATTTTTCTATTTGTTTATAACGTGCTATAAACAAATTTAAAAAAATATATATTTAGTAAAGTAATTAGAAAAAAAATTCGTTACGCAGGAGCCGCCTCAACTTAGCGAATTTCCTTATAATACATAAATCACCCTCTAGCGGTCATAATTTTAGTGTGATCAAAATGAAATATAATATCTGAAATGACTTTAGTATTTGCAAAAATTAAATTTATTAATAGCCCAAAAAAACGGTATAACGATTATAGTTTATAGTTACTATGGAAACGACAATCAAAATTTTTTACAATAAAATATATTTTATGCATTCGTGTCAAACACACACAAAATATTAAATATCTCTCTTAATATCAGAATAATCGAAAAATTGTAGAGTAAAGTTGTAGAAAATCAAGTTTGCTACAATTCATTACTTGATCATTTTTCTAAAACTATAATGTGAAAAGAGAAAGTTAGAAATTTCTGTAAATATTAGTGTAACAGAAAAATGATAAGAAAGAAAATTACAGGAAAACTTAAGTTATAGTACCTACAACTTACCTCCTGACAAATTTTTCGATTTTTCAAATATTAAGAGAAATACTCAAATTTTGTGTTTCCCCCTCGAGTAATTTTTTAATAAAGCTCTTTTTTATTGCCTATGTACATAATATTTTATTGTTTTTCCACAAATTTATTTTCTTAAATTTTATTTCGAAAACGGTAAGAGGTACAGAAAAAAATTTAAATCACAAAGTATGCCCTTATATGTTATGTATATATATAAATTATATTTTCGATCTCGAAATGTATAAAAAAATACTTTATTTAATTTAACAAAAATACAATATTATAATTTATTTTATTTTAAATACAATAACAATTATACAATTTATAAGTTATCGCTAGTTCGCTACAATCAAGCGTGCAAGAAGCCAAACTTGTGTAATGAAAAAGACAATCGTTATCAATTTAACAATAGCTTATATACTAGTTTTTGGTATTTTAGAAAGTGTCATACTGATTAGAATGTAGTTTAATGTTAAGGACGTTTTTAGAAAGTTATGTTTAAGTAATGTGTACAAAGTACGTCATTACATGTTTGTAGAAAGTTATGTTTAAGTAATGTGTACAAAGTACGTCATTACATGTTTGTTTTACAATGTCCTTGAAATAGAGAGATAGTTATTTTATACAAACTAATACACATTCTAGGATCTGTAACTCCTCCCTCCTTAAGATGGAGCTTTGAACAAAAAGGTTATTGGGGCTTTTTGTGAGAGCTCCACAGGCTCTTGGGGTGCTGAAGGCGTATACTTTGCCGTTTCAATAATTCTAGAACGATTATTTCTATTTTTATAATATTTAAAATAACTAAAAATAAATGTTAAAATAAGAAAAATAATTAAGATAATAATATTTGTAGAAATATGAGTATAATGTTGATATTTGATGAGTTCTAGTTCATTCGTAGTTTTTCGAGTTTTTAAGTTTAATACATCCAGTGTAGAATCGTTAATCGATAATTGCGTTATTTCCATGTTGTTGTAGATGATTTGTTCTAGTTTATAAGTAGAAATACTTGATGAGATAGTTCCATTGATTATACCATTAATAATAACCATACATTTGCTATAATGACTATACAGTTTTCCAGTAAATTAGGTGATATTTTTGCCACAGGTTGTATTAATATTTATAGGTACATTAACTTAAGCTATTATGTGGTTACTTTCGATTTCTTCTATAAAACTCGTTTCGACAGTGTGATGTAGCGTGCATTGCGCTGGTTCGTTCTGAAGGATTTTTACTTCGCAAGTGTTGATTGAATTATTTTGTAATTGTAATTGCTTACACATATAGAGTTGTTCTATCTGCTTGCAAGGTTTAGTTACGAATGAATACTGCTTTTGATTAAGGAGCAGGTAATTGGATTTTGGGATAATTATTGTATTATGATTTGTGGGCAGAGGTCTTAGCCTGTAGGTTGTGTATGATTCATTGGTCATTTGTGGGATTTGTACAACAAAAATTAGGTTAGTATTGTTGAAATACGCTTTTAATTCTAGGATTTCGTAAATTTGTTCGTCATTATAATTTTGAATGATTTGTGGAAGTTTGCTTTTAACAAGTGATAATTCATTTTTATTTAAAATGTGTTTTGATAACAAGCCAAGTTGTGCCAATTGCACTGATTGGATAATGTTATCTACATGATCGGTAAGTGTAGTGATTTGGGTTTGTAAAGAAAAGTAGACTTGGGTGGCAAGTAGTTGATGCTCGATATTACTGTAATTTTTTATTGATTTTTATATAATTTGTAATCGCGTTTGTTCTGTGTTTATGAATTTAGTTATGTTCGAGAAACGTTGGATCATTTGAGAGTTTAGTTTATGTTGATTGTTGATTGAATCTTTGATCAAAAAGGAGTTGTCTTGTAAATTGTGTATCTGTTTGTTTATTTCTAGAGCGTCGTCATTGTCCATATTTCCTGTAATTTTCTTAATTACACTACCTAGTCCGTCTATTAATCCACGGGTATGTCGGTGATTTATTTTAAGAGAGTAAACTTTATCTAATAGATTTTGAACAGACTGTTGAAGATCAGGGTTATAAAAAAATGTAGTATGGGCTTCTAATTTAGTTAAAGTATTCTTAATTTCTAAAGTTGTAGTTTCTAAATTATTTAGGTCTACTATATGGATAAGGTTATTGTAGTGAGTAGTAACCAGGGTTTTTCCTAAGTTAAGTGCTAGTAGTCTCTGTGTATGCGTCAAGTCATGGAATTCTATTTGTTGGCTGGTCGCCATTGCGAACCTGCAAAGAAGATTTTCTAGTTTTAATTTTGGATTTATGATACTTCCAATTCTTATTGGTTGTAAAGGCTAAATTATTATCCTTTTGTGCTTTAACTTTGTCAATGGTTGGTAGTAACTTAGAGTTTCTTTGGTTTACTTTTACGTAGGTTGTTTGTCCTTCTACTAGTGTAGGTGGGTTATTTAAAGTTTCGTTTTTCTTTTCGATTCTTTTGAGTAAATTTTGGTAATTTTGTGTTATTAAATCTTGAATTAGCTTTGATTCATTTAGATGATGAGAATTGTAATCGTTAAGGACGTTATTAGTCTTAGGTTCAATTAATGAGTTTTCTCTAATACCATGAATTACTTCAAAAGGAGTTAATTTAGTAGCAGAATGAATTGAATTGTTATAAGTCAAGACGGCTAATGTGACCATTTCGTCTAGAGATAAGTTTTCTTTCTTAACTCGTAGTACTTTTAGCGTTTCTACAATTGAAGAATGAGATCTTTCAATTGGTGCGTTTCCTTGTGATGTTCTAGCACAAGTAGTATGGTTTTCGATTTGGTAGATGTGTAAGAATTCTTTAAAATTAATGTTTTCGAATTCTAATCCGGGGTCATGAAATATTTTAGATGGTATTCCGTGTCTAGCTTTATTAAGTATTGTCTAAAACCTTTTAATACTTCTATACCATTTTTAGATGGCAAGGGTATGAGTTCAAGAAATTTAGAAAATTTATCTATGATAGATAAGTAGATAGATTTTTCAACAAAGAATAAATCTATATGTAGTAATTCGAAGGGTCTTGTTGCTTGTTCGGTTTGATTTTGTTTAAGTTTTAGGGGATGTCTTTCATATTTTGCTAGAGCACAAACTTCACATGAATTTATGTATGTCGTTATTTTTTGTTTCATATTATCGAAATAATATCGTCTCTTTAAGTGTTGTAAAGTCTCATCGATGCCTCTGTGTATAGATATATCGTGATAATCTTTTATGAGTTGGGATTGTTCGTCTATGTTTTCAATGTCTTCAAGTATTTTAATGCAACGTATTATTTTATAATTTTGGAAGTATTCTTTATGAATGTTTGTTAATTTAGAAAGAGTCTCGTTATCTGTGTAGACAGCGTTTACTTTATTAGGTGAAAAGTATTGTTTAATAATGTTCGTGATAAATTCATTTTTGAAATAGGGGTTTTCAAATACTTGTCGTTTTCTAGTATTTTAAAAAAATGAAAGATTTGTGTGTTTGTTACCGATGGTTTTTTCAAATACTATTTGATTATTGAATTCATTTAAGGCTCTTTCTGCGATAGGTATGCCTTTATAGAGGTTTTCGTCGGCTGAATGTTGGGTAGATACATCAACATCAATAGACTGAGTTTCGTTGTTATTGAGCTGTATACGAGATAATGCATCTGCATTGGTATTTTGTTTACCAGGTTTGTAGTCAATAGAAAAATCATACTCGCAGAGTTTGATCATCCATCTTGTTAATTTTGAGTTAGGTTCTTTGAGGGAGTGAACCCATTTTAAAGGCTTGTGATCGGTTAAAATTCTAAATTTTCTTCCGTACAAGTAGGGTCTGAAAGTTTTATATGCCCACACAATTGCTAGTAATTCTTTCTCTATCGTGGAGTAATTACATTCAGATTTGTTAAGTGTACGTGAAGCGTAACTAACGGGTTTATCGGAGCCAGGTGTTCCTTGGGATAGGACAGCGCCAATAGCGTAGTTGCTAGCATCTGTTGTTAGGATAAATGGTTTTTCAAAATCAGGGTATTGTAATATAGGATCATTACTTAAAAGTGTTTTACAGTATTCAAAACATTCCCTGTATTTGTATCATTTATATTAATGACTGTGCCTTTCTTTAGACATTCTGTCATAGGTTTAGTTATTTTGGCAAAATTATTAATAAAGCGCCTATAGTAACCGATTAATCCTAAGAATGATTTGATTTCTGTCACTGTTTTCTGTATTGGGAATCTCTTTACAGCGTCTAGTTTCTTAGGGTTAGGTTTTATACCTTCCGTAGTGACTACATGTCCTAAGAATTCGATTTCTTTATGGAGAAATTCACATTTGTCAAGCTGTACTTTAAAATTTGATTTTCTGCGTTTGTCAAATACTTTGCGTAACATGTCAATATGTTCGGTTAGTGAAGATGAGTAAATTATGATATCGTCCATATAGACTAATACTCCTTTACCTATGTACTCACGTAACATATTGTCCATTACTCTCTGAAAGGTAGCAGGAGCGTTCTTTAAACCAAAAGTCATTCGAGTGAATTCATAATGACCATTGTCTACTGAAAATGCAGTTTTTGGGATATCTTTCGGATTCATTTCGATCTGGTGGAAGCCACTGGCAAGATCTAAAGTGGTGAAGTATTGACTTTTTCCTAGCTTGTCTAAAACGTCTGTTATATTTGGTAGGGGATATTTGTCATCGACAGTTTTTTCGTTGAGTTTTCTGTAGTCTATGACCATATGCCATTTTTGTTTACCTGACGCGTGGTCGTTTTTGCTAAATATCCAGATGGGTGAGCTCCAGGGTGAGTTAGAAGGTCTTACTATATTTTTTTCCAACATCTCGTTTATTTGTCGAGTCACTTCATCTTTGTGTATATAAGGGTATCTGTATGACCGTGTATACATTGGTATGTCGTCTGATGTATGTATAGAGTGTTTAACATCTGAAGTGAAAGTCATGTCTTGGTTTGGATTATGAAATATGTCTCTATAATTAGAACAGAGCTTAAGGGTATTATTTCTTTCTTCGTTGTTCAAGTGAGATGTACGTAGATTATCTACAGCGAATTGGTAATCGTATGCGTTCTTGTTTTCAATGTTGTTAAGTCCTACTTGTCTAATTTTATGAACGCGTTCTGCATGGATTGGCTGAGAAATTATTATTTTTTGTTCTTTTTGTGAGTCGTTAGTCACAAGTACCTTAGCAATGAAGTTATTTGCATCGTATACGCCAGATAAGATTTTTATTTTATCGTCAATTTCGACATGGGGGATTAACACGTCGCCATTCTTTATGTTGGTTTTCATGGAGATAAATTTTTGTTCGTTTTCGCTAATAACGTGAATTTGGGGCCTATCGAGGGGTTTTAAGTGTAATTTGTTTATGATTCCATTTAGATTTATAGTATTTGAATCGTAATCGATGTTTGCTTTAAGTTTTTGTAAAGTTTCGTTACCGATTATTCCGTCAAAGAAATGATGGAATTTAAATATGAGAAAGAATATGGGTTTGTCATTATTTAAATTTGGTAAATAGTCGACTCTGACTTTCTGCGTTATTTTATGTTCTTTCAATGCAGTTTTTACGATTGTATTAGTTGGAATAGTTGTTGGGAAACACATGAGATGTTTTGGGTCGAGAAAATTGTTGTCAGCTCCAGTATCGATTAAGAATCGTTACTTATCGATCTTAATATACGGGAGAGTACCGTTGGTTTTGTGCTAATTTAGCTCTAACAGTCCGGAGGATCGGATGTCGAGGCTACATTCGTAAAATTTTCATCTTCATTATTTTCTAAATATTCCTTCGTATCGTTATAAGGATCGGGTGTTTGATCGTACGAAGGGTCATAGTATTCGTTCTCTTGATGGTAGTAGGTTTGATCGCAAATTTTATCGTCAGTTTCGGTATTATGTAATACTTTTCTTGTATGACCTGAACTAATGTCCATTGGGGTTGGTCTAAATGGTTGTTGTTGTTGTGGTCTATAAGTAATGTTTATGGGTTGATTTGATTGTTGAGGTCGGTATTGTTGCTGTGCAAGGACAGAAGGTCTTTGATGTGAGGCTTGATTTTTATAAAAAGGGTTTTGATTGTTGTACATTGGGGAATTTGACTGTTGTGGTGGTTTGAAATTACTATTATATGAGTTATTTTGAGGATTTGGTGGTGGCCTAAAGTTATTCACGGGTCTCTGCATGTAATGCGGGGTGTAATTAGCTTTTTGTTGTTGCATTATGGGTTTTGAGTTATGAATAGGTCTCCTGTGATTATCTGAATTATAACTAGGTTGCCTATTGTTAATCTTAAATCTGTCTAAATTCGATTGCATACTTAACTCGTTTAAACATATATCGTATGCGTTTTTGATTGAGGATGGATTATTAGCCCTAACTATGTATCCTAGTTTGGGATCTAAACCTGCAATGAATGATTTTAGCACAATCATTACGTTCATATATGTTTGTCCTAGTATATAGTCGGCGGGTTTCGATTGGTCGATTGAATTTAACAATGCCGTTTGTAGATCAGATACTTCTGCGAAATAATGTTCTAAGGGCTTATTACCTTGTGAAATAGTATTAAGCCGATGAAGTATTGTTTCTAAAGTGCGTCTATCGGAGAACTGAGTTCTTAAGTGAGTTTCGATAGTTGTCCAGTCTGCTGGGTCTCCTATGGAAACTAATACATCATTCGCTTTGCCGATTATCTTCTTTCGCACTAGGTCTGTGATTATTTCTTTATTTGAAACATCGGTTGCTGCGTTAACTATTCTATTTGCATTACGCAAAAATCGGTTTAAAGTTCCAGAGGAACCATCAAAAGTTGAAATGTTTTTCAACAAATCCATTACAGTTAATGTGGAAGCCATTGCTGTAATTTCGTTACTAATATAAAGGCTGAAGTTATCGTTCAATTTAATTGATTCAACTTGCTTTGCTATTTTGTTTAATACTGGTATAAAAGTATTTGAATTATTATTTGTTAAATCCACAGAGTCAGCGTCTGAGTCTGTGTTTGAAGAGTCCGAATCGTCTGAGGAAATCGATTTTTGTATTTCAACAGGGGAAAATTTGGATTTGCGTGTTTTGGGGAATTTGGGCAGTAAGGATATTATAAGCAATAATCAAAAGTAATGTTACTCACAGTTGGATTAAGAACAACATCCACATTATGTTTTAACAATTTAGTGTTAATTGATGAACCAGAATTAATTCCACTTGCTTCAATATCCACTTGAAGTGTTCAACAATTAACCACAATGCTGCTTACTTTCCAAGACACAATTTTTCGATTGAAAAATATAATAATATTTATTTGTTCAGTAGATTCGATCCATTAAGCATACAAATGCATTCGTAAATTTCACTAAGTCGATTTTTGTACTTTTAATGTGACTTTACGATGGACGCTGATAGTGCTGTAATAACGACACTATCCTACCGGCTGCGCCAATTATATTTTCGATCTCGAAATGTATAAAAAAAATACTTTATTTAATTTAACAAAAATACAATATTATAATTTATTTTATTTTAAATACAATAACAATTATACAATTCATAAGTTATCGCTAGTTCGCTACAATCAAGCGTGCAAGAAGCCAAACTTGTGTAATGAAAAAGATAATCGTTATCAATTTAACAATAGCTTATATACTAGTTTTTGGTATTTTAGAAAGTGTCGTACTGATTAGAATGTAGTTTAATGTTAAGGACGTTTTTAGAAAGTTATGTTTAAGTAATGTGTACAAAGTACGTCATTACATGTTTGTAGAAAGTTATGTTTAAGTAATGTGTACAAAGTACGTCATTACATGTTTGTTTTACAATGTCCTTGAAATAGAGAGATAGTTATTTTATATAAACTAATACACATTCCAGGATCTGTAACTGATATATGTTCATTATTTGACATAAATCAATTCAATAATACAAAAGCAAAATAAATAAATAAAATTAATTAATACCAATTATTCTTCTAAGAAATTTCAAAATATTCCTGTATTCATGTGGGAAGCACGCATGGCCTCATTTGAGGTAGAATTCTCGTTTTTTTAGGATAATGCGGAGATAGGCAATCATCGGTCTAAAAAATTGAGCTTCGTGCACATTAAGCATGTCCAGTGCAGTGAAAAGTTGTAAATTATTTAGCTGTTGTTTTTCTACACCTGCCATTCCTGGACAATTTTCAATCAGATGTGTCACACTTTCCACGGCATCACACAGCACACACACTCTCCCACCGTCAACTTTCTTACTACTCCATCTAAACCCATACATTCTAAAGCTTGCAATTACCCATCTCTCACTCCTCTCAGTTATACTTAGGTACCTGGCTCCTTGCTCAAAATGATCTAGCATTGAGAACAGGCTCAAACTGTCTTTCATTCTAATGTCTTTTATGTTCTCTGTTAAAGCAGCCTGACGGATCACTCCTTTGGTACCTAATTTATCACACATTCCGTTTATATCTTTCAAACCTCTTTCATCCAATAACTCATTCAATACATCTAATGTTCCCTCATTCATACACGTTATTTGCAGCCTTTTATTACTGTTTTGCACCCTATTGCGGTAGTTAATCGCTTTCTGTACACAGAGATTTCAGCGCTTCTGGTTCCCAGCTCAATATTAACTGCTGAATTAGGTGTGGATTTTGGAACACATAATATTTCCTTCAGAAAGTTGTGCATTACAACATTAATGTTTTTTAAATGATCGTTGTATTTGGTACTGTTGCTAACCCATATTTCACTGCCATATGTTAAGATGGGCAATACCAAGGCATTATAAATTTTCACAATCACGCTTACAGGAAAACTTTCATACGTGTACACATATCTTCTTACACTCATCAAAACCTTTTTCGATTTTACACTCATTCTTTGAACATGTTCATTCCACCTTCCATTACAAGACAACATTAAACCGAAATACTCAAAGTTCTTCACATTTTCTATCATATGCCCCTTATACTTCCATACCTCATTCGCACTACACTTTCGCCCATTACTCACAATCATAATTTTTGTTTTTTTCACATTCACGCCCAGCTCCCATATCTCACAATAATCCTCCAATGCTTTTAAACTTCTACGCAATCCGCCGACTGTTTTAGAAGTCAGCACAATGTCATCTGCGTAGAGGAGTATCTTAATTTCAAAGCCCTTAACACAAGGAGACGTTGTGCTAACATTATCCATCCGCTTATACATATCATTGATATAAAGCAGAAAAAGAAGGGCTGACAAGTGGCATCCCTGCCTAAGAACCTTACATGTTTCGAAGCCCGTACTTACACTACACCTACCCAACCGAATACAGCAGGACGTTGATTTATAGATAGATTTAAGAACATCTATGAACTGGACTGGTAAACCAATGCGCAACAGTTTATTCCACAATAAATTTCTATTAACTTTATCAAAGGCTTTCTCGAAGTCTACAAAGCATAGGTAAGTTTTGGATCTCTTGATTGCCAGTGATTTATCAATAATTGTTTTTAGAACCAAAACGTTATCCATGGCCTCATAGCCTCTTCGAAAACCCGCTTGTGCACAGTTTATGATATTGTTCTCATCCAGCCATTGCCATAATCGATCGGATAAAAGTTTCGTGTATAGTTTGCTCAAAGTGGGCATTAATGTCAAACCTCGATAATTTGCAGGTTCAGTAAGCTCACCTTTACCTTTATATAAATTTGTTATTACACCTGTGGACCATATTCGAGGGTAAACTTGGTTAATAGTCATGGCATTAAATAATTTATTTAAAATCGACCCAAATTCTGGGCATTTTCCGTACATTATTTTTATAACGGTATTCAAGATTCCATCAAGTCCAGGGGCCTTATTATCCTTTGCCATGCTTATAACCGAACATATGTCTGTGTCATCAAAAGATAAATCAATGTTAGCATTCTGTACATCAATCAACTCCTCCCTCTCTGCTGCATTCTCACGTTGGGTTTCACTCCCATACAACTGGCTATAATAGCTCTTCCATTCATTCGCACTTATGCAATCATTCGCCACATTCCTACTTTTCAAACTAAGAATATTCCATAATAAATTAGCGTTGTTTTCGCTCGGAACCTCATTCACTCTTTGCACGTATTCTACTTCACATATTTTCTTTTTGCGTTCACACAGCGCTATGAACGAAGCTTTACAGTTTAGATATTCTTTCAGTGAGAAGTCAGTTTTATGCCTCCTCATCCTCCTCAATTTATTTCTCGTCTCTCTAAACTTTTTTACACAGTCTAAATCAAACCATTCATCCTTTGAAATAACTACACTGTCACGATATCCAGATATCTCCAACTCTTTACTAATAAAAACCATCCATTTTTGTAATAGCGTAACAGCCTCGTCAATTTTACCTATATCTATCATATGACTCACACCGATCATAAACAAGCGAGATTCGTTGCTTTCTATCCTGTTTATAATATCCAATTGTTTTTTGGGATCCCACTTGTAACGAGTTATCTCAATGGAATCATTTAGTTTTTCTTCGTATGTCATGTTAGAAAAATTAACTTTCACTTCAAGAGGAAAGTAAGAAGACTCAAGCCTCTCGCTGATCTTCATGTCTATCTGTCTGTTCCATAAGTCCTTCGTCACGCAAACGTAATCAACTACGCTTTTACCTAATTTTGATATATACGTCCATTCACCAGGCCTATCACTCTTTACCCTACCGTTCAATATGACAAAACCATTCTCTTTCACCATACGTAAAAACTTTTTACCATAAACATTCACACATTCATCCATACTATACCTTGGTATTAGCACATCATTTTCAATATCTACGTGATCCATTTCCACACCAATTCTAGCATTAAAGTCGCCCCCCAATATAATAGATGCAGCTGGATATCGCTGTATTTAGTCGCAGATTTCGCTACTTAGTATAGTAAAAAATTGGTCGTTAGTATATCCGGAGTATTCGGGCTGCAAATAAACCAATCCCACTAACACTTGTGTCTACTTACTCTCAACTAATAACCACATAACTTCATTCAGTCCATTTTTTATCTCACTTATCATTCCTTTCATACAACATCGATAAAAGATAGCCAAACCGCCAGGGTATCTGCCTCTATTTGTATACCGTACATCACTCCTACTACAACATTCATAGCCTTGTAAGTAAAGTATCTCATCTGAAGCAGTCCATGTTTCCACTAATCCCACAATATCAAAATTATTAACATATTCGACGACAGATTTTTTCGAAAGTTTCTTCTTAGCTCCTTCAACATTCCAAAATAGTAGTTTTACTTTTTTGCTTCACTTCTTGGGTCGCTTTCATTACGGTTGTTGCGCTTCAAATCTTGTGTAATTTTTTCGTATGAATCATCCAGCTCATTCGAAGATTGCGCGACTGGTCTTTTATAACCACGCCTTTCATGAAGCTCCCTTCTTGTTCTCCTTTTTTCAGCTTCCCTAATTCTAAGTTGCTTTGGTAAATGGTCCGTTATAAAGATTGTAGTCCCAGTTAATTTCTTCTTCTCTTTAACAATTCCTAGTTTTGTCTTATTGGTTCATCAATGATAATTTAATGGGTCTTATAGTATGCTTATTATTTGGTTTTCCAATTCTATAAATTTGCTGGATATCATTTTTGTTCATTTTGTATCAACCCCCAGTTTATTATTCAGCAAATCCATGACTGTGTCCACTAAACACGATTCATCATCATTGGCATTGACACCATGTATAATTAAATTATTGGCATTTAGCTTCTTTTCCAATTGCAAGATAATTTCGTTTTGACCTTCGATACTTCTTTCACTGGCTTCAAGCCTGTTTTTCAGTTCAACATTAGCTAACTATTTATTTCATCCATTAGCTTTTTCTCATTCTCGTCAAATCTTTTATAGACAGCATTAAGCATGGCATCAAGCAAAGCTTTACTTTGATCGTTTAATTCCATAATATTTTCAGGAAAATAAAACCAATCAAGAAAACAAACAAAATAAAGAAATATCTCAAAGGTAATATAAAAAAAAGAAAAAAAAGCTCAACTGCTGTACACGGGATTTGAACCACAATTAGTCTTTTATTATATTCTGAATGCCAGTACACTATCCACTGGGCTAATCGATCACTTAAATATTGTACCAAATTTATACACTTAACAATGAGTGTATAATTAACCAATTTCTGCTAATAAAAATCAGTTGCATCACCTGACAAGTTTTAAGAACAGGAAAGCACACTTCAACACTTAATAAGATCTAAATTTTTCACTTGATAGCACTTTTCAGTCACAAATTACTATAAAATATTTGCACTATGACAACTAGTATGCACTTTTAAAATTTCTCACTAAATTTTTCACGCATTTATTTATTTATGACAATTGAATTTATATATTTATAATAATTTACTAAAACACGTCTATACCTCACGACAGTCACGATATATATTATTGTTATATATATATTGTGTGTGTTCGGCCGAACTAAGAAGTAAGAAATCTCAGTAAGATAGTCAGAACAAATATAATTTTGTTCTGAGCATCTGAGTCAGCCAGTTTCGGCCAGGACACACTTTCTTTTTCTTCTTAATCAGTGTTGCCAGATATCTCGTTTAACAGTAGATCTACTGCTTTGTTAGTATATCTACCTTTTTTTTGAATAAATAAAAAAATTTTTGAATTTGTGTCATTTTTTTCAATTTTTTAAATTAATTATCAATATAAAAAATTGAAAAAAATGACACAAATTCAAAATTTTTTTATTTATTCAAAAAATTAAAAAAAACGGTAGAACGGTAGAAATACTAAAAAAGCGGTAGATCTACCGTTAAACGGGATATCTGGCAACACTGCCCGTGACGTAGAAACTAAGAAAAATGGCGGCATAAGAAAAGTTTCTTAGTAAGCATAAAGTGTCCCGGCCGACGACTAAGTAAGATAATCTGACTATCTTACTAAGATTACTTCGGCCGAACACGACCATTATTGTTACGTTTATTTGATATACCCGTTTGGGTTTTTCAATAGATTACACAAAACAAAAAATAATCGGCAGCTATGCAACACAATATTTATGTATGTATGCCCTTATAAGAATGCTTACAATATTTGTTGCAAAAAATTTTAATATTAACAACATTTGTTCAAAAAAAGTTTCAAAACAAAGTTGTTTGTTTTTATGAGATAAAAATTTTTTGTGTTAAAATATTTTCCCTATCTTGTACCGTTTAAAAGATAAGTTGCACCATGCGGCCACGAATGCATAAACCAAAAATACAATTATTGCGTTGTTTTCTCCTCTAAACTAATTTTTGTTTGAAACATTTTAACTAAATTGCCCATTTTAAAAATTTTCAAGTGATAACTTTTTTAAATGATCAGATGTATAATATAAACGAGGATATTCAAACTTTGTAGACATAAAACACTGACACGATATAAAACACTAATATTTTTATCGATTTAAAGATGCTTTTATTTATCTTCATCTAATGTATTGCATCACGAAAACGAAAATTATTTATTTAGATGTATTAAAATCAAAATAATATAAAACAAGTAATGTAACAACTGAGTTAATTGTTTGAATACTGTTAATTAATTGAATTGTTAACAAATCTGCGTAATCGAATTGTTAACAATTCCTTTCCGAGGAACATTTAATCACACATTATGAGAAAACTGTTGAGTTTATGAAATAAGTTTTCAAACAAAAGTTGTTTATTTAAAAAAGTTATTTAGATGTATTACATAATTTGTAATCTTCAATCTCTTCTAAATTTCTTTCCAAAACTTCAAGTTGCGTCATATTCAATTTCTTGATACTAAAGCTGTACCTCCAACGAATTTTAACCATTAACAGAAAACAGGAACCTCCAAATAGTACTGCCAAGGGTAACCAAATTCCAAAATTTTCAGCGAGCGGTCGAGCCAAAATTGTTGTTTACCCAAAATATGTGCAGTACCTCAAACCTGACACCAAACTTGTTGTCAATTTGAATTGTTGATTGAAATGTTGTCCAGCTGTTTCGAGGCTTCTTAACCGATAATTTTGATCGTCATTAGGTTTGAATTTTTCGTGATTGTAATATATATCATTATTGTAGTAATAATGTTGATCATAATCATTTTGTTTGTCGTATTCATAAGGTTCGTTATCTACGTTAAAAAATTCTTTTGATTTAAAATTAGGTGGACCAGTAGATATAAAGAAATTGTCTTGTCGGGGTTGTTATTTTCTTTATATATGTCCATAGGTGTTGGTTTATATAATGGTTTTGGTTGTTGGTTACAATTAAGTACTGGTCTATTATATAGTGCAGTTCTATATTGATGTTGATTGTTATCTAGAGCACGGTAGTGCGACAGGCCGAGTTAAAGGGGGTTTTTGCCTGTGTACGTTACCGTGATATTACTAGCCAAAATATAAGATGATATTTGACCCCGATATAACTTTTGAACGAAAAGAGCTAGAGTAGTGATTTTTCGAATATATACTATTTACAGGAGGGCGGAATGGTCATGCATGTGAAGTAAATAAACCTCTGCATGGCAAACAGTCTGGCCTCGAACCTTCTCGTGATACCACTGTTCAAAACTAATCGAGGCTATGGCGTCCGAACTGGCGGAAAACGTTTATCACACCGTAATCTCTTAGCATTGCAGCAGCCATGTTTTGCGGGTGTTCAAGAGAACAGAGGTGCTTGGCTTAACCGCCCGGCACGCGAGAATGGGGACCTCTATAAAAAACCTCCCCTAATCCTAAGGTCTGGTATTGTGCCGACGGGATGCATGACTAAGGGAAATAAGTATTAAGCGATCCCCACCCTGACACCGAGCCGCCTCAGGATGTGTAAAAGGCCAAGTCATATATAAAATTTGTTTACTCGTGGGATCAAGAATGATAGACGAAACAAAAAATCAGTTGGAAGGAACTGGAAACAGTACACCTCCATCTACTGAAGTTGTAACTCGACCCGCAGGGACGCCGCAAGGCCGACCAGCAAGGGACGGTGAAGTTTCACCGATGAACCTAGGGACCACATTAGTGGAGCCAGGTTCCCAAACAGATACCGAAATCTCGGTGAATCTACATGCGCTATAGCTGAAAGCTAAACGTCTTGGAGGCGCAAAGCGAAAACGGTTGGCCCGGCAGAGAGCAATGGTTCAACAAGTAGCTGCAGGAAGGGGTGAAGTTCAAAGCTCACCCCAAGCTACAGCTGGCAAGACTATGGTGGAGTCAACCCCTGCCCGTGGTAGGATAGTAGGGGACACACCACCACCGGTCACACAGGCACAGAAACGGATCAGGATGACTGATCATGCCTTTGCTTCGGTTGCGAGGAACCTTCCTTGTTCCGTCATTTGGAACGAGGCCTTGACGACCGAGGGAACGGCGGAACAGGCTAGAATGCTCCGTGGTGTCCTTGAACGGGCGATCGACGAGTCCCAAGACAGGGACACGACAACGTTCCCTGTTTTGAAAAATTCAACTCGGGACCAAATGAACTCGAAGTGATAGATACGGACGCTGTTTCCAGGGACTGGCTTCTAAAGACAGTACCGAAAATATCCGCTTAGGAGGGTGCGAGGTTGAGTGTACCCATCCCTCCTCCTCACATCGTTCTTAAGAAGACGTTCCTCTGGATCCCAAGGATGCTGGCATCCAGGCTGGTGAACGGAATTATCCTGAAGAGGATAACTCGCCAAAACCAGGGTATCGACACCCGGGATTCGAAAGTATACGATCGGACTGAACACACAAAAGGCTCCAGGCTGGTACTCGGGGTGCCAGCTTGATCGCATGCGGAAATAGCCGGAAGGGGGTTTCTCCACTTTGGTCTAGTTCGTGCCTCCCTGTCTCAAACAGGGAAGGTATCCAGCGGGAGTAGGGAGGCACCAAAACCGGAAGCAACGGCACCCAGCAAAGCCAAAGACTTTTGACAATTCCAAAGGTCCCGTTGCAGCAAAGGTTCTAGAAGGGGTGACACCGGTAG
This sequence comes from Nineta flava, assembly GCA_963920215.1. Classification (NCBI taxonomy): domain Eukaryota; kingdom Metazoa; phylum Arthropoda; class Insecta; order Neuroptera; family Chrysopidae; genus Nineta; species Nineta flava. The sequence goes on along the minus strand of OY986043.1, from coordinate 37,515,648 downwards.
CGGCCCCAACCTTTATGGGGGTTGCTGGAGTCACCTTCTCCGATCTAAAGAAGAAGATAGCTGTGGCTGATTGGATGGTGGCAGGTGCTCAGGAATCTGACGCATCTGCTACTATTTCTTCTGCCGCACTTTCCATAGAGGCGGACTTACTACCATCAGAGTCCGCACGTAAAGATGGATGGAGATCCGCAAAAAATAGGAGGAAGAACAAAAGCTGGCCTAAATCACCATCAACTTAATAAAGGTAAACTAATTATGGTGAGGTTCATCCAAATTAATTTACACCACAGCGGAGAAGCAGCAGCAATTTTGAGCAAAAGGCTAGTTCCGACAATATTAACATTGCTCTGGTGCAAGAATCATATATGTATATGCGAACGGCATCAGAGGTCAAAATGGTTCGGGGGTTAAAGTTATTTCCGCGACCAATAATCCCAGAGTTTGCCTGATGTACAGGGGTCTTGACGCAGTACCTATTCCGCACCTGTGTGGTAGAGATATTGCAGTGCCCTCGGTGCAGGTTAATCTCTTGGGATGAGAGAGGGAGGTGATTCTGTGCTCAGCGTATTTTCCGTACGACTCAGAATCACCTCCACCTCCAATAGAGGTGGAAACTGTGGTCGAATATTGTGAATCTCGGGGTTTGCCATTGATCCTTGGCTATGACGCAAACTCGCACCACACGCAATGGAGATTATCAATAGAGGCATATCTCCAACCTTTATAAATAGAATTAGGTCAGAGGTCATTGACATTACTCTCTGATCCCCGAGGAAGTTACAGTTTCTGTCGGGGTGGAAAGTCTCAAATGAACCTTTCCTATTTCATCATAATTCCTATCTGATGCAAGATTCCCGAAGTGAGGTGCATTACCATAACTTTAGGTTAGAGTTTTTGTGGGTAGAGGATGTCCGCAAGGTGGAGTTCTTTCGCCATTACTGTGGTGCCTCGCCGTGGATAGCTTACTAACCGGTAATTAGGAATATTTGCTTAAGGCTACGCTGATGACATATCCATACTTGTCAAAGGCAGAGACGAGGGCACTAGGAGACGAGGGCAGAAGGAGACGAAGAGTTGCTCAACGAACGATCAGCATATCTGGAATTCAAATTACACAAACCAAAGCAGTTAAGCTTCTGGGAGTCATTCTGGATGCAAAACTGAACTGGAGTGATCATTTGGATTGGAGACTAACCAAGGAAAATCGTGTCTTCTGGATATGCAGGACAGTTTTGTGGACTCCAACCTCACATGGTGCACTGGTTATTTACAATGATCGTAAAGCCAATGCTCACACTTGGCTGTTAGGTATGGTGGACAAGAACCTCTCTGGCCAGGAAAAAATTGGATCACGTGCTCAGAGACGTATGCCTTAGTGTCACTGGAGCCGCCGATTCATTTAATGACCGAGGCGGAGGTCATGACAGCTGACTATCGACTTAGGAGTTGCGGACAGTGGCACTGTAGGACTAACATAGGTCATGTGAGTATGATGAACAGGTTGGGGATTGTGACTCCACTTGTGGAAATGGCACAGGATTCCACTGTTCCGATTCATCGTTTTGACCGCAAATTTCGGGTAATCGTTCCCTCCCGTGAGGAATGGGATCGAGATATACCTAACGGATGGGGCAAGGGCTGGAGCTTTATCTGGTGCAGGTATCCCTAGTAGCCTGCAGGGTGTCTGATATAGATTGTTTGGGTGCGAAACTTTGGATCCGTCAATCCTGGGAGCAATCCCGGCGGAGAAGTTGTGGACCTTCTGTGTGGCGTCTGGTCTCGACAGAATCCTATAGCTTCATCTGCTAAAAATAGCACCTCTTTCTCGGAGGCGTCTCTCAGATCCACTATTCCATTTCGTTGGTGATTTTTTGGCACCGACTCAAAATTATTACAATATCGACATTAGTGTAGGATGTCATCTTAAATCGAATATGGTGGCAGCCGCAAATGGCGTTTTAAAATTTCCAAATTAACGTCTATGATATGGGTATCAAATAAGAAGGCTTGATGAGCAAAACACAATAAGTAAAGTGATGTCATTCTAAATCCAATATGGCGGCCGCAGCAAATGGAGATTTATAATTTTCACATAAACCTCTACAATATGGGTATCAATGAAAGGACTTGATGAACAAAACACAGTATATTAAGTGAAGTTATTCTAAATCCAATATGACGGCCGCCGCAAATGGCGAATTATAATTTCCACATTAACCCCGATGATATGGGTATCAAATGAAAGGGCTTGATGAGCAAAACACAATTAGTAAAGTTAAGTCATTCTAAATCCAATATGGCGGCCACCAGAAATGGAAATTTACAATTTCCACATAAACCCCTATGATATGGGGATCAAATGAAAGGGCTTGATGAGTGATATATATATATATATATATATATATATATATATATTATATATATATGTATATATATATATGTATATATATATGTATATATATATGTATATATATATGTATATATATATATGTATATATCACTCATCAAGCCCTTTCATTTGATCCCCATATCATAGGGGTTTATGAGGATACTATATGTTTTTCAAATTTTATATCGCGATAAGTAATTTGTTTTCTTTTGATTCAAATATTTTAAATTAATACTTGCCGCGTTATAAAATTTGAAAAACATACTAAGAGAAAACTTAGGAAATAAATTATTTCAACCTAATTTTTTTTTCATTTTACTTTGCACTTACATTCTTACATTTCAGTTTTCACTATTTAATTTATGAATAGCTCGGCTCTTTAATTGGGATATCATCACTTTTTAAGGAGCAACTATTATATAAAGTATCTCCCCGAAAAATCGGCCCTTTTTTACATTTATGTTTTTGGTCGGATATAATATTCTGGATTCTGAATCGTCAAGATATTAATATGACCAATCAGAATCAAATGTGGAATACTTGTCTAGCAACCTAAAAACTATAAATATTTGAAACAAAATTATTGTTATTTTGTTAAACTAAACATTTTGTTATTTGGTTAAAAAAGAATAACTTTTTTAAATTAATTTCTTAATCATTCCGTTGGATTGAATAACATCAATTTTAATAATGAGTTTCAAACATAAAATATTTATTTGAAAATTTTGTTTTTTATTAAGAAAATTCTTGACAAAAATATATAAATAAAAATTTTTTTTGGTCAAAAAATTTTAATATCTCGGAAATCAAAAACGATATTTCGTTTTTCAGGCCATGTAAATTTTATAAAACTAACCCACTTCTAGACACGCTAGAAGGATGCGATTTTATGCATTCGACGCGGAATAATTTGAAGTTCATAAGAATAATCGGAAAACTTTATTTTTCCGAACGTAACATCCCGGAAAATAGGAAAAAATTACTTATTTTAATTCTATTTATGCTAGAAGGTAGCAGTTTTTTGTAATCTTCCTTAGACGCGAAGTCAAGGCCCAAGGCGTCTTGGGCTTCATTAGTTAACGTTACATAACTTGAAACGGTCTCCTTTATAAATGTGAATCTACTATGACAAAATTTTTCTAGTCAATAATATTGTCATATTGGCAAGTGACTTTTGTTTATTTTTAGTGATTATTAACTTCGTAACTATTCATTGTTTGTTTTGTTTCAATTATTCATTTCATTATTGTATGCTTGCTACCTGATTATTATTTTTCTAATATAAGAATTCGTGACGTCACGTTGCCTATAAAAGGATCTCAAAATTCAAAATGGAGTCTCTTGCTTTCGTACAAACTTATTGTCTTAAAACGCATGGATAAAAAAATGGCTTTGGCAAATTTTTCGTTCGTTTGGATTTTTTATATTGAGAAATATTAGGATGGTTCATTATAATGTTTATTCTTCTAGAAATTAGTAGGGATTTTCCATATACATATATTTTATTTGTATTAAACGAATATGTAAGAAATATTTTCGTATCTAAGATTGTCAGTACATTTATTTTTAATTTATCAACTACATCTCGGCTGTATTGGTAAATATTTTTCGATATTGCATATATCTACCTATGTGAAGTTGGCAACCCACTTAACGGTAGAAGATTTTTTTTAATTTTATTCGATTGTACTCGGTTTGTACCGGATTGTACCACCTTGATTTTCTTTAGGGTAAAAGGGGTGAAAAATATAGGGGTGGGTAAAATTGCTCCGCAACTCGTGTTGAGATAAATGATTTTCGTTGACGCCATTGTGAAGAGAGTCGTTTGTACCTGTTTGTACCGATGTAAAAAAAAATAAAAAAAATTTAAAATAAAAAAATTTTTATAAAAAAATTTTTTAAAAATTTAAAAAAATTAAAAAAAATTTTTTTAAATTTTTTTCTTTATTTTCGTATCTCATTTAGGAATAAATTATATGTGGTATCGTTTTGGTAGAGACAATAGTTTCTGCACGTATGGTCGCAAGCAAAATTCATTTTTATTGCGTTTAAGTACTCGACGATTAAAAACGGGTACAAACGATATAAGTGTCGGTACGCATGGGTACAAACGATTACGAATGGGTACAAACGATTTGTCTGTGTTGCAAACCGTTACAAACGATAAAATTGTCGGCAAGACTGGGTACAAACGATTACGAGTGGGTACAAACAATTTGTCGGTAGTACAAACGATATTAGTGTCGGTAAGCATGAGTACAAACGATTATGAGTGGGTACAAACGATTTGTCGGTGGTACAAACGATAAAAGTATCGGTACGCATGGGTACAAACGATTACGAGTAGGTACAAACGATTTGTCGGTGAAAAAAACCGGTACAAACGATAAAAGTGTCGGTACGCATGGGTACAAACGATTACGAATGGGTACAAACGATTTTTCGGTGTAACAAACCAGTACAAACGATAAAATTGACGGTACGCATGGGTACAAACGATAACGAATGGGTTCAAACGATTTGTCGGTGTTACAAACGAAATTAGTGTCGGTACGCATGGGTACAAACGATTATGAGTGGGTACAAACGATTTGTCGGTGGTACAAACGATAAAAGTGTCGGTATGCATGAGTACAAACGATTACGAGTGAGTGGGTACAAACGATTTGTCGGTGAAACAAACCGGTACAAACGATAAAAGTGTCGGTACGCATGGGTACAAACGATTATGAGTGGATACAAGCGATTTGTCGGAGAAACAAACGATAGAAGTGTCGGTACGCATGGGTACAAACGATTACGAGTGGGTACAAACGATTTGTCGGTGAAACAAAACGGTACAAACGATAAAAGTGTCAGTACGCATGGCTACAAACGATTATGAGTGGGTACAAACGATTTGTCGGTGGTACAAACGATATTCGTATCGGTACGCATGGGTACAAATGATTACGAATGGGAACAAACGATAACGAATGGGTACAAACGATTTTTCGGTGTTACAAACAGGAACAAACAATATTATTGTCGGCAAGACTGGGTACAAAAGATTTCGAGTGGGTACAAACCATTTGTCGGTAGTACAAACGATATTAGTGTCGGTACGCATGGGTACAAAAGATTATAAGTGGGTACAAACGATTTGTCGGTGGTACAAACAATAAAAGTGTCGGTACGCATGGGAACAAACGATTACGAGTGGGTACAAACGATTTGTCGGTGAAACAAACTGGTACAAACGATGAAAGTGTCGGTACGCATGGGTACCAACGGTTACGAATGGGTACAAATGATTTTTCGGTGTTACAAACAGGTATAAACAATATTATTGTCGGCAAGACTGGGTACAAACGATTTCGAGTAGGTACAAACGATTTGTAGGTGGTACAAACGATATTAGTGTCTGTACGCATGGGTACAAACGATTATGAGTGGGTACAAACGATCTGTCGGTGGTACAAACAATAAAAGTGTCGTTACGCATGGGTACAAACGATTACGAGTGGGTACAAACGATTTGTCGATGTTACAAACCAGTACAAACGATATAATTGACGGTACGCATGGGTTTTAACGATAACGAATGGGTACAAACGATTTGTCGGTGTTACCAACCGGTACAAACGATATAATTGTCGGCAAAACTAAGTACAAACGATTTCGAGTAGGTACAAACGATTTGTCGGGGGTACAAACGATATAAGTGTCGGTACGCATGGGTACAAACGATTATGAGTGGGAACAAACGATTTGTCGGTGAGACAAACTGGTACAAACGATAAAACTGTCGGTACACATGGGTACAAACGATTACGAATGGGTACAAACGATTTGTCGGTGTTACAAACCAGTACAAACGATATAATTGACGGTACGCATGGGTACAAACGATTACGAGGGGGTACAAACGATTTGTCGGTGGTACAAACGATATTCGTGTCGGTACGCATGGGTACAAACTGTAACGAATGGGTACAAACGATTTGACGATGTAACAAACGATATTTGTGTCGGTACGCATGGGTACTAACGATTATGAGTGGGTACAAACGATTTGTCGGTGGTACAAATGATAAAAGTGTTGGTATGCATGGGTACAAACGATTATGAGTGGGTACAAACGATTTGTCGGTGGTACAAATGATAATACTGTTGGTATGCATGGGTACAAACGATTACGAGTGGGTACAAACGATTTGTCGGTGGTACAAACGATAAAAGTGTCGGTACGCACGGGTACAAACGATTACGAATGGGTACAAACGATTTGTCGGTGTTACAAACAAAATTAGTGTCGGTACGCATGAGTACAAACGATTTTGAGTGGGTACAAACGATTTGTCGGTGGTACAAACGATAAAAGTGTCGGTACGCATGAGTACAAACGATTACGAGTGAGTGGGTACAAACGATTTGTCGGTGAAACAAACCGGTAAAAACGATAAAAGTGTCGGTACGCATGGGTACAAACGATTATGAGTGGGTACAAACGATTTGTCGGTGGTACAAACGATATTCGTGTCGGTACGCATGGGAACAAACGATTACGAATGGGAACAAACGATTACGAATGGGTACAAACGATTTTTCGGTGTTACAAACAGGAACAAACAATATTATTGTCGGCAAGACTGGGTACAAAAGATTTTGAGTGGATACAAACCATTTGTCGGTAGTACAAACGATAATAGTGTCGGTACGCATGGGTACAAACGATTATGAGTGAGTACAAACGATTTGTCGGTGGTAAAAACAATTAAAGTTTCGGTACGCATTGGAACAAACGATTACGAGTGGGTACAAATCGTTTGTACCACCGACAAATCGTTTGTACCCACTCAAAATAGTTTGTACCCAGTCTTGCCGACAATAATATTGTTTGTACCGGTTTGTAACCCCGAAAAATTGTTTGTACCCATTCGTAATCGTTTGTAACCATGCGTACCGACACTTTTATCGTTTGTATCACCAGCAATTTGTTTGTACCCACTGATAATCGTTTGTACCCACGCGTACCGACACAAATATCGTTTGTCCACCGACAAATCGTTTGTACCCACTCGAAATCGTTTGTACCCAGTCTTGCCGACAATTATATTGTTTGTACCGGTTTGTAACCCCGACAAATCTTTTGTACCCATTCGTAATCGTTCATACCCATGAGTACCGACACTAATATCGTTTGTTACACCGACAAATCGTTTGTACCCATTCGTTATCGTTTGTACCCATGCGTACCGTCAATTATATCGTTTGTACTGGTTTGTAACACCGACAAATCGTTTGCACCCATTCGTAATCGTTTGTACCCGTGCGTACCGACACTTTTATCGTTTGTACCGGTTTGTTTCACCGACAAATCGTTTGTACCCACTCGTAATCGTTTGTACCCATGCATACCAACACTTTTATCATTTGTACCACCGACAAATCGTTTGTACCCACTCATAATCGTTTGTACCCATGCGTACCGACACAAATATCGTTTGTTACATCGTCAAATCGTTTGTACCCATTCGTAATAGTTTGTACCCATGCGTACCGACACGAATATCGTTTGTACCACCGGCAAATCGTTTGTACTCACTCGAAATCGTTTGTACCCAGTCTTGCCGACAATAATATTGTTTGTACCGGTTTGTAACCCCGAAAAATTTATTGTACCCATTCGTAATCGTTTGTACCCATGCGTACCGACACTTTTATCGTTTGTACCACCGACAAATAGTTTGTACCCACTCATAATCGTTTGTACCCACGCGTGCCGACACTAATATCGTTTGTACCACCGACAAATCGTTTGTACCCACTCGAAATCGTTTGTACCCAGTCTTGCCGACAATAATATTGTTTGTACCGGTTTGTTACCCCGACAAATCTTTTGTACCCATTCGTATCGTTTGTTCCCATGCGTACCGACACTAATATCGTTTGTTACACCGACAAATCGTTTGTACCCATTCGTAATCGTTTGTACCCATGCGTACCGTCAATTATATGGTTTGTACTGGTTTTTAACACCGACAAATCGTTTGTACCCATTCCTAATCGTATGTACCCATGCGTACCGACACTTTTATCGTTTGTACCGGTTTGTTTCACCGACAAATCGTTTGAATCTACTCGTAATCGTTTGTACCCATGTGTACCGACACTTTTATCGTTTGTACCACAGACAAATCGTTTGTACCCACTCATAATCGTTTGTACCAATGCGAACCGACACTAATATCGTTTGTACCACCGTCAAATCGATTGTACCCACTCGAATTCGTTTGTACCCAGTTTTGCCGACAATTATATCGTTTGTACCGGTTTGTAACACCGACAAATCGTTTGTTCCCATTCATAATCGTTTGTACCCATGCGTACCGTCAATTTTATCGTTTGTATCACCGACAAATCGTTTGTACCCACTCATAATCGTTTGTACCCACGCGTACCGACACTAATATCGTTTGTACCACCGACAAATCGTTTGTACCCACTCGAAATCGTTTGTACCCAGTCTTGCCGACAATAAGATTGTACCGGTTTGTAACCCCGACAAATCTTTTGTACCCATTCGTAATCGTTTGTATCCATGCGTACCGACACTAATATCGTTTGTTACACCGACAAATCGTTTGTACCCATTCGTTATCGTTTGTACCCATGCGTACCGTCAATTATATCGTTTGTACTGGTTTCTAACACCGACAAATCGTTTGCACCCATTCGTAATCGTTTGCACCCGTGCGTACCGACACTTTTATCGTTTGTACCGGTTTGTTTCACCGACAAATCATTTGTAACCACTCGTAATCGTTTGTACCCATGCGTACCAACACTTTTATCGTTTGTACCACCGACAAATCGTTTGTACCCACTCATAATCGTTTGTACCCATGCGTACCGACATAAATATCGTTTGTTACATCGACAAATCGTTTGTACTCATTCGTAATCGTTAGTACCCATGCGTACCGACACGAATATCGTTTGTACCACCGACAAATCGTTTGTACCCACTCGAAATCGTTTGTACCCAGTCTTGCCGACAATAATATTGTTTGTACCGGTTTGTTTCACCGACAAATCGTTTGTACCCACTCGTAATCGTTTGTACCCATGTGTCCCGACACTTTTATCGTTTGTACCACCGACAAATCGTTTGTACCCACTCATAGTCGTTTGTACCCACGCGTACCGACACAAATATCGTTTGTACCACCGAGAAATCGTTTGTACCCACTCGAAATCGGTTTTACCCAGTCTTGCTGACAATAATATTGTTTGTACCGGTTTGTAACCCCGACAAATCTTTTGTACTCATTCGTAATCGTTTGTACCCATGCGTACCGACACTAATATCGTTTGTTACACCGACAAATCGTTTGTACCCATTCGTAATCGTATGTACCCATGCGTACCGATACTTTTATCGTTTGTACCGGTTTGTTTCCCCGAAAAATTGTTTGTACCCATTCGTAATCGGTTTTACCCATGCGTACCGACACTTTTATCGTTTGTACCACCGACAAATAGTTTGTATCCACTCATAATCGTTTGTACCCACGCGTACCGACACAAATATCGTTTGTACCACCGACAAATCGTTTGTACCCACTCGAAATCGGTTTTACCCAGTCTTGCTGACAATAATATTGTTTGTACCGGTTTGTAACCCCGACAAATCTTTTGTACCCATTCGTAATCGTTTGTACCCATGCGTACCGACACTAATATCGTTTGTTACACCGACAAATCGTTTGTATCCATTCGTAATCGTATGTACCCATGCGTACCGATACTTTTATCGTTTGTACCGGTTTGTTTCACCGACAAATCGTTTGTACCCATGTGTCCCGACACTTTTATCGTTTGTACCACCGACAAATCGTTTGTACTCACTCATAATCGTTTGTACCAATGCGTACCGACACTAATACCGTTTGTACCACCGTCAAATCGTTTGTACCCACTCGAATTCGTTTGTACCCAGTTTTGCCGACAATTATATCGTTTGTACCGGTTTGTAACACCGACAAATCATTTGTACCCATTCGTAATCGTTTGTACCCATGCGTACCGTCAATTTTATCGTTTGTACTGGTTTGTAACACCGTCAAATCGTTTGTACCCATTCGTTATCGTTTGTACTCATGCGTACCGACACTTTTATCGTTTGAACCGGTTTTTTTCACCGACAAATCGTTTGTACCTCCTCGTTATCGTTTGTACCCATGCGTACCGACACTTTTATCATTTGTACCACCGACAAATTGATTGTAACCACTCATAATCGTTTGTACCCATGCGTACCGCCACTAATATCGTTTGTACCACCGACAAATCGTTTGTACCCACTCGAATTCGTTTGTACCCAGTCTTGCCGACAATAATATTGTTTGTACCGGTTTGTTTCACCGACAAATCGTTTGTACCAATTCGTAATCGTTTGTACCCATGCGTACCGTCAATTATATCGTTTGTACTGGTTTGTAACACCGACAAATTGTTTGTATCCACTCATAATCGTTTGTACCCATGCGTACCGACACTAATATCGTTTGTACCACCGACAAATCGTTTGTACCCACTCGAAATCGTTTGTACCCAGTCTTGCCGACAATAATATTGTTTATACCTGTTTGTAACACCGAAAAATCGTTTGTACCTATTCGTTATCGTTTGTACCCATTCGTAATCGTTTGTACTCATGCGTATCGACAATTTTATCGTTTGTACCAGTTTGTTTCACCGACAAATCGTTTGTACCCACTCGTAGTCGTTTGTACCCATGCATACCGACACTTTTATCGTTTGTACCACCGACAAATCGTTTGTACCCACTCATAATCGTTTGTACCCTTGCGTACCGACACTAATATCGTTTGCAACACCGACAAATCGTTTGTACCCATTCGTATTCGTTTGTACCCATGCGTACCGTCAATTTTACCGTTTGTACTGGTTTGTTACACCGACAAATCGTTTGTACCCATTCGTAATCGTATGTACCCATGCGTACCGACACTTTTATCGTTCTTTTATCGTTTGTACCGATTTTTTTCACCGACAAATCGTTTGTACCCACTCGTAATCGTTTGTACCGATGCGTACCGATACTTTTATCGTTTGTTCCACCGACAAATCGTTTGTACCCACTCATAATCGTTTGTACCCATGCGTACCGACACTAATATTGTTTGTACCACCGACAAATTGTTTGTACCCACTCGTAATCGTTTGTACCCAGTCTTGCCGACAATTTTATCGTTTGTAACGGTTTGCAACACAAACAAATCGTTTGTACCCATTCGTTATCGTTTGTACCCATGCGTACCGACACTTATATCGTTTGTACCCGTTTTTAATCGTCGAGTACTTAAACGCAATAAAAATGAATTCTGCTTGCGACCAAACGTGCAGAAACCATTGTCTCTACCAAAACGATACCACATATAATTTATTCCTAAATGAGATACGAAAAAAAAGAAAAAAATTAAAAAAAATATTCTTTAATTTTTTAAAATTTTAAAAAAATTTTTTTATTAAAATTTTTTTAATTTTTTTTTTAACATCGGTACAAACAGGTACAAACGATTCTCTTCACAATGGCATCAACGAAAATCATTTATCTCAACACGAGTTGCGGAGCAATTTTACCCACCCCTATATTTTTCACCCCTTTAGGGTACAAACGAAAATCAAGGTGGTACAATCCGGTACAAACCGAGTACAATCGAATAAAATTTAAAAAAAATCTTCTACCGTTAAGTGGGTTGCCAAATTCACATAGGTCATATATCTGAGAATTGCTCTATTTGAGTTTACAAATATTTTCCACGTGGTTATTTTTTTTATTATTAAAAAAAATACACATGCATTTTCCTATTGTGAATACCCGAAGAAAATTTTAACATGCATGTTTTTTTGAATATTTAATATAACCACTTTCGCACATTACTTTTTTTGAGATGTAAATTATTATTTGTAATTACGCGGAATTTTTTGGATATACATTTATCATGGCCTCAAGTCCAGTCAATTTTAATTAAATTTTAAAATAACTATTCATATTTTCACCGCTTGGTAATTAAAAATTCTATAATGTATCAATTACATTTTTTCTTTCTTTTTATAAAGGTATTTCGTTAATGATAATTATTCATTTGTAAAAAAACTCCATAATAAATTTTTGTTATAATTATTCATTTGTAAAAACCTCCATAATTTTTGTTAATAAAAATGTACTTTGTTTCTCATTTATAACAAATTTAATTTTCAATAAATTTCAAATACATGATCTAATTAAAATCGCTTCCACTTTTTAAATTATTTATATCAAATTTCCTGGGATAAAATTATCTACAATTCTAACGGTACTACAAATGTGACAGGTTACTACTAAGTAATTCGATAAATTTATTAAAGTCATTTGCCACATGGTAAATATTTCATTAAAACCATTAATTAAACAATCATAAATATAAATTCAATTGTTCATTAAATAAATTAACGTGTATAAAATGCTATGCACCTGAAATTTTGAGCATATTTTCAATTTAGTTTGTTCATTTCATTTTTCACTATAGCAGATTTGACTAATTAACCATCATAATTAGTTTACTTCATTTTTTCACTGTCATACTACATAGAAAGAAAGAGTTAAGTATCGCGAAGCTTAAAGTATCGTAAAGCATAACAAAACGCGTAGCGTTTTATGCAAAGCCTTCTGCTTTGAGGAGATACTTCATATAATAGTTGCTCCTTAAAAAGTGATGATATCCCATTAAAGAGCCCACTATTTACCAAGAAAATTAATGAGGGGTAAATTGATTAAATGTTAGAAAAAATTTTGTTGAAATTTATATCGCAAATTTTCCCTTAGTATGTTTATAAAATTTTATAAATTTTAAAATATTTGAAACAAAAGAAAGAATAACTTGCCAAGAAAAAAATTTTAAGAAGACACTAAGGGAAAACTTGCGAAATAAATTTCAACGAAATGTTTTCTTACATTTAATCAATTTTCTCATTAATTTTCTTTGTAAATAGTTTACAGAGCTATTTACTTTGTAAATAGTTTACCGAGCTATTTACTTTGTAAATAGCTCGGCTCTTTAATGGGATATCATGACTTTTTAAGGAGCAACTATTATTGGAAGTATCTTCCCGAAAACTCGGCCCTTTTTTACATTTTTGTTTTTGATCGGATTATATTGATTAGGTCAAAATTGTGGTTGACTAGTAGGTTGTCTTAACATGGATGAATTATTTATGAAATATCTAGGTTGATATTGTTGACGTATAAGGATTTTTGGTTTTGATTGTTGCGTGTTAAATTTATTAAATTTATTTAGTTATTGATTAATTTTGTCTATCGCTAGTGCTTTGCTGTGCACTGATTCCATTTAAAGCACTGTCAGTCGTATGCTTCTATTAAGTATTTAACATTACAACTTCTAATAATAACTTCTAGTGGATATAAACCTACTATAAATGCTCTAAGTACTGATCTTATATGTAATTCTGTTTGTTCTAATTTATATTGTGGATTTTTAGATGAATCGATAGTATTTAATAACGCACTTTGTAATTCTGCTACTTCAGCATAATATAATTCAAGCGTTTTATTTTCCTGTGACATTATGATTAATTTGTACATAATTGTTTGTAAGGTTCTACGACCAGGAAACTGTGCAATTAAACGTGATTTAATTGTTGCGCAATCTGCATTTCAGCAGCTTTACTTTTAATTTCAGCCCGTAGTAAATCTATAATTAGATCTTGATTATTTGTAGCGCATGAGAGGCATTGTTCTATATTGCGTATAAATCTAGGATGTATTCTGCGTGTACCGTCAAAATCTTCGCTTAACTTTATTAAATGTGTGAGTGTAATAGTATTCTTTTTTAAATGAATCTCGTTAAAATTATTGTTTGAATTTCAATTAATTTGTTCTAGCTTTTCTGCCAACTCTGCATGAACACAGTGAAATGTTATTATCAGAATCCTTGTCTGACGTGTACAAAGTTTCTGATCGTTTCTGAAGTTGATAAACCGTCGGCTTCAGAAATCGTGTAACTAACGGGTTATTTTCGTTACGAACAATTTTTCGATATAATGAGATTTTAGGCGTATGGATTATAAAAATATTAAAAAATACGAACAATCTCCACATATTGTAATTTAGCCAATGTATGTGTCCTAGAATTTCCACCAATAAATTATTTGAAATTTATTACCAGCTTCGATGAACCGTCGAAGTTTGTAGTTCGCTTACAATACTTGCTTCAAAACAACATCTTGAATTTGTAACTAATTGATGTTTTCTTGCGTCGTGATTATAACAAATTTATTAAAGTCTCCAAAGAATTAAAATTTACTCGTAAGATTTTAATGTTGAAAATTTTACGATTAATGCGATAGTTAAATTATTCGTGATTTCGTTAATTTATACTAACCTACCGGCTGCGCCAGTTATAATCTTGGTAAAAGAATTCTATAAAAGAAAAGAGTTTTATTTGAAAGTAAACTAAGTTACAATAAATTTATAAGTATATAATATTTCAAATATAAGTAATTATATTTCAAAGTTCAAAGCTACAACAATTAACTATTTTAGTTATTTAATTACTTTGCTAAGACTGTTTAGCTAAGCAAACAGGACCTAACACGAACGTTTGTCCAAATTAAAGATGACTGTTGTTGAGCGGCTGCTAGTTTATATACTAATTGAATGAAGCCATTATCGGTTTAAATTTTATTGATTACATTGTTTATGCATTTATATAATAATAACATGATGTTTTCTTCTGTTTAAAATATTTAAATAGAATGTTTGATAGTTAATTATTTATGACCTCGTATAGATTACTTAATGAGTTTGCAATTGTAGAAATCATATTGGGGTACTTAATTTATATAATAAATTCAAGGTTTTTTTAGGGTGGATCCCACTTTGCGTGGTTGATAGTTTGAAAAACCTAGATACTTGGCGCGAATCGTACATAAATGCGAATCGTTAGTTAAAGCAAAGCATAGGAAACTTCGTGAACCGTAAGTTTCTATTCACGGAACGTTAGACATTAAACGATATCCACTAAACGTGAAGTAAAGACTACGCGTCAGTTACTTAAAGCGAAGCGTCACTTTAGTGAAGCTGAAAATATTAGATAATTTCGTCACTAACCGACGCGACGCGGCGCGAAATCTAACATACTTAACGTGAAGCGTTAATAACTTAGGCCGAGGAGTTACTTTACCAAGGTTGAAAATATTAAAAACTAAGTTACCTAGCGCGAAGTGTTTGTAACTTAACCTGAAGTGTTAGTTACTAAACGCGGAGCGTAAGTTGCTTCATGATGCGTTAGCAACGTAACGCGAGTTAATTAACGCGAATCGTTTCCAACTTAACGCAAAATAAAGGGGAATCGTTACTTTTGCGTGGTTGAAAATATTAGAAACTTGCTTAATTCTTATGCTCCGCGTTGAATAACGCTTCGCGTCGTCATACAATTCGCGTTGACTAAGGCTGCGTGTTGACTTACTTACGCTTCGTATTCACTAACGCTTTGCTAAAACTAATACTTTACGGTGACAAACGTGTCGGCCAACACTTCACGTTGACTAACATACGCTTCGCGTTAACTTACGCGTCACGATAACTAGTGCTTCGCGTTGACTAACGATTCGCGTCGACTTACGTTTGGCGTTGAATAACTCACGTTGACTCACTTACGGTTCGCGGTGTCTTATCGTTTCGCGTTGACTCACTTACGCTTCGCGGAGTCTATAATGTCTTCGCGGAGACATTATAAAAATCGCAAGTACATTAATATCCATTATTTTTAAACGCAATAACAATCGTACTGTTTTAATATTAATAACACAAAACATATATTTTACAAATTATTTATAATTTATAAACATTGAATAGGCAGAATTTTTAAAAATTCAAACATTAATACTCAACTGGATATTCTAACAATTAACTCAGTTAGTTACTACAATACTTTAATTTACTTCACTTTTGTGTACCAGGTGTATGTATATATAAATTCAACGTTCTATAAAGGTTGGTTCCGACTTAACGAGCTTGAAAATATTAGAAACTTAGATACTTCACAAGAAGCATAAGTAAACGCGAAACGTTAGTTACTTAACACGAAACGTAAGTCGCTTCACGCAAACGAAGCTTTACTTTATGCGAAGCGTATGTCTAAAGAGAAGCGTTCTTAACGCTAATTATTAGTTAACGCGCAGCCTAAGTGACTTAATGCGAAGCGAAACTGAACGTGCTATGTAACGCAATGCGTTAGTCGTTAACGTGGAGCGATAGTCAGTTAACACGAACAGTAAGTCAGTTGATACGAAGATTATGTCAGTTAATGCGAAGCGTTAATTTTTAAACGCCTTTCGTTACATAAGGCATTAGTTACCTAAGGCTTGGCGTTAAGGAACTTCGCGAAGCATTAATTACCTAACGAAAAGCATTATTAAAAGCGAACGAAGCGATAAATAATGCAAAGCATTGGTTAATACGAAGCGGTAGTTAAAACGATGCTCTGTTTAAAACAAAGCGGTAGTCAATCAACGCGAAGCATAAAAACTTTCACTTTGCGTTAAGTGACCATCACTACGCGCTAAGTAACTAACGCGTTGCCTTAACTACTGCTTGGCCTTACTAACGCTCTGTGTTGACTGGCGCTATGTAACGTATCGAAGAGTAAGTCAGTTGACGCGAAGAGTATGAAGTTAACGCGAAACGTTAATTTTTAAACGCCTTTCGTTTAAAAAGGCGTTAGTTACCTAAGGCTTGTCGTTAAAGAACTTCGCGAAGCATTAGTTACCTAACGAAAGGCATTATTAAAAGCGAACGAAGCGATAAATAATACGAAGCGTTGGTTAATACCAAGTGGTAGTTAAAACGATGATCTGATTAATGCAAAGCGGTAGTCAATCAACGCGAAGCGTAAAAAACTTACACTTTGCGTTTAGTGACTATCACTACCCGCTAAGTAACTTACTACCGCTTCACCCTAACTAACGGTCTGCGTTAACTGAAGCTATGTAACGTTTCGAATTTACTTACGCTTCGCGCTATGCCACGATTCGCGTAATGAGACGCTTCGCCTGAATTACGGCTTCACTTTAACTAACGATTTATGTGCGGCTTCTGCTTACTTAAGCTTCGCTAAACTAAGTAGCGCTTTGCATTAACTAACGCTTCGCGTTTACTTACGTTTTACCAGCCAAGTAGCCGAGCGGTCTAAGGCGTCATGTATGCGCAGTATGCAGTACTTGGAAACTGTGAGGTTTTAGGTTCGAATTCCCACATCGGCAGTTTGTCAATATAAAAATATAAAAAAGTGGCGGTTGATTGACTAAACTGTCGGCGTAAGGACAAGAACGAAGTAACCGGCTATGCTTGAGGAGGTTTTCTGCAGTTTCCTTCACGAACTCCAGATGAATATCGGCATAGTTCCTGTCACAGTCGGCTTCAGCCGCATATCCTACCATTTCCTAGTCTACTCACAAATTCCTTCCACTCCACTCACATCCTCACATCCTAAGGCATCACAATGTACCTCATGGTCGAAGTGTAACCCGTCCAGGGCAGCCTTTACAATCTACCTCTACCTCTACTTACGTTTTGCGTTTACTAACGCTTAATGTTGACTTACGCTTCGCGTTAAGTAACCATTTGCGTTACTTTTTGCTTCGCATTATCTAAGTTACGCTCCATGTTGAAAAGCGCTTTACGTTAAGTTACGCTTCACGTTAAGTAACACTACGCGTTAACTAACGGTTCCAAATATTGGTTTGTGACGCTCTAATCAACGGTTTGCGTTGACTAACGCTTCATCACAATTAACGCATTACGTGATCTTACTTTTCGCGTTAAGTAACGTTCCATGTTAAGATACGCTTCGCGTTAAGTTACGCTTTACGCTATGTCGATTTACGCTTTAACGAGTCGCGTTAACTATCGCTTCGTTGTAGTAACGTTTCACGTTAATTGCCGCTCCGCGATATATTACCATTAGCGTTAATTTACGTTTCGCGTTAACTTACGCTTCAGGCTTAAGGGATATGGACCCCATTTTGGGTATAGGCCCCCTCAACCTTTTGCACCTTTCTCTATCCTTGCTCTGGTCGATCCAATCTCTCCCCACTGCCTGCACGATGTCGTCTGCCCATCGCTGATTTGGTCTGCCGGTTTTTCGTTTGCCTGATGGTCCTTTCCATTTGGTGGTCTCTATTGTCCACCTTCTATCTGTGTAGCGAGCAATGTGACCAGCCCATTTCCACTTTGTTGTTAGTGCATCCGTAATCTTTGTTCTCTTTCTTATCTCCTCGCTTCGCACCTTTTGTATTTTTCTTATTCGTAGTATACTTCTCTCCATTGCTTTTTGTGTATTCTCAATTTTTTTTAAAATAAGTTTTGTGAATACCCATGTTTGACAGCCATATAGGAGTCATGGCATAATGCAGGTGTCCATGTCAGTTTTTTTCATGCTTAGGCTATAGTTGCCTTTTAATACTTCTTTTAGTGACCAAAACTTTTCCCATGTTAATTTTATTCTTCTCGTCACTTCTTCTAGGTTACTGTTTGTACTGAATGAGACTTGTTTTCCCAAGTAAATGTAACTGTCAACATATTCTATTATGCGTCCGTTTACTTGTATTGGTCTTTTATAGTTGTTAGTCATTATTTTTGTCTTATTTATGTTCATATCAAGTCCGACTTTTTTACTTTCCTGATCGAGTACCGTTACCATTTTCTCTATGTCTTTAGGTGTTTCAGCCAGTATTGCAATGTCGTCTGCAAATCTTAGGTGATTGAGGTGCTTTCCCTGATCAACGGAATGATGCCTTTTTGTGCCCAATTTATTTTGTTGAAAATGTCTTGAAGAACAGCTACAAAAAGTTTTGGTGACAGGGGGCACCCTGTCTTACTCCTCGTTCTGTTTTGAAGAGTTCTCCACTGGTCTCAAGTTTTACATTACTTGCACTGTTTTCATACACGTTTTTTATTATATTGATATATTTCTGATCGATTTTTAGCGAGTTAAGTGCCTTCCAGATGGAGCTGTGACTAATGCTGTCGAAGGCTTGGCTGTAATCTATGAACGCTACGTACAGGGGTCTATTAAATTCTCTGTATTTTTCTATTATTTGTTCGATTGCCTGTAAGTGATCGATAGTACTGAAACCTGAGTGGAAGCCCGCTTGCTCTATAGGTTGTGCGTTGTCAATTTCTTTGGTTATTCGTTTGAGTACTATTGAAGCAAAGAGTTTGTAGGTGCTTGTTAGAAGACGGATTTGCCTGTAGTTTCCTATGTCTTGCGGATTGCCCTTTTTAAAAAGTAGAATGATGTCTGACGAACACCATTTTTTGGGAACTGTCTCTGTCTTCAGAATTAAATTAAATAATTGAGTTAAATGGTATAGTAAGACTGGTGCTCCCACTTTTATAGCTTCATTGCTGATTCCATCTGGGCCAGGGCTTTTTTCGTTTTTTTAATTGTCTTATGTGTGTGTACACCTCTCTTTCATCAATTTGTTGGACAGTGTTGGTTTTTATTTGATTGTTTGTTTGTTTTTCAGTGGTATCGTTGTCTTTTCTCTTGTACAGGTTTATATAGGAGTTTGTTGAATGTTCAATCACATTTTTCCTTGTCTTAGTTCCTTCCGATATGTGGTTAAGGTTGTGTATCCATTTTTTATGTGTGGTTAGTTCCTTGAATGCTCTTTTTGTAATTCTGCATTTTTCTAAATTTTTAACTATGTTGTTGCATCTGTAGTTGCCGTAATCTTTTTTTATTGCTTTGTTTGTTGTTTTACAATCTGCTACAATCTGCTAAGTTCGGTTTTCATTTTATTGTTTTTTGTTTTTAATAATTCTGTGCGTTTTTCGATTAGTAGTTCCGTGTCCTTGATGAATATTTTATGAGTTTTGACTTCTGTTTTTTGCTCGCTTGTTTTTGGTTTGCCTGTCGTATTTCTGAAGTTTTTCCTGAAAATTCTCGGTGGTTTTAGGGTAAGAGTAGCTCTTACAAGTCTGTGGTCAGACGGGAAGTTTAAATTGTTAATAACCTCAATATTCGTTACAATTCTTGGAGCATTTGTTATTATGAAATCGATTTCATTTGTAGTTTTCTTATCCGGGGATCTCCAAGTCCATTTTCTACTGTTTCTCTTTCTGAAAAAGGTATTCATTATTGCTAGTTTGTATTCAGAGGCATATTCTATTAGCCTTTCGCCTCTTTCATTTCTTTCACCGAAGCTGAATCGCCCTATGATTTGGTTATTATCAGTTTTTTGGCCTATTTTTGCGTTGAAATCTCCAATTACCAGAACTGTGCCGTCTATTAGAGAGTGGCCTTGGTTTAGGTCTTCGTAGAATTGGTTAATTTTGTCCTCGTTTGATCTTTCTGTTGGTGCATAAGCCTGTATCAGAGAGATCGGAAAGTTTTCAAATTCCAGTTGTAAGAGTGCCACTCTTTCTGATATTCCCGTAAATTTAGTTATTTTGTTCTTGTGCTCTTTTTTAATGAGGAATCCTACTCCGTGAAGACCTTTTGTTTGTCCAATATAACACAAGACACAGTCCTGGTATTCTTCAATGTTGCAGCCTATTCGCCTGACTTCTGATAGGCCTTTTATGTCGCAGTTGATATTTTTCAGACCATATGTCAACTCAAGGTATCTTTCAAACGATGATAGGGATAGTACATTATAGGTGCAAATTTTAAGTGTGTTTTGATTTGTTCTTTTGTTGTTGTTATTTTTGGTTGGAGGGCCGGCCGGCTTGGGGTGCAGGTTCTTTTTTTGGTAGTTTGTTTGTTTGTTTGTTATAGTGTTCTTGATCCGGTTGTCGATGTTATTTAGTTTTTCAACTGAATTGTTGTATGTTTTTTGTTTATTTGTTCTAATCTTCCGGTTTTCGATCTGTTTTGGTTGCTATTCTTTATTTAAGTTTGATGTTGAGTGTGATCTGCTTTTGCAAATTCGTTTGAAGGCATTTATTTTATTGATTTTAGGACGGTTCTCTCTTTCTTTTATCGCGTGTCCCACTTTTTTCGCCTTTTATTACCAGCTTGTCGAATTTGAAAAACGCTAAACGTCCCTTTTTCCGTTCTTCTTTTAGCTGAGGTAGAAGTTCTCTACGCTTTTCTAAAACTTCTTTGCTGAAATCTTCGTTGACAAAAATAGTTTTTGGAAGTTTTTTCTTGTTTCTCTTCCATCCATTCGTCAAGCTAACTAAAATTGGTCGTGGATATGATTTTGCTTAACCAATTCTAAATGGTTTGTTGATATCCCTATTGTAAACTTCAAACCCCGAATCTTTTAGCGTTTTTGTTAACATTTCGATTATATTCGTATTTTTGTCCGTTGATTCCTCAAAACCATAAAATACTAAATTGTTCTCCCTCTTTCCGGAATCCAGGTGTTTTACTTTCTCATTTAATTTTTCCACTTCGCTTTTTAAAAATTGATTTTCTGCTATAATCGGCTGCAATTTTTTATCCATTTCTTTTCTAATAGAAGCAGTTAAGGTTGATGTCTGTTTATCCATTTCCATTTTTATTTTTGAGAATAATAATTCCATTTGTTCCTCCATTTGATATGAATTATGGATAATATTGTTTATTAAAAGAATTTTGTTGGATTTGTTATAATTAATTTTTGATATTAAGTAATGTTTAATAATTGCACCAAATTCTATTGAATTATCAAAGAATTTGAAAAAAAAACAGAAAGTATTATAATCTAACTCAGCTGGGAAGCTGAACACTTAGATGTAGCTGTATTATTAATTACAATGCCATGACTCTACCAAATGATCTATTCCATTTGGTTTTTACAGCAGATCACGAAATGTTCGATTTTTCTTTCAAAGTATATATTTTTCACTCTTGTATTACAAATTAAACGACATACAATATAAATTTTAGTTCACTTAAGCAAAAAATTTTAAATATATGTGTACAATTATTGTTATTTTTGGAGGCGGTGGCCAAATATTATGTGAATTTCTCTATGGTGACACCGACTCCAAAAATAACAATAATTGTACATATATATTCAAAAATTTTTGCTTAGGTGAACTAAAATTGACATAAGAATATGCAATTATTTTTTTACTTGTTAGTGCATTTTTTGTTTTAGAATATTTGATTTTTGAAGTCGGGTTTCCATTTTGTCAAAATTTTTATTTATTTATCGGATGTACTTAAAATATCATAATTTCACAAATAGTTTTCTTTATATAATAACTTTTTAGCCTGACATAAGCGATAAAAGTTATTAAACGTTTATATTTTTACTTTTGTTATATTTTGTCGCCGTATCTTGGCTCTCTTTAGCCTTTAAAGGAGTGCTGTAGAACCTATAACAGATTCCGATTCTCGACACACACACACACACAAAAACACAAAATATTAGTAAAAGTTTAATAAATCTATGTCAATTGGACAACACACACTTTAGAAAAAACTTAAATAAAACTTAAACTTTATGATTTTCAAACCTGAAGGTTATTTGATTTGAAAAAAAAAAGAATTTTAATTACAATTTTTTTCCCACAATTAATAAATTAGCCTCTTTCTCTTTTTAATACGATAATGTACAACTGGCTTTACTTGAACAAATTTTACTTTTAAACTGTGATCTTACTTGATCCAATATCAATATATAACTTTTGATAATAATCGAACAAATGTCAAATTTAAACTTTGATAATAATCGAGCAATGACAATTTTAAACTCTGATCTTAATCGAACAATAGTTTACTTTAAACTGATTTTGAATTGTAGAAACTGCGGCTTTATATACTCATTCTAGATCTTTCGAGAAACATGGTTGTTGACATTTTAGAAAATATTGTTTTTGAAAACTTATTCTAGAACAAATTAGTTTCTCAACAACCATGGCGCATTCAAAGGGACCGATAACTAATAAAACTTATTAAATATTATATTGGTTCGCCGGAGATGAGAACCAACACAACATCCCTTTTGAGATGATTTAGTGATCGCGGCCACTCATAGATATTTCTCCAGTTCAAAATTTTACAAGATAATAACTGTTATGTAGGTACTTACTGTATATCTATTTGTTTTTTAACAAAAATTTAACTTGTATTTTTATAAAACAAATTATATTTGATTTCATAATTTAAAAAACTAATTTTTTTAATTGAATTTTTTTTAAATGAATTTTCAATAATTTCACTTTAAAAAAACCTTCATTAGAAAGAAAAAAATTCAAAATCAATTTGTAATTTCTTTTTCCAAAAAAAAAATAAAATCCTTTCTCAAGGAGAAAAATATTTCATCTTAAATATTTTTCAACACCCTTTTATTTGTAAGTACTTAGAAATATGTGTTAGGTCCAAATTATTCTTAATAATTTTCAACAAAAAAAGTTGGAACTTGGAATGGTTATATTTTATAATATTTACTATTAAATATTAATAAATAACCGTAACCGAAACCGAAACCGTTTGCAAAAATTTTTCGACAACCTAAACCATTTTATTTAAGAATTTTAAAACCGATACCGTAACCAAAATCGTTACATTTGTAAAAGTGTTAGAACCCCTGGTATTAACGTTTTTTAAAAATGTTCGGCATCCTTTTTGCACCACCGAAAAACGTCTTATCCGCAGAGTCTTGAATCTGGTTTAGTTTTTCATAGTATATGACTTTAAATGGACTATTATTACAGTATACAAAAATTGTTCAATAACAACAACAGAGTTTTTGATTATGTTATTTCATAATAATCTCTAACATACTTGGAATTTTTATATTCATGATTATATGAGACATATTCAAAACAAACTGATTAAAATATTGACCTAAATTTAAGATCAAAAATCAGTTTTTTTTACTGTTTGTTGAACTGAAAACATTATTAAATTTAACAAATAAACATTTGTTCTCGTAGATCACGTGTTTGTATATAAACAATTCAATAAAAAAAGTTTGTCAAAAATTATGTTTTCGTTTAGAATGAATTAATTTTCCCGAAACTAAAACCACGTATAAAAGAACAGGTACATTTTTATACTTATAATGTTACTTTACACATTTTCCCATCTTTAATTTAAAAAATACGGTATAAATGCAACACGACTTGTATATACCAACAGATCACCTGATTAGGGACTTGTATAATGAAACGCAGATTTAGTATTTCCTATTATTTGTCTAAAATGCAGTATAATGTCTACTAAAATTTAGGAGGAGCTAGGAGACATTGTAGTGCATTTTAGCCAAATACTAGCTAAACTTCTTTATACCTAATGTCTCCTAGTTCCTCCTAATATTTAGTTCGAAAACGGTAAATTACAAAATCGTTCCTTGCAAAAAATTTGTTTGAAAATCGCTGTAATTTTTTTTACTAACAAATTCCCAAATTGTATTTTATATTTATTGATTTCATTTGAACCACGGACAACACGGAAAACATTTTTTATAGAAAATATAGTTCGTTTTAGAAATAAAAGCGTGAAGAAATGAATTTTGGTATAATTACCTAATCAATAAATCCGTAGTAAAATGCTTACTCAAATATACTTTTCTACAACAATTAGCCTCGTTTCATCTCTCCCAAACAGTATCAGCAATAATATTTACATATACTTGTAATAAATATATTAAATAGAATTGTGTTGTTACCTTCAAGCAAAAAGTATTTGTGTGCATATTATAGTTTTACGTTCAGATATATGTCCCATTCAATTTTTCTTACTGCAGTCCAGTGGCAACAAATTTTATGATAAGTTTTGTCTAGAAGATTTTTAATAAAATTTTGCAAACATGAAACCTATATTAATAAAATTAAAATATTTTTAAAACAGTATTATAGCAGATTGATCCGTACGTTGTATTTATTTATTGGATACTAATTTTATACTTCACATAGCACGTCAGTTCGTCGGCCGAAGTTTTAGTACACTTACACTATGTTTACAGCTAGGACTACAGGACAGCTAGGATTTCTACGTGGTAGTTTTAATTTTATAGTATAATATGTAATGATAGATTCTATGATCTCTGATTGGATAAAACATTAGCAAAGCACCGCTCATTTATTTTATTAAGGATATTCAACAACACTTAAAAAAATTTTCTTCCGTACAAAAATTATCATTTAATTAAACTTTTGGGTCTTAAGTAAAAAAAAACTGTGCAAAAAGTAATGAATCAGACCAAAAACAAAAATGTGAGAGGGACAAAGCTTTCGGATACAAAAAGTATTGATATACCAAAAAAACCAAAATTTTCGCCTTCAAAAGTTATGAAAATCTATGTAAGGACCAAGTTTTTTAACAACTGTGAGAAAATGATTGGTATATATTTATTGGCGAAAGTTTCTCAGGTGCAGGGTTTCATACTCTACATGCCAGTGGTAAGATTTTATAACACTTAAAATAGGTGCAAAGAAATAAACTTGACAAGTAAAATATGAAAACCTTGCACCTGAGAAACTTACCCAATATACCAATCAATACCAACCGATATCAATACTTTTTGTATGCGAAAACTTTGCCCTGCTCACATTTTTGTTTTGTGTCGGATAAATTTGTATACATGATTTCTTCCGGTCTTCGAGTATAAATAAATGATTATTCATATTAAATAACTCAATTTTCAAATATTTGTAGTCCAAATGTTTTGTTATTAAAATATTTAATGAATTTGTTTTAGGTATTGAATTAATTATCGAAATATAATATAGATTTTTATTTAACTTTTGAGATAATAATTTCAATTAATTTCTATATTGAATATATAAGAAAATGAAGCGTCGGTAAATTGTTTCGGGCATAAAACGGTTTTAGTTCCTACGATTATTGAGTAACGAAAATCGCAATTTTACTTTTAAAATTATTGAAATTATTCCAATTTAACGCATGATCACAACTTATTACCAAGATTTTTTTTAAAATTTTGCATTAATTAAATACCAAAATGGTAACGTTAACTCTTAATTTCACACATTTTGTTAAAAACGTCATAACTACAATTTTTATATAAGATTAAAATAACCGTTTAAAGTATAAATATAAATTTAAAACTCAATGTAATTTAACTCAAAGCCAATTTGTTTTTAAAAAAAATCACCAAGCGGTTTATATATCATCCATTAAAATTTTAAAAATAAAACGTCACACATATTCTTTTAATTTTGAAAGGTTAACTATTTGTTTTATACAAATTTAGTGAAATTGATTTTAGATAATGGACAATTCAAGTTCAATAAATAAAATAATTAATAATGTTTACGCATTGAGGAGTAACGCTCAAATTAAAACCTCTATTCAAATTTAAATTGATGTCACAGAGAAAACGCATCACGCAATAGGTAGAAGGGTATTGCATCATCCAGCAATATAAATTTGTACATCAATAGATAGATAGATTGTAGAGGCTGCCCTGGATGGGCTACACTTCAACCATAAGGTTCATTGTGATGCCTAAGAATGTGAGGATGTAAATGGAGGGGAGGGAATTTGCGTTTAGACTAGGAACTTGTAGTATATGCGGCTGCAGCCGACTCTGATAGGAACTATGCCGATATTCATCTGGAGTTCGTGAAGGAAACTGCAGAAAACCTTCTCAAACATAACCGGTTACTTCGTTCTTGTCCATACACCGACAGTATAATCAATTTACCGCTCCCCCTTTTTTTTTAATAATTGACAAACTGCCGATGTCGGGATTCGAACACATAACCTCCCAGTTTCCAAGTACACATCAATTAAACGGCATAAATTAATCACTAGTTATGAACATTTGGGAGTCGAATTTTAAAATATCCTTAACTTGTACCGTAATTCAATAAGTTTTGTAGACAAAAACATAACGGTTTACGGAAAACTGATCGAGTAACAGACGCCAGAATTAAAAAAAAAACCAAACAATTTTCTGACTTCAATAAATTGTGGCAAGAATATGGTTGCAAATATAAGATGAAGGAATTAGTATCGATTTTTTAATCAAATATTTTTAGAAAATGGGTTTTGGAGTAAACACTCTGCTAATTTGCATTGCCACTTTATTGGTCAACCTGACAATCACAGAATTACAAATATCAATCTCAACCAGCATCCGCGAAAGCATGCATTGTTACAAAAGTATTTAATTTAGTTTTTTCTTGAAAAATAAGTAGAAACATTTCTTTATTGTTTTTATATTGTAAACCAACGTATTTTTATCGATTGTTAGTATGGTTGCGTTTTCGTTATATTATACCAGAATTTCGTTATATTATAACAGAACTAGCGCTTACTTAATTTGACATTTAAGTAACACCTATTTCTGAAAATTTAAACAATGTTTACACATCAAATGCTTGATTTGAAAAATCATACAGGATGGGAATCGAACCCACGAATTCTGGCATTCTAGACCAACGTTCTGAGCTATGTGAGATGTTCAGGTAGTGTAATAGACATGATTTCTCACTATCTTGATGTCAATATATTATAAGTTTGTTTATTTTACTATTTACATATTTTTAATTGTTTCTTTTTGGAATCTAGCGTCTATTTAAACATTCCAAAAATAAAAAAATCAATAAAAGATACGATCCCATGCCCATACAAGAGTAGCTGTTGGCTGTATATTAGTAAAACAATTTCGCAAATTTGTTGAAATGTCTTCTTGTTAAAAATTTACGAAAATCATTCAGAAACACAAATACTGGAAACCATATTCGTGTAGACCGCATGTTCGCAATCAGTAATTTCACACTCTATAGCTTGTTCTACCCGGTATATATAATATATGTCAGGTATATATAATATATTAATTTTGACGGTGAAGACTTGGTAATGTTTAAAAATATTGACCACAGAAAAAAATTTTGGTTCAGGTGTTCCTAAAATGACGTAACCAGTCTCTTTCCGCATGTCCGCCTGTCCGTAAACATTATAACTAAAAAAAGAAAAGAGATAACGCGCTGGAATTTTGTGTGTGTGTATTCTAGAACTAAAAAATGGAATGAAGTTCGTGATTGGAAAAAATCGAACCTAGCATCTTTCAACCAGGAGGGGGGGGGGGAGATTTTCCACCTTGTTTGAAACTTTGAATCATAAACTGACTATAGTTTTGCCATAATTTAAACTCAAAAAATAAAATTAACAATTCATTGATAATCAGTATATACCCGGTATTTAAACAATGACCCCTCAGTTAGTAATTCTTTGCACTTGTTTTTAATTGTATTAACAATATTTTTAATATCTCCTGTAGACGTAGCCTCTAACCTATATATAAAGACGTAGTATGTAATTGGCTGTTCTGTGTTCATACCAATTTTTTAGGTATCTTTCTCAAAATTGATAATCTTTACATAAATAATAAAAAAACGGTTTGTTATTATTATGATGACTAATTTTTTATACATCATTTCTACTCTTTTATAAAACATGTATAATCGTAATATTATTATTTTTTAAATTCATATATGTTTTGATTATGATTAGAGACTATAATGCTATATTTTCCACTACAATTGAAGGATTTCGTATCAAAAACTACAAAAACACATTTAAATAAATACAGCTTTACGTTAATGACATATGAATACACATTATATTATCGAATAATAATTAGTGAGAACTCTAGGTTTTTGAAATAAAATTTCAAATTCGCCCCCTTTACCTAGATATGTTTTTTGTATTATAAATACGTATTTCGACTACAATGTAGTCATCATCAGTATAAATTAGCTAGTCGTAATTTACTCTTTGACAATTAGAAATAGATAGAAAGTCGAGATCAATAGACAAAAATAAAAATGAATAGAAAATTAAATAAATTAAAAAATACTAGATTTAAAATATAATAAATTTCCGTATCATAATATCGTATCAAAATCTATTGATACGATTTTTTGTTATTCAATTATTATTTTTCTTTCATTGTACTGATTGTAAATATCCAATTTTTGCACAGTGAAATTTGACCCCCTTTTAAAAAGCGAAATTGTTTAAATACTCTCAAAAATTGTGGACGAACGGAAAATTTTCTTTTCATATTCTTTACAATAGAAATATTTGAGATTATGGGTTTATCTTTATAATGTTGAATCTGAAAACCCTTCGTTTTAAAAACACATTTTGTTGGATATTTAATGGGTAGAAAATGGTCTGATTTGTGACAAATTTATTTCAATGGATCTAATTCGTAACAACCACCCCCCCCCCCCCCCCACCCAGTTAAAATTGTTAAAAATGGGTGGAAATGGGTTGAAATGTTTGGGAAAGACCACATAAAGTGATTCCAAGGAGGAAAAAGTCCATTTAGTCCTTAAAATTCTTAACTTAACCCAACACATTGGGTTGGGTTGGGGTAGTTTAGCGGGGGTTGCAAGGGGTGCAACCCCCCGACAATTTAATACTGAAAAAAATGTTTTTTTTGTCAAAACCCTTAAAAATAAAAATAAAACATTTTTGAATTTTAAGGACGAAATGGACTTTTTTCTCCTTAGAATCACTTTCAATGGTCCTAACAAACCATTTTCTACCATTTTTAAATTCATTGTTTTATTTTTGCACAAGATAAAAGTTTCATATTTAGGCCCTAATATATATGACTCATATAATTTAAATATATTCATAGTTCATTTATTTCTGCTGTACACTTAGATGGCTCTAGTTTACAAAAAATTGAGCCATTTTTATAACATGGGATAGCTAGTCCATATATGAAATGGTGGAGTTCAGTGTACTTTCATTAACAAAATTCGCTTAGTCTAAGTAGCTCCGGCGTGGCGATTTTTTTATAATTTCTAACAATATCAATTCTGTCTTTAAATTGTTTTGACTTGATCCACCACTTCCGGTGGGTCGAAAAAACCGACTTGAGAAATTTAAATTATTGAGTACTATACGTTTTGACATATCTTGTTCAAAGACACATTCATGAATGATATATATACTGTATGGAACCATACTTATTCAAAGCTTTCTCAAGCTTGATTAAATTTTATTAATAATAATAATTATAGATTTGGTGATTACAAATAACAACATACGAGAAATAATTCAGTCAATTTCTCGTATATAAATAAGACACAAATTCACAATTCAATTATAATTCGAATCACTATAATTGACAAAATTAGTTCAGTTTAATAATTAGGTGATAATTAGGTACATTATGTTAAAAGTGAGTACTAAATTTTATTTTTGGTGATATTATGTTTTAGTTTTTGATTAGTATGAAATAATAGTACAAACACATTGAATTTCCCCGCTTTTGTTTCTCGTTAAATACAATTTTAAATATACTGTGCCAATTAGAAAATATTTAATTTCTTTTCGATCGTCGATAATTATTTATTAATATGTCAAATTCAATATATTTCATTAAATTGTTTATTTAATAATTTAATAATTTATTTTATAATTTAAAATTTGTATTTATTAAATAAATTATTATTAATTAAACACATAATAAAATTAAAATTACAATGCTATATACAGATTTAAACTGGAATAGATAATTGACACCTATTATTTTCACTGATTTTAATACTTAAGTACCACCAATAATTAGGATCCTTAGGTACTTACCGCCAGATTTGTAAGGTATAAAAATCGTTTCAAGTTTGTTGATCAAAACCTAAAATTGTTTTTTGTTTCAAACTTACGAAAAATGTAAAAATACGTTTACTATGGATACTAAACATAAATAGCTATTCCTTTAAAAGTTAAGTAGAAGTTCAGATTTCAATGAAAAATGTAAAAGTAGCAGAGTTAATTGTCTAAATATCTAGTATATATAGATTATGACTTCTGATACATGTACCAAGGTACTTCATACAAATGTGTGTAGAGGTGTACTTATAATTACAGATGTTTGAGTAATAGGGAATATGCATGAAAATTTTTTTTCACATTTATTTTCAGAATATGAAAATACTGTTAATACTGTAATAATATTTAAAAACGAAATTAAAATCCGACAAATATCGCTATAAGCTTTTAAAGATTATTATCTGCCTCGTTCTTGCAAAAATACTAAAAACGGAGTTTTACGTGTATTTTAAATGGTGAAAGTGTAATATGATGTCACATAACATATCAAGAAGGCTATCACACTCTTTGTCAAATCGGGAATTTCAATCATTCAAATCTCGCTTATTTTTTAAGTTATTTAAAAAGTAATTTTACCTTGATATTTGTCAAGTAAACATGCTTCAATTCAAGTGAAAAAAATGTTCATGCATATTCCCTATTGTGGCAAAATTATTCAGTTTATGGAAAAAGTTTCAAACAAAACTTGACAGTTAAAAAAAAAATATTTGAACATGTTTTGTATTTCAACTTTTCTTTTATGCCTTACGGTTTTAAAGATTACACTTTGTGGAGGGGATACGAAAGCTGATTTTGCCCATTCACGAACTCAAAGTCACTTTTTACGCTCAAGAAATTTCAATTAGTTATTCGTTTTATTTTTGACTTGTCGTGTTGACTGGTAGATATACAGACAGATGTATATCCGGAAATGTAATAACTAGAACATTATATGAAGACCTATACCTAAATTTGTTTCTCTAAATTATTATTTCTAGCCGTTACAAATCTAGGACTTAACTCCCTGACCTATACAGTGACTTAACTTAATAATCTTACAAACATTGTATAGAGTGCACGCAAGTCGAGTGATATTGAACATTTTATAAATCGACCACTCACTTTAATAACGAATGAATATTTATTTGTAATTACATACCAACGCCCTTTTGGTAAAATTTTGGTACTCGTTTAAGTACTTATTAACCCAGTGCTGGACTCGTGTAAATGTTCCTTAAACTATGTTCTTTTTTAGCTTACCGTAGCCTGTGTAATATTGACATTAGCCGTAATGAGTGAAGGATATGTTAAGTCAAATCGCGGCCATGATGATGGTAATGATGAACGATTGAGAGGTAATTCACAATACCCTAGACCACAAGAAGGTTTAAATGGAGGTCAATTTCAACAAGGTGTTCATGGTGGTGGTTCACAATACCCACGACCACAAGAAGGTTTAAATGGAGGTCAATTTCAACAAGGTGTTCATGGTGGTGGTTCACAATACCCACGACCACAAGAAGGGTTAGGCGGTCGTAACTTCCAGCAAGGTAGTCAAAGTGGCGGTTCACAATATCCAAGACAGCAAGAAGGTTTAGGTGGTGGACAATATCAAGGTGATGGCTTTTTATTTACAAAAGATCAATATTCATTCTAATCATTTTGTTGTCTAATTAAATAGGTGGTGGACATAATCAATTTGGAAACAATCAAGGTGGTTACAAACGACATGGCTATTAACGATTTAATTTTATATTTGTTTGTGTTAATATTTTTAGAATAAATTTTTTTTGTTTCTAATTCATCTGCTATTTGAAATTTCTGACTTTACTTATTTTCATTTTCATTTAAGGCTTGATTTCTAATATGCAGGAATTATGTAAGCCTTTTATTCAATACTATGTAATATTCTATATCAAATTTTTCATTTGGATTTAAATTATTCCTCTATTTCACCTCTTCAAATGTGTTTTTTCACTGTACCCTTATCAATGTTCTACATCGATCTGAGATAAAATTTCCCTATACTAAATTGTTCCTTGTAACTTTTTCAATTCACGGTCGCTTCTTATAAAGAATTCCTTGTTATATTTTCTTGATAGTTCGTTAATCATTGAGTAGAAAAAGGTTGAGGGTGCTATTAACTAAACAGTGACGAAAAAGTTGACTAAAAACCAACCGGCATTTGAAACACTTTCTTAATTTTAATATAAAGGTAGGACATATTGTTTGAAAAATTTATCTGAACAAAACGAAATATTTATGTCAACTAGTCTGCAATTATTCAAAATTTGAAAATATGTTAATAGTTACCTACAGAAAATTTTTTTAAAGAATGATGTTAATTTTGAGTATGCCCGATGGACATACATACATTTTTGTGTGTGTTTCCTTACAGTCTAAAAAAAGTAAAATAGATAAACCGATTTTATTACTAACTACAGTTTGAATTTGGTCGATATAATAAATATTTCTATATTAACATTTACTAAAACTAAAGGAACAATGTTTACTGTCCCTACAATTATAGCATATCGGGGTAGCCAGAAATAAGTTTCTGGAGTGAATAACTGATACCTAAGGCATAAACTCGTTTATTAGCATAGTTTTCAAGCTTTTTACTTCCATGATAAAAACATCGTTATCCTCCCTCGGCTAAGGTTCTTCGAGAAAAATAGCGTACGTAAAGGTAACTATCAAAGGATTTATTTCAATCTAGATCTTTTCTCTAACAAAATTCGAATAGTCTACGTAGCTCCTACGTGACGAAATGTTTTTAAAATAAATTGTTCAACTGTCTTTATAAGTTTATTATCTTTGGGTTTTAATAATAGTTTAATATTACCAGGGATGGGTAATAATAGAATTTGGTCGATTTTAAATAGGTATTTAAAATGTAAATAGCATTTCCTATTTTAAATATATTTTGAAAAATATTTTCCATTATTAAAACTATTGATGCATGCTTGATTAAATAGTTTTATTCACCACTAATTCACAACGAGATAACGAGTATAATTATGTGGTTGTTCAAATTATCGTACGCTTACGGCAAGCACTTCTATTAAGCTTCTATTATGGATATACATTAACATACGAGTATAGTGCAAACATCCCTGCCTTTTCTTTTTCATATATTTGATTTTGTAATATAGTAATTCAAGTAGGAATCACGTGTGTGTATCTTTTATGAAGTCTCCATGAGTGAAAACATGTCAGAAAAATGGAAAACTTTAACGACGAAATAAAGTTGAAATGACATATGTGCGAATAATAATTATAAAATATTTAGTATTTTGCATGGAACATTTTTAAAATTGTGATTAATAGTACCAGCTTAATGCTGTTATCCACTTCGAAATCAACATTAACATAATTACTTGAAAACGTATTAATGTAAACGATTTGATATTTTTTTGTATTGAATGGGTCGAACATACAAATGCAGAATTATTTTCTGGAAATTTTTATATTTAGAGGTCTATTTTTTTTTGTACTGAATACTTAACTAGTAAATATCAAATTTTTTTAAATATTTGAATTTTTTTTTTTTATATTTTTATTTTGACTATAGTTTCGAAACATAGTTTCTTCATCAGAAAATATATGATAATATTAAACATAATGAAAATAATGATAATGAAAATATCATATATTTTTTGCTGAAGAAACTGTGTTTCGAATTTATAGTCAAAATAAAAATATTTTTACAAAAATTTCAAATTTTTAATTTATTTAAAAAAATTTGGTATTTACTAGTTAAGTATTCAGGATAAAAAAAATTAGGCCTCTAAATATAAAAATTTCCAGAAGATAAGTCTGCATTTGTATGTTCGAACTCGCTACTCTCAGGAAGATCTTTTTGCATTAGATAGTGCGTTTATTGAAGAAGATAATAGACTATACAAAAAAAGTCAAATTCAAATTTAACGAGGATGTAACCACGAAACACAGCTGGTGTTCAATAAATATTTAACATTTAATATTTAAAATATTTAGTGTTAAATAAATTATTCGATTCCCGATATCTTCATAAATTTTACTCTAAATTGTCTTATTGTTACTTCGTAGTACGGTGAAAGCTCTTTAGGTTTTTCTGTTTCATTCTATTGCTTGTTGTTTTACGGGAGATCAAACGGAACTATGTATATTTCCAAAATATGCAAGTGACAATTTTAACATGTAAATAAATAGGCTCCAAGATGCTAGCTCCCCATCAATGGAATTTCGAAAAAAAAATTATACCATCTAATTGGTCATAAATGGTCAGGTAGTCCCATTATTTGGTCAGCGATAGAAAACTTTTTATCGATGTTTTAAATTTTTTTCAAGATCAAAAAAAATTTTAGCACCCCATATTCCATAAAGAGAAAAAATAAAAGCACTAATTGATTAAGAATAATCCACTGATTGGTCAGATAAATTATTGGTCCTGGGAAAAATATTTTTCCTGGAATGTGATTTTCGTTTGAGAAAAGCTAAAATAAAAGTATAATAATGAAAATTAATGCCTGTTCATAAGCTATAACAAGCAAATAATAGGAATCAGCTTTAATGTATTACTTAAAAAATATTAGGAGATTAAGCGAAAAAAAAATGTATTTTCAATATTTCAATACATCAATTTTCGAATGCCAATGAACAATTATCTATACATAGCATCCGGCCAAATTTTCTAATGCCAATGAACAATTTTCTGTACTAGCCTTACAAGCTACGATTAAATAACTACCCACTACCAAAATCGCATTTTATACGATGCTACTCCTTATTTTTAATTTAAATGCAATCAAAATTTCACAGCTTTAATTGAGAAGTTATCTTTTTTCAAATTCTAATGACCAAATATCTGTAATATCGCAACTGACTGATTCCATCCATGGAACTTCGAAAAACCAATTATAACATCTAATTGGTCATAAATGGTCAGGAAGTCCCATTATTTGGTCAGTGATATAAAACTTTTTATCGATGTTTTAAATTTTTTTCAAGGTCAAAAATAATTTTTAGCACCCCATATTCCATAAAGAGAAAAATAAAGGCACTCATCGATTGAGAATAATCCAATGATAATTGCTCAGTTAAAATAAATTGGTCAGATCTATTCCTGGGGAAAATCTATTTCCTGGGATAAACTTGAAAAAAATTTAAAACATCGGTAAAGAATTTTCTATCGCTGACCAATTAATGGGACTACCTGACAATTTATGACCAATAAGTGACCAATTAGATGGTATAATTGGTTTTTTTCGAATTTCCATGGATGGGGTGCTAAAAGATTTCTATGACCTTGAAAAAATTAAAAGATCAATAAAAAGTTTTCTATCCCTGACCATATAATGAGACTACCTGACCATTTATGACCAATTAGTGCCCAAATAGATGGTATAATTTTTTTTTTCGAATTTCCATGAATGGGGTGATAGCTTTTTGGACCGAATAAATAACTATGTACATGTTGAAATTATAATGTTATTCATGTGTAAACCACATATTATTCATATGTGAACGTGAAAGTGAACTTTTCGTATTACAAAATATTTTAATATTACAAACGATACATTTTCTGATTCACTAGGTATTGCATGAGTGATTTGTACAATTACAAATAAACATTGATAGTCAAAACTAACGAGTTTCACTGAACAAAAAAAATTGAACTTACCTTTAAATCTACACTTATTGATTTTAATAAAATTTATTTTTGAACAGAAACGAAATGTCCGTTCTTATGGATGCATTGTAATAAATTTGAGTATCATCAAAAAACATCGACTTTTTCCAGACATGAACCTCCACCTGAAACAACTACGTTACACTTCATATTCAGAGAATAATAGTCCGATGAAATGTAGTGCAAATTATAACAAGTGTGAGAAAATGAGAAAATCACATCATTCATAATTAGTTGTTTTAAATAACGGAACAAAATTTTGTTACAAATGTAATGCATTATCATTAACTTTTAATAAATCATAGAATAATTACAGAGAATTATTTTAAATTTTGTTGTAATATCAAAGTTTTTATTGTCTTGTTTGTTTATTTGTATATTTTTTCGTTATAGGTATGTTGAGTGAGTATTGTATGTCCTCATTTTAATATCTACACAAATAACGTTCTTTTTATACCCAGTATTATGTAAATATACCACGGTATATTAAGTTTAGTTCCGACTTTGTATTGCTTGAAAATATTGAACGCAGAAAAAAATTTTGCTACAGGTGTTCATAAAATTAGCTAATTAGTCCATTTCCGCATATTCGCCTGCCGTCTGTGAACCCGATAACTCAAGAACGAAAAGAGATAACAAGCTGAAATTTTTTGTGTGTATTCTAGAACAAAAAAGTAGGGTCACGTTACTTTTTAATAGGCAAAATCGCACCACGTTTGGGCAAAATGACCAAACTATCTATCTTTGAAACCGTAAGAGATATAACAAAAGTTTAAAAGCAAAAAATCTCTACTTTTTAAAATAAACAACTTTTGTTTAAAAAATTTTTTCATAAACTCGCGTTAACTAACGCTTTAGGTTTACAAAGTTTTTTTATCTAGACAAATAATGTTCTTTTTATACCCAGTATTCTGTAAATATACCAGGGTATATTAAGTTTAGTTCCAAGTTCGTAACGCTTGAAAATATTGATCGCAGAAAAAAAATTTGCTACAGGTGTTCATAAAATGGCCTAATAGTCCATTTCCGCATGTCCGCCTGTCCGTCTGTCCGTCTGTGAACCCAATAACTCAAGAACGAAAAGAGATAACAAGCTGAAATTTTGTGTGTGTGTTCTAGAGCAAAAAAGTAAAGTCAAGTTACTTTCTAATGATCAGCCAAGTAGCCGAGCGGTCTAAGGCGTCATGTCTGCGCAGTATGCAGTACTTGGAAACTGGGTGGTTATGGGTTCAAATCCCGACATCAGTTTGTCAATTATCAAAATAAATAAAAAATAAAAAAGGGGCGGTTGATTGACTAAACTGTTGGCGTATGGACAAGAACGAAATAACCGGCTATGCTTGAGAAGGTTTTCTGCAGTTTCCTTCACGATGAGGTTAACTCCAGATGAAATCGGCATAGTTTCTATCATAGTCGGCTGCAGCCGCATATCCTACCAATTCCTAGTCTACTCACAAATTCCTTCCACTTCACTCACATCCTCATATCCTCAGGCATCACAATGGACCTTATAGTCGAAGTGTAGCCTGTCCAGGGCAGCCTTTACAATCTACCTCTCTACCTCTTACTTGAAACCGTAAGAGATGTAACAAGAGTTTAAAAGCAAAACATATTCTTTTTAAAATAAACAACTTTTGTTTGAAAATTTTTTTCATAAACTCGCGTTAACTAACGCTTCAGAATAAACGCGTTAACTAACGTTCAGCGTTAACTAACGCTTCTTTTAGTTAAGCGTTAGCTTTCTTTTAGTTAAGCGTTAACTAACGCTTAACGATTCAGCGTTAACTAACGCTTCAATATTTCCAGAACAACGCTTCGCGTTGACTAATCGCCACTTCACGTTAACACTTCACGTTGAGCAACGCTTTACGTCACCTAATGCTTCCTTTTGACTAACGCCTCCCATTGACCAACGCTTCGCGTTAAACTAACGCGTTGCATTGGCTAACTTACGGTTCACTTAGCTTACGTTACGCGTTGATTAACTAACGCTTCGCGTTGACTTGCTTAAGCTCCGCGTTAACTTGCTCTTCGCGTTAATCAGTGCTTCGTGTTGACTGATACTTCGTGTGAACTCACGATTCACGTTGAATCACTGACGTTTCGCTTTGAATAACAAACGCTTCGCGTTCACTCACTTACTCTTCGCTTTATCTTAAGGTTTCGTGTTGACTCACTTTAGCTATGCGTTATCTTAACGCTTCGCGTTAATTAACGCCTCGCGTTTAATGAATTACTAAAGCTTCCAAACCAACGCTTCGCGTTGACTAACGCTTCGCAGTCACCAACGCTACACGATAAACTAACGCTTCTCATTAACTGTCTTACGGTTCGCTTTAGCTTACGATTCACGTTGGGTAATGCTTTGCGTTTACGAACGCCTCGCGTTGATTTACTAACGTATCGTATTGACTTGCTTAAGCTCCGCATTAACTTCTTTTTCGCGTTAACAAGTGCCTCGTGTTGACTGAGCTTCGCGTGAACTCACGCTTCACGTTGACCCACTGACGCTTCACTTTGAATAACTAACGCTTCGCGTTAACTCACTTACTCTTCGCTTTATTTTAATGTTTCTTGTTGACTCACTTCAGCTTTGCGTTGTCTTAACACTTCGCGTTTACTAACTAACTAACGCTTCCAAACTTACGCTTCGCGTTGACTAATCACCACTTCGTGTTAACTCTTCGAGTCGAATAACGCTGTATGTTGTCTAACACTTCACGTCGCCTAACGCTTCGCATTGGCTGACTTACTGTTCGCTTTAGCTTACGCTTCGCGTTGGTAAACGCTTTGTGTTTACCAACGCTTCACGTAAACTAGCACTTCCAATTGATTAACTAACGCTTCGCGTTGACTTTCTTACGCTCCACGCTAACAAGTGCTTTGTCTTGACTGACGCTTTCGCGTTGAATGATTGACGGTTTGTTTGGAATGACTAACGCTTCGCGTTCACTGACTTACGCTTCGCTTTATCTTAACATTTCATGTTGACTCACTTGCACTTTGCTTTATCTTAACGCTTTGCGTTAACTAACGCTTCAAATCTACTAACGCTTCGCATTTACTAAATAACTAACAGTTCCAAACCAACGCTTCGTGTTGACTAATCGCCACTTCGCGTCAACTAACGTTACACGTCGCCGTACACTTTCCATTCACAATTTTGAAAACTTCCTTTTTTGGAGAGTCTGTCACTGTGAGAGCCACAAAGGGACGTCCGCAGGGTGGTGTGTTATCCCCACTCCTGTGAAGCCTGACAGTGAACAGCTTACTGACAAACCTCAACCAAAATGGATACTACACACAGGGTTACGCGGACGACATTATAATTCCAAGCCAGGGACCCTGTGAAGGCACAATCTCGGAGCTTATGCAAAACACTCTTAGAATCGAACAGGAATGGTGTATCAATCAGGGATTAAAAGGAAGGTGGATAACATAAAACCACCAATCCTCTTCGGTGAAACATTACAGATCACAAGGGAAGCCAAGTTCTTTGGAGTAATGCTGGACTCCAAACTAACATGGAACCCTCGAAATATATTACAAATAAGAGCAAATCTTCTCTTATGCCATACAAGAGAGCATGTGGAAAAGTCTGGAGTCTAAAACCCAAAATGATCCACTGGCTCTACGCAGCAGTAGTCAGGCCCATTATAACCTATGCTACTCTACTGTTGTGGCCAAAAGTTAAGCAGATTACTGCGTACAAAAAACTGTCCAGGATTCAGAGACTGGCCTGCTTGTGCATCACTGGATCCATGAACAGTACACCTACAGCTGCCATGGAAGTCATATGGAAGAATCTACGCAGAGGCTACATAAACCAGAACGTATGTATTCTGTCGGACAGTCAAGATGCTTTAAAAGCCTTGCCTGGAACTGAGGTCACCACAAAGGTAGTCAATGATTGTCTGGAGGAACTTCTGAAACTGGCAAAACTCAACAATGTTAAATTGATCTGGGTGCCGGGTCACAGTGGTTTCGAAGGGAACGAAAAAGCGGATACCTTAGCAAAGAAGGGAGTCGGAATGCCATTAATAAGCCAAGAGACTATTTTAGGAATTCAAAGACTGAAGACTGCATGTAAACAAGTGATCAACGAGTGGTCAAATGCTTAACACCGTGATCACTGGAAAAAATTACCACGGCAAGAGCTCGGGAAGTCACTGCTTCAGAGTGCAACAAAGAGGTTATCTCTCGATGCACTGAGGCTGAACAGGATGCAACTGCGGAGAGTTACCGGGTTCATTACCGGGCATTATCCCATGCGGAAGAATCTGCACACAATGGGACTCCATAACGGCTCCATTATGTGCAGATTGTGTGGAGAGGAGGAAGAAACATCCAGCCACATAATATTTGACTGTGAACCTCTGGGTTACAGCAGATACAGGATATTCAGTGCATCTCACCCCAAATATATGAACCTTCGGGAGGACCTGATAAGCAGGCTCCAAGCTATTCCCAACATATGGGAGAAGCGAGTCTCGTCAGATTGAGGTAGAAGGGGGAGCACAATGGACCATAGGGCCGAAGTGCAATAGCTTTTACTCCGATATTAATCAATCAATCCCATTAACCAACGCTACGCGTTGGCTGCCGTACGCTTTAGCTTACGTTTCGCGTTAACTAGCGCTTCGCGTTGAGTAACTAATGCTTCGCGTTGCCTTGCTTATGCTCCGCGTTAACCTCCTCTTCGTACTTATTAGTGCCTCGTGTTAACTGACGCTTCGCTTTGAATTAATAATGCTTTGCGTTCACTCACTTATGCTTTGTTTTAACTTAACGTTTCGTGTTGACTCGCTTGCGCTTTGCCTTATCTTAACGCTTCAGGTTTACTAACGCTTCGCGTTGATTAAAGCTTCGCGTCCACCAACACACTTCATGTTAACTTACATTTCGCGTTTACTAACGCTTAGTGTTGACTAACGCTTCGCGTTGACTAACTTACGCTTCGCTTTAACTAACCCTTTGAGTTTACGATTACAGCGCGTTTACTTACGCTTCGCGTCGACTAAATCTTCGCGTTGTATAACTTACGCGTGCTAACGCTGCGCGTTAACTAAGTTGACTAACTTTTCGCGTCGCCTGACGGCTCGCGTTGACCAACACTTTGCGTTAACAGGCACTTCGCGTTGACTAACTAAATTATATAACTCAATATTTAAAATTATAAAAATCGCAAGAACACTTTTACTGTTTCAATATTATTAACACAAAAAAAACATATACAAATATTTCATATTTTACAAATATTGAATAGATAGAAATATTAACAATTCAAACATTGATATACAACTCAGTATATACTGGGTATTTGAACAATAAACTCAGTTGGTTGTTACATTACTTGTTTCAAATTTTATAATTGATTTGTGTCTTATTAATTCAGATTTTGAAAAAATGGTTCGTATGAAAGACATACACAATATTATTCTGGTGATAAATGAGAATCTTAAATGTGTATCAGAACTGATAAGAAATAAAAGAGTATTAACAAAAAGGTAATCATTAAATTTTATCAGAGAAAACAAAATTCTAATAGCGAGGCTGTTACAAAAGTCTATAACCGGCCTATTGTAATATATACTGTTGATGATAAACAAC
This sequence comes from Nineta flava, assembly GCA_963920215.1. Lineage (NCBI taxonomy): Eukaryota > Metazoa > Arthropoda > Insecta > Neuroptera > Chrysopidae > Nineta > Nineta flava. Next base: position 37,473,380 of record OY986043.1, on the reverse strand, counting down.
AAAAATAATTTTAAAGCAATAAATCGTTAAAAAACATTAATAATCTAGCATTTTAATCTTTTAAAAATCTGCCAGTGGAGAAACTTTGCCAAGATCAATTTGAAGAAAGACCGATATCAAATTTTATTGGTTTGACAGAAAATCGGTTGAAAGACTATGAGATGTGATAATTATAACATAATCACAAGTAGCAATACAATCGCCAGTAGCCTTGGTCAAGGAGGAGCACATTATTTGGCTTCTGATTTAAATATATTCAAAACAAAAAGATATTACTGTCAAACATAATACTGAAAAATGTATTGAATCCATTATCCAGGTGCCATCAAGATTATACTTAATATAAAGATTAGTGAAGAAAAAAACTACATATATTACTTTGCAAAATCCAGTTTATTAAGAAATTTAAAAAAATATGAGTATGACTATGAGTATGTAGATCTCCTTTAGGAAATGTGGCAAGATTTTCCGTCCTAAAAGACCTACTGTGGCATTTTTCTTTTCTATTACACCCCAGGCCAGATCCTGGTTCTTAAAGGTTCCAAAAAACTTACGGTTTTACTTAAATGAAATTGTCATACTTCTCCGCCTTTTCTCAGTGACAACCTTACTGTATAGTAGATGGTCCGCTGTTTCCGCCACAATGATATCTGATTTTGTTCCAGAGACGGGCCACGAGATATTACGTCCTTTAAATAGGAGTAAGTAAGTTCAAAAAAGAATGTCAATCGTAGGAAGAATGTTTCTACACCCTTACTCACTAAACGATCAGCAATTTAGAGGCCCTTATAGTGTAATCGCCCCTCTTACCACGAGATTTTGTTTCACTGCCAAACCGGACATGACCTTGCCAAATCTGTAACAACCCTTTAAATAACGGAGAACCATAAATGTCTTATATCTTTCATAGAAATTAATCTAGAACACGGTAGTGCGATAGACCGAGTTTAAGAGGTTTTTATCTGTGTACGTTACCGTGATATTATTTATGCTTAAATTAGATCAGATTTGACCCCGAAATAACTTTTCAACGAAAAGAGCTACCGTGCTGATTTCTCGAAAATATCCTATTTACGGAATTATAAGACAAGTTTTTGCTCATCGTAAAGAAATAAACAGTTAAAAAGTGATTTAACTTCAAAAACCCAGAAAATATGGACACAACCCTAATTCTTGAATAGACATAATAAAACTTCCAGGGCCTAGACCTTTAGTTCTTCAAAGTTGATATTTGGCATACAGTTAGATATAGTTATATACAGTTAGATATAGTACCCAAACCGAAAGGAAAATTATGAAACCACGAAATTTATATCGGGAAATTTTTGATAAAATTAACATTATAAATGCATCCGATCAAAAACATAAATATAAAAAAGGGAAAAGTTTTCGGGGAGATACTTCATATAAAAGTTTTTCCTTAAAAAGTGGTGATATCCCATTAAAGGACCGAGCTATTTAACAAGTAAATAGCTTTGTAATCTATTTACCAAGAAAATAAATAATGGTTTAATTGATGAAATTTAAGAAAAAACTTGATTGAAATTTATTTCGTAAGTTTTCCCTTATAATGATTTAAAATTTTATAACGCAGCAAGTTATTCTTTCTTTTGTTTCAATTATTTTAAAACTTGCCGCTTTATAAATTTTTAAAAACATAGTAAGGGAAAACTTAATCAATTTACCCCTCATTAATTTTCTTAGTTATAATTTTATCTTTTAATGTCTCTTTTTGCATATTTTTTGTCTCACCAAATTAATGATGGGACAATTCGCTTAAGTTAGTCTAGAGAATGTAGTTGACTCAAACGGACCTAATGTCCAGCTATAGAATATTTGTTTAATTTTTTTTGTATTTAATTGTTAGTGAATCTGTATCTCCCATTAGCTGTAATTAAAATATATCATGAACACTTCTCAAATTCATTTAACATCGTATTGACCAGCAAATCATTAACGTCCTATATTATCCACATTTTTGTCCTTACTGTATAATACATCAGCGAAGTAAGTGTTCGAGGACGCGAATCATTAAGGTGAGTTTTTGAACATTTCATTTTTACTTTTTAGTTCATGATATATAGATGATATGAAACACGAATATATGCTAAACAACGACATTAAAAAGTATCCTATTTATCGCTCGCTACAGTCCTCTGTTCCACGTTAAAGGCTTCATAATTTGAACCCACGTGAAATCACCTCCAATATCATTAATTTAATTAAGAAATATCAAAAATTTAAATTTCAGTTTTCTTTGTTTTCACTTTTTACATTTTATTTTTATACTTCTACCTAAGCATAGCAGTATGGGTATAACTTACATTCAAATTGCACTCACAGAAAATATGGCCAGCTAATAAATTGTATAAATTTATTTTTAAATTGTATTTATTTACTACGACTTTTTATTATTTAATTGTATTTTTACCCGTATTTACCCTGTATTTTAGATTTTAATCATATTCTTTGAAATTTTTTAAATTTTGGTTTTAAAAAACGTAAAAAAAACTTTTTTGTTATAAACAAATTCAATTTGACTCTGCCAGGAGTCGGAACTTAAAAACTACATATTCAGGGTCATATTCAGGACATCAAAACTCGTCGATATAAAAACAAAATTGCGGTTGCGAGCAATTTGCCTGAAGCGTAGTAATTTGACTCTAATATAATATTAAGATAGAAATTCAAAATTTTACTATTCTCATTCCCTCTATGACCTCTTTCTAATTTTATCCAATGTTACACGTCGGATACCAAGTTTGAATCTGATTAGACAAAAAAGTTTGTTTAGACAGAAAAGAGTTTTCAAATGTTCTTTGTATAGATATATATATCTATTTATGGAACATTGGAGAAAAATTCTGAAAATATACCTAAACCAATAGATGATTTTTCTTCGTAAATTCGCTATTAAGTTGATATAAACTAGAAAGACCTCTATAAGGCCTTGTAGTGATCGATAACCTCGAAATCAATGAACTATTAATAATTCGGTTCAATAAAGGTGCGATAATTTTATTTAAGTTAATTTTAATTTTATTTTATTAAAATAATTTTATTTCAACACGTTATGCTTCTGTAATTGTAGATTTAAATTTAAGTACCTAATTGATTACTGTTAATAATTAATTAATTAAATATTAATTAGATAAATGAAACAGATATATAAAACCAGAAATATCTTATCATCTTTATTATTATTTTTATTCATTGTTTTTTTTTTTTAAGTCAAATGTTTTTGAACAAAGTTCTCATTGTAAGTGTTTTATTTTATATTGTTTGTATTTTTGTTGTAGTTATTATTTTTACGAAAGTATTATAAAATTAGTGTTAAAAGTTATTAGCGTATTGAAGATTCTATTTATGATTTGTAAATGCCATATTGTCTTATGACTTCAAATTTGTATACATATGTTTTTTGAAATTTGGCATATTTTTGCATGTATTTGATCGATTTTTAAAATATCACATTTAAAAATAAAACGAGAAATAAAACCTATTTTGACAAAATGGAAACCCGACTTCTAAAATCAAATATTCTATAACAAAAGATGCACTAAAAAGTAAAAAAATAATTGCATATTCTTGTGCCAATTTTAGTTCACCAAAGCAAAAATTTTTAAATATATATGTATATTTATTGTTATTTTTGGAGGCGGTGTCAGCATAGAGAAATTCACATAACTTTTGGACACCGCCTCCAAAAATGACAATAAATATACATATATATTTAAAAATTTTTGCTTTGGTGAACTAAAATTGGCACAAGAATATGCAATTATTTTTTTACTTTTTAGTGCATCTTTTGTTATAGAATATTTGATTTTAGAAGTCGGGTTTCCATTTTGTCAAAATAGGTTTTATTTTTCGCTTTTTAGTGACTTTGAAGTTCTATAACTGATTTTATTTGTCTAAATATGGGTAGACCTACTAAACGACCAACTAATTTGTAGTGAATTTTTTTATAACACTTTTTTTTTACCCGTTTTTTTTTTTATATAATTTTTAGTGCATTTTTTTATAACAGATTTTCAGTTTTTTTTACAAGCATTTTGTTTTTTTTTTGTAAAATTTTTTTTTTTGGGGTCGGTTTTTTTTTTGTAAACAATTTTTTTGAAGTCGGTGTTTAAACAAATTTTTTTATTTTCCCATTATGAATGAGTATACCCTTTCAAAAAAAAAAAATTTCGCAGAAATCGGTTTTCACATATAAAATGAGGATTTTCCTCGATTTCCCGGAGATCCCCTCATGAGAATGCGATTTGGTGACAATGGGACCAATGGGAAACCAAACCCTTTAAAACAAGAAAAAAAATTCAAAATCGGTTCATAAATGACGGAGTTCTGAGGTGACACACATAAAAAAAAATACAGACGAATTGAGAACCATCCTCCTTTTTTGAAGTCGGGTTAACAAAAGAACTAACTGAATTAATTGCATAAATACATAGTACATTCTTTATTTATTATCAATGGGCGAGTTGTTTATTTTACTTTTGGACTTTAAACTTTTGCAAAATTGTTCAGTTTATAAAAAAGGTTCAAACAAAAGGCTTTTATTTAAAAATAGGAAACATTTTTTGTCTTTAAACTTTTTTCACGGTTTTAAAGTTCGATATTTTGTCACCTGGTGTGATCTGATCTTGACCGTTCACGAACTTGACCTTACTTTTTAGCTCTAGAACACACAGGCAAATATTCAGATCGTTATAATTTTCTGTTTTTGAACGTGTTTACGGGCAAATGGACAGACAGGCAGGCGTACGGACATGTGGAAATGAACTAATTAGGTTATTGAACAAATACCAAATATTTTTTGGGAACGATATTTTCAACCGTTACAAAGTCGGGCAGTGGCGTAACTACAGGGAAGCAACGGGAAGCAACGCTTTAGGGCCCCCGGCTCTAGGGGGCCCCTTAAAAAATGTATTTATTTATTATTTATATATAAAAATATCATATATTTAATTAACTTTTTTGTTTTGTTTTTTTGTTTATAAATATCGTTTAGAAATATTAAACTATCAAATACCTACATTTATTTATTTAAAATTAAATTATAACTACAAAATAACATTATTAGGGACGTTGCAATTAATATAATGGAAAATATTTAGTTGCTTGGAAAGTGATTTATCTGATCTGAAGTGACTGTTGGTTGCTACAGTAGAAAGAACATTCAGCAAATTAAAAAATTATAAAAGATTTTAAAAGAAATTCTATTGGACAATCTCGTCTGAAATAATTAGCATTGATTGCTATTGAGAATAAAGAAGCAAGTCAATTAAACACGAAGACTCTAATTGACAAATTTGTGACTGTAAAATGTAGACGAAAAATCATTTAAATAACTTTTTAGCGAATTTCCTCCAAAGGAAATGCAGCTATTGTTTTTGCACCAATGTTGGAATTTCGTAAAAATTTCTTCAAATGTCCATCGATCGATCCTACCTATTAGATATTAAAAATCACTATCGCTAAAATTTTTATATATGTATATATATATAACATATGTACTTTTTTTAAATGTCTGTGGACTCTCTAGCGGTCACAGTTTTATTCTCATTGGAATGAAATTTAGTATTTGAGTAGCTTTTGGTATTATTAAGGTCAAGTTTAATGGGTAAAATCGGACGATTGGAAAGGGGGTTTAGAGTGAGGGGAAGACACAAAATTTGACTATTTCCCTTAATATTTGAAAAATCTAAAAATTTATCACGAGTTAAGTGGTAGATACTAAGTTTTACTGTAATTTTGTTTCTTATCATTTTTCTGTTACACTAATATTTACAGAAATATTTACAATTAAAGATTGTTTAAAATGTCTGTGGACTCTCTAGCGGTCACAGTTTTATTCCGATTGCAATGAAGTTTGGTATTTGAAACGCTTTTGGTATTCTAAAGGTCAAGTTCATTAATGGGTAAAATCGGACGAGGGGAAAGGGAGGTTTAGAGGGAGGGGGAAACACAAAATTTGACTATCTCCCTTAATATTTGAAAAATCAAAAAATTTATCAGGAGTTAAGTTGTAGGTACTAAGTTTTACTGTAACTTTGTTTCTTATCATTTTTCTGTTACACTAATATTTACAGATGTATTTACAATTAAAGATTGAAAGTTTAAATTATAAATATCTCTGTTCTCATTAGAGTTTGAGAAAAATGGCCAGGTAGTGAATTGTAGCAAACTTGATTTTCTACAACTTTACTCCTTGTACATTTTTCGATTATTCTAATATTAAGACAGATATTTAATATTTTGTGTTTGTTTGACAGGAATACATAAAATATATTTTATTGTAAAAAATTTTGATTGTTGTTTCTATAGTAACTATAAAATGTAATCGTTATACCGTTTTTTTTTTGGGCTATCAATAAATTTAATTTTTCCAAATACTAAATAGTACAGTAGTGGTATGAAAATTTGTAGGTGATAGGTCAAAATAATTCCCACAAAGACGGGGTTTGGTTTTTTTAGTTCTTTGTTTGTATGTTTTTGACATACTAAAAATATAGAAAAATATAAGCGTGCAAAACGCGTTTTTTTTTATCGTCAAAAATTTTAACTTCGAAAATTTAAAAAATATTAAAAATCGTGTGTGGTATCAAATTACAGGAAATTAAATGGTGAAAAAGGTCATGACGTTGATTTTTTTAAATAAAAATAAATGACAAAATGGTGGAAGAAAAAATTTAAGCTTGTGCAGTATTCAAAATCTTAATTTTAATTAAGCAATTGCGTTTAATAATACAAATGAAATATAATTTTCAGCAATGTTATATATAAATATAAATCTAACAATCTTCGGTTTCTTCTAAATCAGCTTCTTTTTGTGCACTATTGGTGCAATCGCTACCAGAACAGTTAAAACATAGTTCGGTACATTCCACACCATAACGTCGACACGTACATCTGCCACTACCACATGGCTCATTTGTGTCCGTTTTGCAGGAGCATCGGATCATATTTAATAAAAATTATGGTGCAGGGCTCAATTGACATGTTATGGGCTGCAGTTGGTTTCCTACTTTTTTCCAACCCCGCTCTACAGGATTGGCAATATTGGTGTCCATAGTTTTCCAACAAAGACATTGTAAATGTACGCGGAGAAGATGATGAACAGCAGCATCTTCTGTAGGTGGCAATCTTGCAATATTAAATTCAGCTTTGGCCGTAGCGATTTTTTTCAAGTAGAGATTATAACGCAGTAGGTTGAGAGTCTCTGTCTTTGGATTTCCACCGTACAATGATACCAATGCTTTGGTTCCAATATCTATGAGTTCCATCCTATTTGCATTTTCTGATCCAAATAGAGTAGCGTAAATGCTAAATTCTTCACATTTACAAAAATGACATTTTGCTGCTGATTTACTTTTACCAAACAATGAGCTTGTGGTATCGCATCCAGTTAAAGCATGTGAAAAGATAATTATTTTGCATCCGTTTACACCAAGTGCATGTTGTATCGATTTAATATTACGTTTTTTTATCACAGGACATAGATGACTGCAAACAAATATTTCGTGCATTATGATAAATCAAAAGTACAAGAATGTCGGTGTCATCAGCATTCATGCCCACGGAGTATATTTATAAGCGTTATAAAGTCGTAATCAAACTTAATATACCTTGTATATTTACATATACTAAATTATACTAAATAAAAATCTTTCAGTTTTTCAGCCACCACTTTGTTATTTATTTTTATTTTATAAAATCAACCTCATAACCTTTTTTTAGTGTGTAATTTCTTGTAATTTGATACCTCACACGATTTTTAATATTTTCTTGAATTTTTCAAATTTCAAATTTTTGGCAGTTAAAAAAACGCGTTTTGCACACCTATATTTTCTATATTTTTAGTGTGTCAAAAAGATACTCACAAAGAAGTAAAAAAACCAAACCCCGTCTTTGTGGGAATTATTTTGACCCCAAAAGCTATATCTCCTCCACTAAAAGTCATATCAGATATTATATTTCATTTTGATCACACTAAATCTAAAATCTATATTCTAAGGAAATTCGCTAAGTTGACGCAGCTCCTGCGTAACGAATTTTTTTTGCTTTTGTTTATATTCAAATATGTTTTGTTTTTTATTTATAATCAGTTCTTTTAAACGCTTAATACTCGTATTTAAATGTATTTTAAAAACCGTAAATATATGTATAAAGTTAAAAAATAATTTTCCTTTATATAACAGTTGTAATAAAAAAAATGTTAGTAGGGGCCCCGTAGTTAGAATTTGCTAATGGACCTAAAAAATCTAGTTACGCCACTGAAGTCGGGACTAAACTTAATATGTCCTTGTATATATTATATATACGGGACTAAACTTAATATGTCCTTTTATATATTACCTACTAATGTTCGCACCGGCCAAGTAGCCGCTCTACTTGGAACCGGAAGGTTATGAGTTGGTCAATTAAAAAAAATAATGGGGCGGTTGATTGACTAAACTGTCGGCGTATGGACATGAACGAAGTAACCGGCTATGCTTGTGAAAGTTTTCTGCAGTTTCCCTTCACGAACTCCAGATGAATATCGGCATAGTTCCTATCAAAGTCGGCTGCAGCCACACAACCAACCAATTCCTATTCTGCATATGAATTCCTTGTCCTCCACTCACATCATATAAAAATGTATAGTTTAAAAAATTAATAAAGGTTGAAAAATATTGATGTGAGTGGGCTCTGTTATAGACCGTGGTGTCTCAGAAACGGAGGTAAAACCCCATTATTATTACTAATGTTCGCCCATTGGTCCACATCGACCATAATCATTATTAAAAATTTGAGGAAATTTTAAAACTAACCGTTACAAAATTTGCTTATTGATAAACTAAAGCTCGTCAATAGCTACTTAACAAAAGGATAAAGAAAATCGGTTGACAAACATAGTAGAAAAAGTTATTCAAGTGTTTTGTCTTATCCTATTTATATATTTACATATACAGCAATAATAACAGCAAACATAAAAACACGTTCGTCTTTTCGGTTTCTTGCGTTCTTTGATGTTTTTCGAATCATAATCCAAAGAATTTATCAAAGTTAATTCTTGGATTAAAAAATTACTAAATGAACTTCTATACGATCTATGAATTTATTTTCTATTATTTTCGTGTAACGTATAACAAAGACAGAGTAGGATTGATACAAGATTGATACACACACACGCACGTGTGAGTGTGTGTGGGTTTGAGAAAGAAGCGTAAATCCGACGGTGTGACCTCGACGTGGTACGTTTGGGTAACGCTTATACCGGCGGTTTTTTTCAAATTTCCAGAAATCATTTCAAAAAATTTTTGTTTGAAGTTCAGATCCAAAAACTAGACACTTGGAGCTACAATTTCGTTTTTTTAAATTTGCTGTATGACCATTTTTCTTCAAGTTTCATACACGTTGAAAACCCCATAAAACTGGGAATTTTTTTTTTTCTCTTAATTTTTTCCACTAGTTTATATATATAGATAGATATATCTTGGGTTATATAAATGAATTGCACTTCGACTATGTGGCTCATTGTGCTCCCCTTTCTACTTCAGTCTGACGAGATTCGCTTCTTCCATATCTTGGCAATAACCAGGAGCTTGCTAATCAGGATTTCCTGAAGGTTCAAATATTCGAGGTGAGATGTACCGAATATCTTGTATCTACTGTAACCAAGAGATTTGCAGTAAAAGATTATGTGGATGGCAGGTTTCTCCACCTCGCCGCACAGTCTGCACATAATGATCCGTAATGGAGTCTCGTTGGGGGCAGGTACTCCCCTTCTACCTCAGTCTGACGAAACTTGCTTCTCCAATTTGTTGGGAATAGCCTGGAGCTTGCTTATCAGGTCCTCCCGAAGGTTCATATATTCGGGGAGGGATGCACCGAATATCCTGTATCTGCTGTAACCCAGAGGTTCGCAGTCAAAGGTTATGTGGCTGTATAATTCTTCCTCCTCGCCACACAATCTGCACAAAATGGACCCGTTATGGAGTCCCATTGTGTGCAGATGCTTCCGCATGGGATAATGGCCGGTAATGAACCCGGTAACCATTCGCACTCTGAAGCAGTACTTTCTGGAGCTCTTGTCGCGGTACTTTTTCCCAGTGATCACGGTGTTTAGCATTTGACCACTCGTTGATCACCTGTTGACATGCAGTCCTTGGAATTTCTAAAATAGGCTATGGGTTGAAGGCATTCCGACTCCCTTCTTTGCTAAAGTATCAGCTTTTTCGTTTCCTTCGTAACCACTGTGACCCGGCACCCAGATCAATTTAACATTATTCTGTTTGGCCAGTTTCAGAAGACAATCCTTGACTACCCTTGAGGTGATCTCAGTTCCAGGCAAGGCTTTTAAAGCAGCTTGACTGTCCGACAGAATACATACGGTATGGGTTATGTAGCCTCTACGTTGGTTCTCACGGACGCAAGTCAGTATGGCGTAGACTTCTGCTTGGAACGTGCCATATTTCCCCAAGTTGAGGCGTATGTTTGCATTAGGTTTCTCACCATAGATTTCCGCCCGATCCTTTCTTCAGTTTTGGATCCGTCTGTATACCAGCCGATTCCTTTCTTGAGGTTGGGTTGGCGGAAGCAGCCCCAGTATGACTTCCTTGGTAGCTGTAGGGTACTGGTCATGGATCCAGTGATGCACAAGCAGGCAAGTCTCTGAATCCTGGACAGCTTTCTGCACGCAGTAATCTGCTTAACTTTCGGCCACCACACTAGAGCAATATAGCTTATAATGGGCCTGACTACTGTTGTGTAAAGTCAGTGGATCATTTTGATTTTTAGATCCCAGACTTTTCCACATGCTCTCTTGCAAAGCATGAGAGAAGCTCTTATTTGTTATGTATCCCAGATGAGGGTTTCATGTTAGTTTAGAGTCCAACATTACACCTAAGAACTTAGCTTCACTTGCGATCTGTAATCTTTCACTGAAGAGGATGGGTGATTTTATATTATCCACCGTTCCTTTTACGTGTGAATGGAAATAGTGCGGTCTTACCCGGGATTCAGCATGCAATAATTAACTCCTTCCAAGAAAACTGCCCGGAGGTCTCAAAACACATCAGCAAGTCAACTTGTTGGTGGAATGAGGGCCTAAGTAGTCAGAGGCAAAATGGTCGCCAGTTATTTAACAGAGCCAGGAGGTTGGGGAACTGGGATAATTACCAAGAAGCCCACTTTGTTAACCCGATGGTGAGTATACTAGCTCCGCGAAGGATACACTCGAGACACTGATCCGGATTCATTTCCCGGATTCGGTGGCAGTGGACGGTGAAAACATTTCTCAAGAGTAGCTTAACCAGGGTCTCTCACCGACTGGCGAGAACTGGAAGAGCGTCGATTGCCATTAACCGCTCAAAGATCGAATGAGCTATAAACTCGTTCGACCCCTATAAACCACCGGGACCAGATGGGATATACCCAGCGCTTTTACAAAAAGGAACAGAGCATTTTTTAACTCTGCTTGGTAATATATTCAGAACAAGCCAACCTACGGGTTATATCCCAATAATATGGCAGCCAGTAAGAGTGACCTTTTTATCAAAACCAAGTAGGCTCAACCAGTCCACGGGAAAGGACTTTAGACCAACTAGACTGTCATCGTTACTACTGAAAACAATGAAAAGACTAATAGGATTTCATTTGGCTTAGGGGGCATTGCCGAGAAATCCGCTTCATGCCAACCAACATGCGTATCAGGTGGCAAAATCTTGTGAATCAGCCCTCCACAACCTAATATACAGGATTGAGGAGGAATTCGCAAGGATACAAACCACCTTGTGCGTTTTTCTTGACATAGAGGGGGCATTTGACAATGCCTCTTAAAATTCCATGGTTGATTCTGCAGGTTGGCACGGAATAGAAGACACCTTTTGCAGGTGGATAAAATTTATGCTGATAGGAAGAAGAAAACAAACTTCCCTTCTTGGAGAGTGTGTCACTGTGAGAGCCACAAAGAGATGTCCGCAGGGTGGTGTCTTATCCCCACTCCTGTGGAGCTGACAGTGAACAGCTTACTGACGAAACTCAACCAAAATGGATACTACACACAGGGATACGCGGATGACATTGTAATTGAAATCCAGAGACCCCGTGAAGGCACAATCTCGGAGCTTCTGCAAAACGTTCTAAGACTCTGGACAGGAATAGTGTATAAATCAGAGATTCAAAATAAACCCGGGTAAGACCGCACTAATTCCATTCACACGTAAAAAGTTGAAGTAAGCTGAATGTCCAATACTGTTTTAACTTTTTTCAGGATTGTGGTGAGTTTGAACTTTAGTGTTGAATTATATTCGTCCCAATTTGTTCTTCTCGGATCCCGATAGTGTATATTAGATTGGTCCGTTCGCACCTCCACATTGCAATAGATTTATCTGTGATCCGATGCAGATGGTTCGTCGGATACTAGCCATTTCTTGATTTTTCCACTGATTTCATAAGTGCTCAGTGTTACATCAATGACTTCCTTCCAAACTTTGTTAATAAAAGTAGGTTTGTTGCCTTGATTTACTATATCTAAGTTGTTATCTAAGCTGTAAGATCTCTCAGACAAAACTCTAACAGCGGCAAGTCATTGATATCCTTTCTTGCATAAATGCAAGTTCTGGATCTCTCCGAGGTTTTATCGTAAATAATTAATCCTCTAGTATCTCCTAGTACAAGAATCTTATAGTTCACAGCCCAAGGTTCCTGGATCAGAGATATGGAAATTCCCCTTTTTAGCACATTTTGACTGAAGACGGCGGAGGCCGCCTTACTGTGCTGGAGGTTTATCTGAAGTATCTGAAGATCAGACATTCTTTTTTCTCTTTGATGTTTTCAGTGGTCTAAGGTTGACTTGACCAAACCGGAGATATAATTTAAACCCTCGGTCCTGAATCAACCCCAGATCCGCTGCACTTACTTCCAGCACGATGGTGTGTCCAACATTGGTCCTCGTGCTGTTGATAGTTCGCCACTCCTGAGTGTGCAGGTTTGCATTCTGCGCTCCAAGAGTTTTGATTATTTTGTCCGTTTCATCGAAGTTGTAGATCTGGCGAGCTTACGGCAGATCTTTCGTTGTGTTAATTAGGGCTCTTGCATCCCCAACGACTAGTCCCGCTCCGTCCCATGGTCTGATATTCGGGACGTTCTCCATGAGCCAGTTTATGGCTGTTGTTCCTATGCACCGCACAACGAGGGCACCCCTCTCCAAGTGGCAACCCGGATATTGTGGGCCCTCGACGAGTTCTTGGCTAACGAGGGTTTGTAGTATCGAGAGTTACACCTCTTCGGATTGTTCCTGAGTCATTTTAACCTCAGGATACCCCCGCAATGCAATGCATATATTTGTTGTAGCGGCGGTTTCAGCAAAGGTATTAATACCACTTGCCTGTTCCCCCTTTCTACATTTCTCAAGATCTGTTTCGGGCTAGGAATCCCATCTTCAGATCTCAATCTCTTTTCCTATGGATTTTCCAAGGGTTGATTCCCTGAGTCATACTCTACAAGTATCAGTGTTCCTGAGAAAAACAGGGCTGTAGGGTTTTTTGTCCGGATTTTCCTCTTTGTCGGAGGAGTCGGTTTCTCCTCAGCCCTGGCTTTCTCTTCTGATGCTTTTCTCTGAGCTGCAACCGAGAGATTTTTCCTTTCCACCTTCAGGAAAGGATTCTGGAGTTTAGTCTGATTCACAACAGTTTCCCACCTTACATCCACCTGATGCTGGTTGGCATGAAGCGGATTTCTCGGCAATGCCCCCTAAGCCAAATGAAATCCTATTAGTCTTTTCATTGTTTTCAGTAGTAACGATGACAGTCTAATTGGTCTAAAGTCCTTTCCCGTGGACTGGTTGAGCCCACTTGGTTGATAAGAAGGTCACTCTTACTGGCTGCCATACTGTTGGGATAACTCGTAGCTAGGCTTGCCGTGAATATATGACCATGCAGAGTTAAAAGATGCTTTGCTCCTTTTTGTAAAAGCACTTGGTATATCCCACCTGGTCCCGGTGCTTTATAGGGGTCGAATCAGTTTATTGCCCATTCAATCTTTGAGCGGTTAATGGTAATCGCCGCTCTTATTCAGTCCTTGCTCGTCGGTAGGAGGCCTTGGTTTAACTGTTCCTAGGAAGGATTTTCAGTGTCTTGAATGTATCCTTCGCGGAGTTAGTATACTCACCATCGGGTTTACACAGTGAACCGATTGTGTCAGCGGGGTTCTTCGCTGGGATATTAAATAATAATATAAATTTATTTGACAAAAAATCAAAAAATAACTTTTTTACAATTTTAAATTACAAAATAGAAGCAAATTTAAAAAAAAATAACAGGAAAAATATAAAAGAAATAAAATAAAACTGGCTGAAGAAGACAAACTATAAATAATTTTAAAAAAAGAAAACTTAATTCAATAAACATAAATGAAAAGTAAATAAATTCAAATTATGGTCAGTTGAGACGTACACTGTTTATTATTATTTTATCCTTACATATATCGATCCCTTTGATCTAATATGTATTTCATGTATTGTGAAACTGGCTTAACTAGTTCACGTCTCGACACATCTCAAAGAAAACATTACATGCATGTAAGAAGTCTCTCTCTGGACCTGCGGTTCCAGGACAGTCTTCTATCAAATGCTCAATAGTCTCGTTTCTATCACACAGTACACATATCCTGACCCCATCCTCTTTCTTGCTTTTCCACTTAAATCCATACATACGAAAGTTTGCAATTAAGTGCCTAGCATCTCTGTCATACATATTTAGATACTTAGCTCCTTGCTTAAAGTGACACAGAGTTGCTAAGAACCTAAGGCTATCTTTCATTCGAATGTCATTCATACTCTCTTTCAAACTGCATTCTGACATTCTCTGTTTCACACATAACTTGCTGCTTTTGTCGTTCAAGTCACTTATTCCCTTTTCATTCAAAAATTCATTCAGGTTATCCTTCCATTCTCCATTCAAACACAGAATTTGCAATCTCTTTTCACTCCTGAGTGTTCGGTTTCTATAATTTATTGCTTTTTGAAGGCAATGATGTTCAGTGCTTTTGGTACCTAGTTCAATATTAATAGCTGAATTAGGAATCGATTTTGGTACACAGAGTATTTCTTTGTAGAAATTATGTAGTATGGTATTTATCATTCTCAGGTGTGTTTTTCTGCACTTGTCGTTTGCCATCCATAATTCGCTACCGTAAGTTAAAACTGGTAATACCAGGGCATCACACATATTCCTTATCACTTGTATCGAGAAATTTTCCGATTTGTACACATATCTTCTGATATTCATCAAAACTTTTTTTGCCTTATCTATCATGCATTCAACATGCGCATTCCATTTTCCCTGACATGATATCGACACGACATCCTTTACATGACACAATCACACCTAAATATTGAAATTTTTGCACATTTTCTAACACACATTCCTTGTACTTCCATACTTCATTCGCTCTTAGCTTGCAGCCATTACTTACAACCATTAATTTTGTTTTTCTTACATTAACCGTAAGCTTCCACTTCTGGCAGTATTCTTCCATTCCAACTAACGCTTGTCTCATTCCGCCAATTGTAAGCGACGTAAGTACAACATCATCCGCATACAATAGGATTTTAATTTCTCTACCATTAATACAAGGCAACGTTGTACCTACTTCATCTATCCACTCGTTTATATTATTATCGCTGGGATACGATGGAGTCTTGCTCCCTCAGATGTGTTTTCAACATCTTGACACAGCTTCCTCCATGAGTTCATTTTGGCTTCCTTCAGAGACCATTTGTATTCAGTAAAGACTTCAAGGTAGTAGTTCCATTTCCCAATCCTTTTTGGTCTGTTAAATAGTTGGCGAACCTTTTGCCTTTGATTCCTAAGGACTTCATTCCACCAGCGAGTTGACTTGCTGATGTCTTTTGAGATTTTTTTCGGGATTGTGGCGAGTTTGAACTTTAATGTCGAATTATATTCGTCCCAATTTGTTTCTATCGGATCCCGATTGTGAATATTACAGGTCCGTTTTTACCTCCAAATTGTAATAGATTTTTGTTTGATCCGATGCAGATGATTCATCGGATACTATCCATTTCTTGATTTTTCACGGATTTCAGTGTTAAATCTTTGACTTCTTGCTGAATCATGTTAATAAAATTCGGCTTGTTGTTTTGATAAACTATATCTAAATTATTAGCTATAATATAATCAAAGAGATACTCACCTATTGCATTTATGTTAGTACTTCTCCAATCAGTGTGATGAGCGTTTGCATTGCATCCCATGATCAGTTGGCGGTTTTTTGCCCCACAATACTGGATCAGGTCTTTCATCTCTTTAGTTGGTGGTGGAGTAGATGCATCATAAGGAAGATACACCGATGCGATGATTACCACTCCAGTGTTCTTCCCCATGTTGTATGTTAGTTTTACCGCTGTAAGGTCTCTCTGACAAAACTCTTACAGTTCTCTGGGAAATTATTGTAAATAATTTGTCCTCCAGCACTTCCTAGTCCAAGAATCTAAAGTTTTACAGCCCAAGGTTCCTGGACTAGGGCTATGGAAATTCCCCTTGTGCTGGAGGTTTATTCGAAACATTCGAAGATCTGGCATTTTTGCCCTCTGATACTTTTAATGGTCTAAGAATCACTTGACCATACCCGAGGTATAATTTAAACACACTGTCTTGAATCAACCTTAGATCCGCTGTATTAACTCCAGCACCATGATGTGTCCTTTATCGCCCTTTGTGCTGTTAATGATTCACCACTATTTGGTGCCCAGGTTTGTATTCTGCGCTCCTAGAGCTTTGATTACTTTGTCCAGTTCAACGGAGTTATAGATCTAGGGAGCATAAAGCAGAACTTTTCATGTGTTCATCAGTGTTTTTCTATCCCCGACGATTAGTTCTGCTCCTTTCCATCGTCTGATGTTCGGACCATTCTCGATAAGTCAGCTTATGGCTGTTGAGAGCACCCCGGTGTCTATGTACTGCACAACGAGGGCCTCCGGTCCAGGTAAAAGCCACGATACTATGAGCCCTCAACGATCTCTTTGCTAGTGAGGGTTAGCAACATCGAGAGATTTACCTTTTCGAATTTTAACTTAGTCATTTTGACCTCAGAATACCCCCGCAATGCAATGCACATCTTTGTGGTTGAGGCAGTTTTGGCAAAGGTATTTATAACTCTTGCCTGCCCTCCCTACGCTTTTTCGAGATAATTTCTTGACTTGGAGTCTCGTATTCTGATCTCAACCTCATTTCCTGTGGATTTTTCAGGCGTTAATTCCCTGAGTTGGCCCCCGTAGGTGTCAATGTTTTGAAACCAGGATTACAGGGTTATTGTCCAGTTTTTCCTCCTCGGAGGAGGAGTCGGTTCCCCCTCAGCCCTGGCTTTCTCTGCTGCTGCTCTACTCTGGGCTGCAACCGAAATTTTTTTTTTCTTCCTTCAAGCAAAGATTTTGGAATTTATCGTCCAGATTTTCTGCTGGGCTAGGTAGACCTGCAGTTTTTTGTGTCTTGGCGATGTAAGCTTCCGCAGCCTCAGCTGATTCACTTTTTAAGGGGATTTTAGCCACAGGGTTCACATTTTGAATCGGGTCCTTGATGGGAGGGCATTTATACAGTGGAGTTCGCCAGTTGCTCCAAGGGGATTTTTTATGACAGCATTTAAACCTGCAGCCCTAGGCTTTGGCTAGTTCACCAGGCACAATGCCTCGCACCGTAGCTTGGGTTTGCATGGTTTCTTGGTCGTGCTTCTCAAAGCTTTCCTGCCCGGAATTCCTGCCGGTATCATAGTTACCGCCGGCAAAACAAAGCCCTTCATCGATGCACTGGAGCCTCTCCACAAACGACAAGGTCCTTTTATGCCTAGGTTTAGGAAAGTAAATAATTTTTACTACAATTTATATCCATTTATATATATATATATATATATATATATATATATCATCAATTTATATATATATATATCAATTTATATATATATATATATATATATATATATATATACCTAATGAACCGTGGTTATAAGTGATAAGTGATAATATTCATTATTATTAATAATATTTTTAAATTGCCCATATTTCTGCAAATATTAAATTTACAGAAAATATGATCAGGATATAAATTGTAGTAAAAATGCAGCTTTAAAATACACCTAATCTGGAAACAGTGTATAGTGTATCTATCGCTGTCTATACGTAGTGTATATATGTATATATACATATATACATATATATATATATATATATATATATATATATATATATATATATATATATATATATATATATATATGTATATATATATATATATATATATATATATATATATATATATATATATATATATACCGTACGTTTAGTTTACATCTTCGCATAGCAGATCTCATACGAGTATCTCATACGAGTGTATGAGAAGGAGGTCTTATAGGTTTGTTTTGTTACTGTTGTGTTGTATGTGCTTGTATAAATTTTAGAGAGTGGGGATTTTTTGTTGAATACAAATATAATTAATTTTTTTGATAATATGCAATCATTACTATGTGAATGCTTTTGGAAAATACGTGTTTGTGTATTTTATTTATTGGTATTATTACAACAATGGGTTATTATTGCACTTTTTCTTCTTTTGTGTAATAATAACCCATTGTTGTAATAATACCAATAACAAAATAATCAAACACGTATTTTCCAAAAGCATTAACATAGTAATGATTGCATGTACATACAACATGCATCACATTGCATATACATCACAACAGCAGGAAAACAAAACCTATAAGACCTCCTTCACATACACATTGCTTAATGTATACATATGTACTCTCCCATACTCGTGGGAGATCTACTATGCGAGGATGTAAACTAAACAATATGTATAACTTGACTTATGATACATTCTTTCATTTTATTATTATTAAAGATGTTCCAGCATACCACTGTTTTTCGACCGATTTTGCTCATTTTTTTCACAGCGACGTTTCAAAATTTTTGACCGTTTGAGGCGAGATAATTAATATCAAACTCTCATTAGAAGCATGTAAACCTTCATGTCCGCCCAACAATTATCTGTTGTATTAAAAAAATTACTCGACATAATTTAAAAAAAAAAGGAGAGTACGTACATATAAATATATATTATTTAAATTTTTTTTAAAAATCGTGTTACCGTTTTGTTTTCGAAATATAAAAGTTTAAAATTATTATTTTTTTCAAAATTGCATTATTTTGTATATATGAGCAGTGAATTTGTCTATATGTTCTGTATGTGTATTTATGTATTTGTTCTATAATAAAGTCAAACCGGTTTTTTATCATGATTATGTAACACAGTGCTGGAACGTCCTTAGAGCAAAATTGGAGATTTTAAGTTTCCCCCTTACATATCAAAGCATCCATTCAAAACATTTTTAGTTTTTCAAATTTGAAAAATTATTAAAATTTTCCTTATAATTCGTTTGCAGTGTGTACACATCATGAATTTAATATATCTGGCAAGTTTTGGAGAACCACATAGAACTAACATAACTCAATTTGGTTCAAATTTTCATGTTCCAGAAGGATTTGGTGATTTTGTAACAAATAAGTTGAGTAATGGAAATAAAAGTTTTAATTTGAATTACCGAAAATTTAGTGAACAATTATTTCAAAATATTGGAAACTTTGGTAACAAGCATAGTCAATTTACAGCAAATATACCAACAAATGTCAAAACGCCATTAAATGGCCAAGATATAAACGGCGCATATCAATATACAAGTGTGAAACACATTTTTGAAAAAAGTTGCGCATGTATTTCTTCCACGGGTACAAATAACAACAATAGTCAAATCATTGTATCCACAACTAATGGAAATCCTAATGATGTTCCACCTTCAGATATACGTACCAACAATGGACAATCAAATAATACTGCTCACATTTTAGAAAAAACTAATCCAAAAATTAAAATTCCCGACAATATTAATGTAAATAACGTGTTGCATTTGTCTAACTTAATGCGTGAAATGGAAATAAATAACAAAACAAATTTGAACAAAAGTTTCAATGCTAACATAACGAGGAACAATGAAATGAATAAAAGTAATGATAACCAGATTAAACCAAATCTTGAACAATCTAAAAACTTCATACATAATTCTGAAATAAATAACAAAACCAAAAATATTGAAACAGAATTTTCAAAATTAATGAATAACGATAATTTTATGTTAAATAATATCAATTCAACACATTCGGAAAATGAAATTTGGAATAATTTTGGTGAACTGTCATTTCAGGGTGAAAATTCAGTTAATAATTTTTCAGTAAATATACAAGAGGAACTTTCTATGATGCATCCTAAATTATCAACTGATGAAAATAGTAATAATACGGAGCCACGAACCGATACGCAAGTCAATATCAGTGAATCAAATTTGGGAAAACAAATTGAAACTGATATTGATCACGCGTTGGTTATTAATGAAAACAATAATTCAGGTAATAATAAGTCAAACAATGGCAATATAGGAATAGGAACGACGAATTCGGAAACTAACAATATTAAATTGAATTTAGGACAAGAAATTGAAAATGATATTAATCAGATGCTTATGAATGGAATGAATAATTCGATGAATGATTTTTCAAATACAATGGAACTTACAACTTTAACTGAACAAGACACTGATAAAGGAAATGTCCCCAAGTTGAGAGAACCTACTATCAACGTTT
Source organism: Nineta flava (assembly GCA_963920215.1). Lineage (NCBI taxonomy): Eukaryota > Metazoa > Arthropoda > Insecta > Neuroptera > Chrysopidae > Nineta > Nineta flava. The sequence goes on along the minus strand of OY986043.1, from coordinate 37,452,685 downwards.
TTGTACGTAATAATCAAACATCTTACCATAATCAGAATAATAAAGATATACCCCAAACTTCAGGAAATATACCACAAAACAATCAGGCACCGAGCTATATGGAAGGTAGTATTTCCGATATAGTATCGAATACCGATAATCAAAGTAATGAATACATGACTCAATTCCCACATAATAATATAGTATCTAATCCTATGCAACAAAATTCTCCAGCCTTATCTGCGGGAAATACTAATATTCAAAGTAATGAAGATTTGTTTAGACCATCAATAAATAATATGATTTTAAGTCCTATGCAAGGAAGTGTTTCATATGAATCTCCAGGCACTAATAGCCAGACTAATAAAGATATTCCCAAATCTTCAGAAAAAATTCCACACGATGATATGACACTAAACTCTAAGGAAGGAAGTGTTTCAGACATATCTTTGGATACAGATAATCAAATTAAGGAACATATGTCTCAATCTTTGGAAAAAAAATCACAAAATAATATAGCTTCTAATATGATACAAGAAAAGGCCCCAGATATATCTCGAAACAACTACAATGAGAATAATGAAAATATGACCAACCCACGTGTTTCGGACGTATCTTCGAATACTGATAATAATGGATCTTCAGGAAATGTACCAAAAAATAATATAGACTCTACACAATGGAATTCTTCAGATCTTTCTACGAATACCCACATTCAGAAAAACAAAAATTTGTCTGATCCACCAAGAGATGTATCACAAAAAAATATGAAACCAAATTTCATGCAAGGAAGTGTATCTCCAAAAACTGATAGTCGGACTATTATCCAACCTTCAGAAAATGTTCCACATGAAAATATAATACCCAACTCTATGGAAGGCAGAATTTCAATGGAATCTCAGAACAACGGTAATCAGATTAATGAAGATATGACACATTCAAAAATTCCACCAAACAATCTGGGTCCTTATTCTATGCAAGGAAATGCCTCTGATGTATCTTTGATTACCGATGATAATAATCATAATGAAGACATATCTAAACCCTTTCAAAATATTTCAAATTTAAAAAAAAATTTTGACATAAGCTCTATAATTGGATCAAACAATTTACAATCACCGACTAATAGCTTACAAAATCCATTAAATAAACAATTTGTTATTAATAGTGGTATTAAATTTAATTTAGATAATAAGTTACAATTCAACATCATGAATGCACCTGAAAATAATCATCCACAAAATTCTGATATCGCATTAAAATTCACGAATCGATCTGGAATATTAAATTCAGAAAATATTATTAATAATTCAACCAAACCAGAAGCCGTTAATAGAAAAGAAATTAATATTAATTTAGGTATTGGTTTAACCAAAAACAATTTTCATTCAAGCGATGTTAGTAATTTGAATGACAGAAAAACAGATTTTGGTGGTATATTAAAAGATAACTTTGAAATTGATGAAGGTATGTATAAAAACGATAAAAGTATTCATGGAGGAATACATATTCTAGCTAATATAAATATCAAGAAGAGAAGACAAAATACTTAATTTTATAAAATAATAGTTGATATACCCGCCGCTGCGCGGGCTAGCTGTACCTGGCATGCGGTGTAATGCCTCTTTTTTTCAAGAAAGTAGGTACACATATACAAATCATACCGCTATGCGAGATTGTGGCAAATCTATAAATTTTATGAAAAAAAGATTCTAAAGAACTAAAATTTTTCCTTTTTAGAAAAGAAAAATTTATGTTTTTAACTTTTCTTCTATCTCTAACCGTTTTCGTGAGGGGGAATTTTCCTCCTCGGGCACCCGCAAAACAACTCCCCAGAGTTTCATGGTAGTCGGTCAAATGGTGTCTGAGTTTATCAATCTCATACATACATGCATAAGTTCGTCAATGGACAAAATCGAACAGTGTTTAGGAAAAAGGATAAGACTGTTTATCTTTGAAACCGCCAGAAATGGAACAAAAATTCAAAAAGACCAAAAATGTCATTTTTTTTAAATAAACAACTTTTGCTTCAAACTTATTTTCATAAATTCAGTATATATTGGGTATGTAATACTAACTCAGATAGTTATTATTTTCACGGGTTATTTTTTTTTAAATCTATTATCCTACTAACTTCATAAATAAGCATAAATACTCACTCATTCCACTTTATAATTTATTTTTATTATAAAAAGTAATTATGCTGACCAGGAATTTTTATAAGAATGTGAAATTAATTATTATTATTATGATCTTTATAATTGTGTCAATTATTCTTATATAAATGCAGGCAAAATATGTAATTTTAGATATGGTAAAATGTTAATTAGAATCAATTTCAATCAAAGGATCAGTAACAATGTAAAATTAGAACAAATAAGAACAACAATGTAAAATTTAGAATCAATGTAACAATTCAGATTTTAGAAAAGGATTTAATTTGACAGTTAACATCATATTTCGGCATTAACAAAATTTATGTTTTATTATTTAAATATATTCAGTGATTTTTTTTCGAGAAACCAACTTAGAAACTAAACAAATTTGGGTATTATCAAATCTTCCAACTGGTTGTGGTAAGTCTCCAATATTTGAGATAGTGATCCATTAATAAGTCTACGAGGTTGAGCTTTAATCAACTGCTCTGATGGCAATACACCTTTCCCCTTAACGATCAACATCCATTTATATATTCCATTTATACATCCATTTATATATATATATATATATATATATATATATATATATATATATATATATATATATATATATATATATATTATATATATATATGTATATATATATATATATATATATGTATATATGTATATATTTATATATATGTATATATATATATATATATATATATATATATATATATATATATATACAAGCTTTACGATTAAAAGTCTTCTCATGTCAAAAGTATCATGTGTATGAATGAGTGTGGATGGATAAATGGAACGAAAAGCGCTATAACACTCTTGCGTTAGTTTATCTGAATGGTCACAATTTATATTATATAATTTTTTTAATGTCGTCAGTAAAGTGACTACTTCAGTTTGACGATTTTGGCTAGAAGCATAATATTGCACTCCTTTTGATATAAAGTTAAAACAAATTTCAATGTTGAGACATGTTAATTAAATTTTTAAATACGTATGGTAAAGTAAACGCTTCCTTCGTTAGTATAACTTAACCGTAAAGCAATATATTAAGAATAGATGGATAGACGCTATGTTTAAAAAAACATTTAAAATATGTAAATATAAAAAATAATATTGAAGATTGATAAAAAAATCGACCAAGTGCTAGCTATGGTGGCACAAAAAATGTTCAGACAAAAAAAAAATAACGTAAGTTTATTAAAAAAAATTTCAAAAAAATTTTAAAAAGGAACATTTTATGTCTGTAAATGTTTAATCTATCTCCTACGGGTTCAAAGATGGATATTTTACCCCTGGCGGGGGAAGCACGGATCGGTATTGCCCATCCACGAATCATTCAGTCTTGTTTCGTGTTTACAGATGGACGGACGGGAGGACGGATATGCGGAAATTGACTAATTAAGTCATTTTATGAACACGCATACCTAATTTCGTTTGCGGTCAGTATTTTCAATCGTTATAGTTAAGTTAAGTCCGGACTAAACTTAATGTACCCTGGTATATTGTATGTACTGGGTATAAAAATTAAGAAACCACGATCTTTGAACCTCTTGTTGAAACAAACAACCAGCAATACCCTAAACTAAAAATTATTTAATTGTTTAAAACAATTTTTGCGCTTGAATTTTTTTATTAGATTCTTAAAATGTTTCCTTCGAAGCTTTGATTTATCACTCAACAAAATAAAATTTAACTCTTATTAAACATTTTTACTTATATACAGATTGCAAATAGAAAATAAATTTTAATAAACATAATCATGAAAAAAGAAATTTTTTTATTTATTTCCAGTTTCAACTAAATTCCCATTTAAATCCGTTCCGTTTTCAATCCAAAAACTAAATTCCAATCCGTTAACTTAAAACTTTGCAATTCTGAGAATTTTTCTTCAATCTCAGCGAGACTTCTGGAGATAAAGATTTTTGGGGGGCAGAAATTTCGTGTTTTATCAGAAAGTGTTTTATCAGAAAATTTTACACAAGAAGATTAAACACAAAAAAAATTAAGTATACATTTTTGCAATAATACTTCAAATTGTCACAGAACACAATAAGCTTAAAAAAAAGGCGCTACGCAGGAGCTGCGTCAACTAAGCGAATTTCCTCAGAATACATAAATCACTCTCTAGTCTCAATTTATTTCTGATCAAAATGAAATCTCGTATCTGATATCATTTTATATATGTATATGTTATTTCAAAGGTCCATCGTTCCTATCAAAAATCACCATCTACAAAATTTAAATACGTGTATATAAATATATATATATATATATATATATATATATATATATATGTATATATCGTCGCGGTATCTGGGCTGTCTTTATCCCTCAAAATGAGCGCTGCCCGAACCTGCAACAAATTCCGATACTCGACAAAAAAAAAAAATATTAGTAAAAGTTTTACTAAATATTTTTCAATGGAAACAACACGCACGTTTTTTTTAAAGAAAAATAAATTAAGTTAAACAAAATTTGTAAGAAAAAAAAACCTGATTTTATTTGCTTATTTATAAAATTTGAATTTAATTTATTTTTCAACAATTTTTTTAAATTTTACAATGGTGCTTTCGACAACGTAAAATTTAAACTCAATTGAATCGAACAAATTTTTAACTTAATTTTTATCACAGGAATGTTAATTTTGAACTCTGAACTAAATCAAACAACAGTCAATTTTAAACTTTGAACTGATCGTACAAAAGTCAACTTTAAACTGATTTTGATTAGCACTGATCGTGGCTCTTTTACACCCGTCATGGGTCTTTCTAGAACACGGTTGTTGATGTTTTGAAGAAATCTGTTTTTGAACATATATTTTTGCATGGAGGTTTCTCGAACAATTTAGTTTATCAACAACCATGGACACATTCGGAGGTTCAGATTATTTATAAAACTAATTAAAAATTATAATGCTCCGTCAAGGATCAGATATAAGAACCAAAACGACATCCCTCTTGTTTGATAGTTAACTGTCCACTTAATGCACACGACCAATGCGAATTCAAAATTTATACATAATTTTACAATACATAGATTACTGTAAGCTAGCTTATTCTGTTTACTTAATCATGCTTGTTTATACAAAAATTATTTATTTGTGCATGTATTTCATCAAAATATATTTTCTTTTCAAAATTTTCGATATAATTTTTGATCTGATTATTTATTAATTTTCTGAATAAAGTAAATTATATAATATATCTGATTTCATAATTATTTCTTTTGACACAAAAAAACCTTCCTTCGCAAGGAAAAAAAATTCAGAATCGATTTTTAATTTTCTTGCAATTAAAAAAACAAACTCGTTTTTCCAAGGAGAAAAATATTTTCTCTTAAATATTTTTCGTAATATTTTTCTTAATATTTTTCTATTTCATAATTAAAATATATGTTGGATCCAGAAAAATTATTCTCAATAGTTTTCAATACAACAAAATCTCCTCTCTAGACTCCCACACATATTTTCTAATTTTCTATTATCTTTGGTTGACCAATTTCTGACTTAAGAACTATTTCTTTAAATTGTACTAGTACATTTAAACGCAAGTCGGCGTTCTTCGAGAACCCCTGGCACTTCTTGTACCATCTGTTGACTATGGTCCCAGAGGATCTCGTCAGTTACGGTGTAATTAGCTCTTGTTCTGTCCACTAGTTGACGTAGATTACTTCTCAGTGGACTATTGTGATCAACAAAATATGTTCTGATGGCAGTCACATCACGATCTGCATCCTGCTTTCGTCGACTATCGCCGAGTGTGGGTGTTTCTACTTCGATGACGACGACGTTGAGGGTTATTGGAATTTTTGTCCTCTTTTCAATCACCCACTCTGGAATGTCCTCCACTTCTTCATCTTCAGCCTTGACCTGTGGTTGTCTGGACAAGGAGTCGGCGGCTTGATTATCTTTTCCGGGGCGTGAGTTATTTCGTAATCATAGGCTCCCAATGCCAATGCCCATCTTGTTAATTTGGCTCGACTATCTTTCGTCTTGTTTAACCATTGAAGCGCTGCATGATCTGTGTATAATTTAAAATGTCTTCTGTGTATAATTTAAAACTTGAAGTGTCTTCCTTCCAGATAACCTCAAAATTTCCTTAACGTCCAGATAGTTGAAAGACATTATTTTTCTGTTGTGGCGTACTTCCTTTCCGTGGGTCCAAGTTTATTGCAATTTATTAATCGTCAGAATACATAATTTATTAATCGTCTTGTCTTGCCATCATCTTCTATTTGAAATAATATAGCACCCAGTCCGACGTCACTAACATCCGTATTTAAACAAAATGTCTTCTTGAAATCAGGATGTGCTAGCTTCGGTGCATTTACTATGGATGATTTGAGATTTTCGAACGCCTTCGGTTTTTGCTCCATTGACTTTTCTCAACATCTCTTGTATATTGGGAATTGGGAACGCATTGCTCTTTGTGATATCGTTCAATTTTCTATAATCGACGCACAATTGATAGGTTCCATACTTCTTCTTTGGTAATACGGCGGGTGCAGTCCAAGGCGATGTGGATGGTTCTATAATGCCATCTCCCTCCATCTCTTCAATCATATCTTCCAATACTCGTTGTTTTTCATTGTTGTACGGGCATGGTCGTAGTTTACTGGGGGAATCCTTCGTAATCTCAATTTTATGTATTATCGTTTTTGTTCTTCCAACTTTGCCGAAAACGCTGGGATGTCGCTGAAGGAGTTTAATTTGTAACTGGCTCAATGCATCGTTAACTGCTGCCATTTCTCTATGGGCTCCATCTGGTTTTCTCCATGCAATACGCTCTCACTTATCACACCCCAAGTAAATTATACCACTCCGGTAATCGATGCTCACACCATTTTTTGTTAAAAATTCATGACCAAGTATTAAGTGTTTCCGTATGCCAGGTACAATCACTTCAATATTGAACCTCATTCTTGATATCATCACTTCCATACACATTTTCCCAAGAACCTTGATAGTATTATTGCATGTGGCTGCACTCCCTGTACTATCTCTGATAGGGTGCCATTTTTCAATACTTCTTTCCAATTCTTTACTTATGAAATTGTGTGATGCTTGGCTATCTATAAGTGCCAATATTGATCTTCCACGCACATCAACTTCCATAATTGGCCCATTCTGGTGTGAGTTCTTGGTCTCCATTGTGGTTAAATGAACAGGTAATTGATGGTGTTCACGCCGATGTTGTGTGGTATTGTGGATATTAATGTCTTCTCGAGAACCAATCTCCTCCTTTATTGATCCTGGCTCTTCGTCCAGTGTTCGAACCGTGGTGCGTAACTCGTCCACCGATCTCGGATTTGAAATTTTTACTAATGGGCGTATGTTGTCTCGTAATAAATTTAATATTAATGGCACCACGTCATCATTTCTTTCGGCGTGCACTCTTTTAAATACCTGCACCTTCATGTTTACGAATGCTCCTGTCTACATTCCTGTGGGCTGGGAAACGGTCATCAATCCAGTTTGGCTTTTGGTTTTCTTCCGAAACTGTTGAAGAAGCTTTCCAACTGCCATTTCCATTCATCAAAGATGTAGTCCAGCCCACGGTTCATTAATGCCCAATCTCTAGCTGGTCCTGTTAATTTCTTTGTGACCATCTCGATCCAACACTCAACGGACACAATAAATAATTCTAATAAAATCAATAAATAATTCAAAAACGTAAAACATTAAAAGAAGCAGATAAAATTGTACGAGGCTGTAGATAAAAAACACATAAAATAGACGACTTTTTAAAAATATGAGATGTTTGCCCTAGAGTCTCCGTAGAAGGTTAGATTCATTTAAAAATGTAATCATCCTCTTCACGTAGCTCGCATTAAACGATAATGCTCGTGCTACATTCTTTTTAAGCCGTAGTCTTTGCCGTAAAGGTTCAAAGACTACACATTTCTCAACAATATGCCTCACGGTTTGCACTCTCCCGCAAACAGTGCACCTTGGCTGATCCTCAACGCAGAGAAGATATGCATGCGAGATTTGAGTGTGGTCAATTCGCAAACGCGTAAGGGCCACACTCTCTCTACGGCTTGGATTTACAGGTGCCGGCATCTTATTGATCCTTGGCTTGACCTGTTTGAGCTCTTCCGTATGGTTGTTCCACTCACGCTGCCATTTTTCATTAATTTTTAAACGTATGCAGAATTTTAGGTCCTCTGGGCGTATTGGAATTAGATCCAGAGGGTCTGAATCAGTCGCACCTCATTCCCATGTATACCCACGTGCCCAGGCGTCTATACAAAAACGATGGACATGTGCTGGAGCACGTGGAGTATCGCTTGGATGTTTTGCACTAGAGGGTCCCTTAAAAGCGTACACATTAGTGTTTACAGCGCGCTCAACGAGTCGGAACAAATGAGGAATGTATTGTGTTAGTTCGAAAACTCTTCACAATATCTCAGGGCTTGCAAAATTGCATCCGTATACACGCACAGAGAGTCATTGTATTCGCTAATAAGTAGTTGGAAGCAGGTCCAATAGAACTGGGAACTGATCTCTTCTTTACGGAGACTAGCCAGGTCAAAGCAACACCTTACCTTTGGGATCAGCCAAGGAGGTACTTCATGAAAACTATAGGGAAGTACCTGAGCGAATTGGAAATTAAGGCTCTCTAAAAGCTCCTGCGTTCGAACGGCCAAAGATCTTGTGACCGTGGCACGTCTCTTATAGAGTCTCCTCAGAAATCTGAATTTTCTGAAGACAGCCGGGAAGTTGACATGATTAGGAGAATGATGTTCCCCAGGAAGTTGACCTGGGGAACATCATTCTCCTTGTATTTGGGGCAGTTCTTCGACTTTGCCGAGTGACTACCCCACAATTAACACATGAAGTTTGCTCATTGCACGGTCTTCCATCGTGCAATGGCTCCTCGCATACATAAATTTGAGGCCGATCACATCTACCAGCCGTGTGTCCGTATCTTTGACACCGATAGCATCGCATCGGTGCTGGAATGTACGGACGCACGGGGATTTTCTTGTGAATGCCAGCATCTGCTGTTGCTGGCAAATTAATTTTGTTAAAGGTAGGTTGGAGGAGAGGTGAGTCTTTCAACTCACCATCTTGCCTCCACTTAATCCTTCGTTCCTCAATAACTCCATGGTCGGATATATTTTCAAATATATCTTCGATGGAGCAAATCATAAGGTCTCAGCAAAAGATCACCCCCAGGGAACTATTTAATGTTCCATGGGGCGATACTTCCACCTCATGATCTTATTAACTTTCTTAACGTCTTAAAATGTCCTACAGCCTCATATAAACATTTAGCAATTAAAAAGGGGTCATTGACTAGAAAGTAAGTCGCTAGAGTCACCCTTTTTCTTAATTAAAAAATACTTCATAACTCTCCGGTATTGGGCACCTGGAATCATTGCCGGGTTCCCACGGAATTTCCTTTTATCTTTAGGGGGTTTTGGCCCCCCGATGTTTCGGTGATAATCGGGACGCCACCCGTGCCTCCTTTTACGGAAGGTGGCATTGCCGTTTCTTGTGGGTTTTTTCTTTATCCATAAACTAATGAAAAAACCAGCCATCGTGTGCAAAGGTGCGGGCTGGAATAGCCGGGAACGGGTATACCCTGGGACTTTAATAGTCCTACCCCAGTACTCTGGGGGCCGGCTTCCACTTTATCACTCCCGGGAAACGCGGCCGGACTGTTACTAGCCCGAAGCATTGCAGATTCCGATCTCTGCATCTATTGCACACTACCCTACCAAGGATCGACATGGCTTGTGGCTAAGTCCCGCACACCCTGTATGGCAGAACAAGCTCACATCAGATCTCGGAGAAATTGAGATCCCACCTTCAGCTCCTAGCGGACACTCCCAGCAGGGATGCATGGGACCGCCAGTTAGAAGTTTTCAACGAAGACAATGTCGGTCAGATGACGTGGCCGACAAGTAATGTTGTGACAGTGTACGCAGTGTATAAACACCGAACACCGAAACAACCGACGACGATAATGACAGCGCACGACATCCGCACACTGATCCCAACGTTGAGAATTTTGGGTCCGTTAGCTTCCCCTCCTGCTGGCTTGCAGGCTAGGTACTAGGCCCACCCACAACGACAAGGTGGACCCACAGGAGAGGGTAGTGATTTGGTCAATATGTCGTATGCACACTTCTTTCAGTCACCCCCAAGTCTTCTTTCCTCCCCCAAGTGTATAATTCTGAAATTATTGTCCATGTGTACGCGAAACTTTTAAAGATGGTGACAAATAACCAAATTCAATCTACTGCCATAGTTTATAAATATAACATGACGTGTCTTTGATTTTTTTTAAATATTTTATTATTTTAACTGGCTCTTCCGGGTTAGAATTCGTTGTGGGTGTTTGTTTCTTTTGTGCGTCTCTACTGGTCCTGCCACGGTCGCCACTTGTTGCGGTATTTTAGCTCTCTTTATCCCTCAAAAGGAACGCTACCCGAACCTGCAGAGATTTCGATACTCGACAAAAAAACAACAAAATATTAGTAAAAGTTTTGATAAATATTTTTCAATTGACAACACGCACGTTTTTTTTTTAAGAAAAATAAATTAAATTAAACAAAATTTTTAAGAAATAAAAACCTGATTTTGTTTTTTAGTATTTGCTTTTAAATAAAGTTGAATTTAATTTCTTTTTCAACAATTTTTTTAATTTTACAATGGTGCTTTCGAGACAACGTCAAATTTAAACTCAATTGAATCGAACAACCTTTTAACTTAATCTTTATCACACGAATGTTAATTTTTAACACTGAACTGAATCAAACAACAGTCAATTTTAAACTTTGAACTGATCGAACAAAAGTCAACTTTAAATTGATTTTGATTAGCACTCATCGTGGCTCTTATACACCCGTCATGGGTCTTTCTAGAACACGGTTGTTGATGTTTTGAAGAAATATTTTTTTTTAAATATATTTTTGCATGGGGGTTTCTCGAACAATTTAGTTTATCAACAACCATGGGCGCATTCGGAGGTTCAGATTATTTAAAAAACGAATTAAAAATTATAATGCTCCGTCAAGGTTCGAACCAGAACGACATCCCTCTTGTTTGATAGTTAACTGTCCACTTAATGCACACGACCAGTGCGAATTTAAAATTTATACATAATTTTACAATACATAGATTACTGTAAGCTAGCTTATTCTGTTTACTTAATCATGCTTGTTTATACAAAAATTATTTATTTGTGCATGTATTTCATCAAAATATATATTTTTTTCAAAAATATCGATATAATTTTTGATCTGATTATTTATTACTTTTCTTAATAAAGTATATTAAGCCTGATTTCATAATTATTCCTTTTGAGTTTTGACTAAAAAAACCTTTCTTCGAAAGGAAAAAAATTCAGAATTTTATATATTTATTTTTTTGCAATTAAAAAAAAAAACCCTTCTTTTTCCTAGGAGAAAAATATTTTCTCTTAAATATTTTTCTATATCATAATAAAAATATCTGTTCGATCCAGAAAACTAATTCTCAATAATTTTCAATACTTCAATATATATATATATATATATATATATATATATATATATATATATATATATATATATATATATATATATATATATATATAAATATATATATATATATATATATATATATATAAATATATATATATATATATATTATATATATATATATATATATATATATATATATATATATATATATATATATATATATATTATATATATATATATATATATATATTGAAGTATTGAAAATTATTGAGAATTAGTTTTCTGGATCGAACAGATATTTTTATTATGATATAGAAAAATATTTAAGAGAAAATATTTTTCTCCTAGGAAAAAGAAGGGTTTTTTTTAATATATATATATATATATATATATATATATATTATATATATATATATATATATATATATATATATATATATATATATATGTATATATATATATTAATATTATATATATATATATATATATATATATATATATATATATATATATATATATATATATGTATATATATATAGAGGTAGATTGTAAAGGCTGCATTATGATGCCTAGGGATGTGAGGATGTGAGTGGAATGGAATGGGATATCATCACTTTTTAAAGAGCAACTATTATATGAGGTCTAGAGCTATTTACTTTGTAAATAGGTTGGTCCTTTCTTCCACGTCATCACTTTTTAGGAAGGAACTATTACATTGAGGATGTTTAATATTTGTTTATTTGCGTATACTTTCGTGTCAACATACGATGTTTGTCCAAATTCCTTTCGGTTACGAATGACAAACTGTAGAAGACTATAGCGTATACTCCGACACATTTCATTGTCATTGAATTTATTAATTAAATTAAATGCTGATATGAAAAAATTAACTCGTCAACCAGGAATCGAACCTCGGGCCTCTGGATATCTAGTCCAGTATGCTTTCCTCTACACTAAAGACGATTGTGATGCAACAGCCAACTTTTTCATATTATTCTAATTTTTTATTTATTAGACAGTATAAACTTCTGCTGAGGTTCGATTCCTGGTTGACGAGTTAATTTTTTCATATCAGTATTTAATTTAATTAATAAATTCAATGACAATGAAATGTGTCGGAGTATACGCTATAGTCTTCTACAGTTTGTCATACGTAACCGAAAGGAATTTGGACAAACATCGTATGTTGACACGAAAGTATACACAAATAAACAACTATTAAACAAATATCACTTCAGCAGAAGTTAATACTGTCTAATAAATAAAAAATTAGAATAATATGAAAAAGTTGGCTGTTGCATCACAATCGTCTTTGGTGTAGAGGAAAGCATATTGGACTAGATATCCAGAGGCCCGAGGTTCGATTCCTGGTTGACGAGTTAATTTTTTCATATCAGTATTTAATTTAATTAATATATTGAGGATGTTGTTGTCAAATGACATTCACATTATTATTATATAGTTATTGTTAACGTAAAACAATAACTTAAAAAAAGATAAAGCATACTGTTTTTCAAATCAAATCAAAATAAATTTTATTGACAATAAATTCTTTAACAATAATTATTACAGACTTTTTGATTCAAGTAGTTTATGTACCTAGTTACCTATTGTTCTAACGTGATCAAGAAAATTTTTGTTTAATGTAAAAAAGTAAGTTTGATTTTAAGTAACAAAAATATCTAGATACTTTAGAATAGAATAAGTATATTTTATCATAAATATTTTACATAACTTGTAGTACAATACATCTTAAAGTATAGTTCCTAGACTGCCTATGCTTTACCTATAATATATCATCTTATTAAATTATATACATCGAGATTATAAAATCATTTTAACACCGTTTAGAAATGGGAAAAAATTAATAAAAAAACCATTGACATAAAACTTAACTTAAATTGGAGTCTAGGTACTTTATTTAACTGCGATAGAAAATAATTTGTGAATTAATCAACCTACATTTGATAAAAAAACTGTGATTGGCCAATTATAGATAATGAACCCGCCCTAAATTTTAACAAAATTCATCATTATACATGCATTTTGTTTTTTTTTTTTGTAAAATGTTTTTGTTTTGGGTCGGTTTTTTTGTTAAAAATTTTTTTATTTGAAGTCGGTTTTTAAAAATAGTTTCTTATTTTTCCATTAAGAATGAGTATATCCTTTCAAACAAAACAAAAATTTTCGCATATATCGGTGATCACATATAAAATGAGAATTTCCCTCGATTTCCAGGGGATCCTCTCATTAAAATGCGATTTGGTGACAATAGGACCAATGGGTAATCAAACCCTTTAAAGCAAAACAAAAAAAATTCAAAATCGGTTCATAAATGACGGAGTTCTGAGGTAACAGACATAAAAAAAAATAATAATACAGATGAATTGAGAACCATCCTCCTTTTTGAAGTCGGGTTAAAAATGATAATGAATTTTCACATGTTGGTTCATACATTTTTATGGTAAGCATCACAGGAGAAAGAGTATTTGGTATATCTCTCTTAGTATTGGGAAAAGAAATCGATAAACACATACGAAGTGAAGTTGTAGAAAATTAGTTTTACTATAATTATGTTAAGATAAAAGCTTGTTTTAAAAATATTTTTTTAATTTATTTTGTTTTTTATTTGTATAAATAAAAGTCACTACAAAGTATATAAGAAAGTCCCTCAGCCGCGTCTGTCTGTTCGCGATAAACTCAAAAACTACTGCACTGATCTTCATGCTGTTTTCCACAATGGATAGAGTGGTTTTCGATGAACGTTTTAGTATATAATTCATTGAGGTTTTGTGTAAATTGGCTGAAATACGACGATGATAGTTGAAGAAGTCGTAAAAAATCAGATGAATATAATCATTATGTATAAAAAAATATTCGTTACGCAGGAGCTGCTTCATGTATAATGATGAATTTCGTAAATATTTAGGGCGGGTTCATTATCTATAATTGACCAATCACAGTTCTTTTATCAAATTAGTTTCTATCGCAGTTAAATAAAGTATCTGGACTCCAATTTAGGTTGATTAATTCACAAATTATTTTCTATCGCAGTTAAATAAATTATCTAGACTCCAATTTAAGTTAAGTTTTATGTCAATGGTTTTTGTATTAATTTTTTCCCATTTCTAAACGATGTTAAAATGATTTTATAATCTCGATGTATATAATTTAATTAGATGATATATTATAGGTAAAGCATAGGCAGTCTAGGAACTATACTTTAAGATGTATTGTACTACAAGTTATGTAAAATATTGATGATAAAATATACTTATTCCATTCTATTCTATAGTATCTAGATATTTTTCTTACTTAAAATCAAACTTACTTTTTTATATTAAAAAAAAAATTTTCTTAGAATAATAGGTAACTAGGTACATAAACTACTTGAATCAAAATCTCTGTAATAATTATTGTTAAAGAATTTATTATCAATAAAATTTATTTTGATTTGATTTGAAAAAAAGTATGCTTCATCTTTTTTTAAGTTATTGTTTTACGTTGTTAACGTAAAATAACTATAGCTATATAATAATAATGTGAATGTCAGTTGACAAGAATTTTTTTTTTGTTTTAAAGGGTTTGATTTCCCATTGTCACCAAAACGCATTTTGATGAAGGCATACCCTGGAAATCGAGCAAAATCCTTATCTCATATGAGGATTTTCAACCATACTATATTGATGTTTAAGCCTTTCAAAAAGCGAGCAGAGCGAGCTGGCGTTATATAACGCGAAGCGGTCTCCTTTGTATATGTGAATCTAAAAAGAGTAAAGTATCGCGAAGCGTAAAGAAACGCAAAGCATACACTTCGCGTATGGCTTTTTGTTACGCAAAGCGTAAAAAAACGCGTAGCGTTTTGTGAGAAGGCTTTGGCTTCGTTTATTTAAGCCTTTCAAAAAAGAGTGATATCCGGCCAAAAACATAAATGTAAGAAAGGGCCGAGTTTTCGGGAAAATCCTTAATGTAATAGTTCCTTCTTAAAAAGTGATGATGTGGAAGAAAGGACCGACTCTAGACTTCATATAATAGTTGCTCTTTAAAAAGTGATGATATCCCATTCCATTCCACTCACATCCTCACATCCCAAGGCATCACAATGGACCTTATGGTCGAAGTGTAGCCCGTCCAGGGCAGCCTTTACAATCTACCTATATATATATATACATATATATATATATATATATATATATATATATATATATATATATATATATATATATATATATATATATATATTATATATATATATATATATATATGTATATTATTACATATATATATATATATATATATATATATATATTTATATATATATATATATATATATATATATATATATATATTATTACATATATATATATATATATATTTATATATATATATATATATATATATTGAAGTATTGAAAATTATTAAAATCAAAAGAAATAATTATGAAATCAGATATATTATATAATTTACTTTATTAAGAAAAGTAATAAATAATCAGATAATAAATTATATCGATAATTTTGAAAAAAATATATATTTTGATGAAATACATGCACAAATAAATAATTTTTGTATAAACAAGCATAATTAAGTAAACAGAATAAGCTAGCTTACAGTAATCTATGTATTGTAAAATTATGTATAAATTTTGAATTCGCACTGGTCGTGTGCATTAAGTGGACAGTTAACTATCAAACAAGAGGAATGTCATTCTGGTTCGAACCTTGACGGAGCATTATAATTTTTAGTTAGCTTTATAAATAGTCTGAACCTCCGAATGCGCCCATGGTTGTTGATAAACTAAATTGTTCGAGAAACCCCCATGCAAAAATATATTTAAAAAAAAATATTTCTTCAAAACATCAACAACCGTGTTCTAGAAAGACCCATGACGGATGTAAAAGAGCCAAGATCATTGCTAATCAAAATCAGTTTAAAGTTGACTTTTGTACGATCAGTTCAAAGTTTAAAATTGACTGTTGTTTGATTCAGTTCAGAGTTAAAAATTAACATTCGTGCGATAAAGATTAAGTTTAAAGTTTGTTCGATTCAATTGAGTTTAAATTTGGCGTTGTCTCGAAAGCACCATTGTAAAATTAAAAAAATTGTTGAAAAAGAAATTAAATTCAAATTTTTTTAAAAGCAAATAAAATCAGATTTTTATTTCTTAAAAATTTTGTTTAATTTAATTTCTTTTTCTTAAAAAAAAAACGTGCGTGTTGTCAATTGAAAAATATTTAGCAAAACTTTACTAATATTTTGTTGTTTTTTTGTCGAGTATCGGAATCTGTTGCAGGTTCGGGTAGCGCTCTTTTTGAGGGATAAAGAGAGTCAAGATACCGCGACAAGTGGCGACCGTGGCAGGACTAGAAGAGACGCACCGAAGAAACAAACACGGCCCTTTCTTACATTTATGTTTTTGGTCGGATACTTAATTAACAATAAATTAATAATACCTGAAATTTGAATAAAGTTCTCATATAACGTTTTAACACAAGACTGTTCATATTATTTTCTTTAATTTTTCGTCCTGCATTCAATTTGTATGTGTCATTCGACAAAACTTCTATGATTCTATAAGGATCTTCCTTTAGTTTATCCAATTTTTACTATTCAGTTTATTACATAACTTTACGTACACTTGATCGCCTTCAAT
The DNA here is from genome assembly GCA_963920215.1 of Nineta flava. Taxonomy (NCBI): domain Eukaryota; kingdom Metazoa; phylum Arthropoda; class Insecta; order Neuroptera; family Chrysopidae; genus Nineta; species Nineta flava. Next base: position 37,435,411 of record OY986043.1, on the reverse strand, counting down.
GAATTCGTGATTTCTTCTATTTTTGTTTATATAATTCCTGTTCTTTTTTCTATAAATGTTTGTATTTTCTTTGGCTAAAATTCGTGCCTCATCAACGGGTATTTTATCAATCTTAATGGGTGAGAGCTATGTGTTCTCTTTTCCAAATAGAAGATAATTCAGACAAAATTTTGTTACTGAGTGGATTGAATTAATGTATTCTTCGACTATCCCTTTAATTAATGTGATTATTAATTAATGTAATTATTAATTTTGATTCATTGTCTGAATTTAATTTGCATCTCAGTAAATTAATCAATGTTCAATTAACTCTCTCAACTAAACCGTTAGATTCCGGATGATTAACTGGACTATACACGTATTTGATGTGTTTCTCTTTCAAATGTTTTTTAAATTCTTTTGAAGTTGAACCACTGTATTGATCCATTAACAAGGTTTCTATTTTTCCATCTTTCATAATCAAATTCACTAATTTCTTGAAGTCATAAATTGTTTGGCTCGGGGATGTAGTGACCCTAACATATCTGCTCAAATGATCTATGGCAATATGTAAGAATATTTTTGTAGTTGTTTTTGAGTGTAGACCTCCAACCTTTGAGTGTCAATGGATACGGATTGAAAAGGTTTATCTGGCTAGCCAAAATATGATACGAAGCCTAATTGACGTTTTGTCATGATTTGTTCATTTTACAACACTACACTGATCACAAAAATCATTCATTAATTTATTGAATTATTTTAAATAATAATAATATTTTATCATGAGTTTTATTTTTGAAATTCCGGCATGTCCAAATTTTTCATGTGCTCTTTTGATTAGCTCTGTAGCATCATCATCTGGTAAGTATATTTTTATTTTTTTATTTTTTTGAATTAATAATATATTTTCTTTATTTATAAGTTGCATTTTTTTAATTTCATTGTTATTAATTGATTTCTGTTTCTTAATCAGATCATTAACTTAAAGTAAATTTGATGTTTCAAATATCTCCTCATCTTTGTTAAATTCCAAAACTGTGTTCCTTGATAGACAATCCGCTTCAAAATTGTCCTTTCCTTTTTTGTACATTTGTATTGTGATAATTTATTTACTAAATCGCCTAGCGGTGTATCCGGAGTTGCTTTTAATTTCAAATTTTCAAGAGGACTGTGACGAATTAATAGTTCAAATCAATGACACTTGAGTCAATAAAGTTGCATAACTTTCAAAATTAAATCGTCACTACTCATAGTTCTCACACTGAGAAATGGATGTCGCCTCACGTCTTAAAGTAGTATCAGTCGGTGATGTTTGCCAGACGCGAAGTTACTGTTTCGTTTTTTCTCGCAAAACAATATATATAAGTAGACAGGCAGAAATCAGAGAGGGAGAAGGCACTGCTCTTTGGAGTGTCTCGGTGAAATCATATATAAACCACTGCTCTTTGGAATGTCGAGGTGAAATCATAAACTTGATTTGTTTTTTTGTAATCTCGTGGTGAATTCATATACACCGTTCTAAATGAGTTGGTTTCAATTTATTCTCAAAATGTATATATAAAATGGATGTGTGCGTCAATACAGCGATATTCCACATCCTCATGGTGGTGTATTATTTTAATTAATTTCATTAAAAAAAAAAAAAATCTATTAATATTTCTGGGTGATGATGATCGAAATTTGTTTTGTATTTACCTTCAGTTTTCAATATTAACTTATTCCCGCGTGTGCAAGTGAGAACTCGCTTCACACGAATCATTGTATATTTTTTAAACCTTTTAAATTAAACTGCGGTTTCAATATTCACTTTTCAATCTCTCAGGACGGGTCTGGTCGGCTAAAAGATATATACCGTTTCAGATTGAAATTCTGTGAATCGTTTGGTAAAATATATATACCTTTCAATTTTGGATTAGGTCAGGTCGTTTTGATTTATACTATCCCAGTTTCATTATTTTGTTTCACGTTTTGCAAAACTAACATTTCAATTCATTATTATTCGTCGTTCGATCTTATAATATAAATTCATAATGTTTAGCATCAAGAATCTCATTTCATAGCGCAATTTACGCTATTTATAAATAAAGAAGATTCTCAAGCAAGCATTCCAGAACGCAATATCTCATCATCATCATCCATCGTTTCGAGTCATTTCACCGTTACCTTTTGTAATTCTCTTACAGTATAATTCAAAGTCATAATTTCATATGTCACATTCCAATGAATGTGAATATTTCATACGTAAACAGATTTTACGTTTTACGTAAACAAGTTTGGACGCGATTTCGTCTGCATAAACGGCGGACATTTTGTCTAATTTTAAACTGCACAAACAATTAACGCCCTTGCGCACAGTATATTTAGCGACCAGTTTCCGGTATCGTTTTCTCACTCTTTCTTTGCTTATTCACTCCACTGTTTTCATAAACAGCGGACATCTTGTTCAAATCTTAAACTTATACAAACTGTTGCACTTGCGCATAACACGCTTAATGGTCAATTTACCTTTCCTGTTTTATCACTTTTATTCCCCCATTTATGCATCCGAATCTCACCAATACACCGCGACACTCCAAGGAACAGTCAATATAATTAATCCGTATTCCTAGAGAATACCTTGGGTATATTCCTCAACGGGTATACTCTTTTAAGCGAATTTTCGCATCAATTGTTTTCAACAATTCTAGGGTACATTCACAATCGAATGTGCTCTTTTAAACGGTTATCCGTAACCGACGAATCATATAGTTGATAATTTATGTTTTGTTACAATCAAAATTCATTATCAAATGATAAAGGATTGAATATTAAATTTTGAATATGGAATATTAAGTCATTATTTTGGGTTGAATTCTAACAATCCGAGTAGTTTTGTATTTGTTCAATTAGTTGTTCAATGTTACCTTCAGTGACATATAGGAATATTAATATCCATTTAATTTTGTAATTTAATTTAATTGTTTGTTTAAAATATTTTGTTAATTCGGCGACGTAGGCCGCAGACGATACCATTTAAATTTCCCCTCTTAAATAATTTTTAAATTGATTTGATTTTGGTTAACGTCCCTTCAGAGCTTTTGGTTAAATTTTGTTTATCGTTTTATTTGGGTCTGCGACCGAAATCGGCGTATCGGACGATAGAGTAAAACTCTATCGCTTATTTGTAATCAACAGACATATAACGATTTTGTAATAAAATTAGTTATCACGCACGACACAATTAACTTCAACTCAATTATCGTCCACACCTGTAACACAATATCCCAATTAATCCCAGCACACTTTCATCACGATCACACCTGAGGAGTTCACCTCTGGCTCTTCAACTATTTTAATGACGCAATAGTTTGGTGTGACCGAATCCGAAAATACACTTATATATGAATGCAAATATTCAAATTCACTCACAACAGTCATATAATATTCGAATGCACGTCTAATGGTCTTCTTGTCCATTCAAGGTTATTTGAAAGGTCTGACCATCCCTCTCGGCATTCGTTCTTTATATTATATATATGTTGCCCCCAAACAGTGGTAAATATCAAGTTTACCGATATTTTACCCTCCATAGGAAATTTTTAACAATAAGTTTCAAGTTTTCTTTCGTTCCAATAATCTTCTAAAATCAAAATCTATTGATTTTAATTCCATTTCTCTCAATCATTGCATTCATTTTTAAACAACACTACAGTACTACATCAGAAGAGAATGTACCTGTAAAAACATTTTTCTCTCTTTAAAAAAATTTAAAACCTTTAGTTTAAAATTTTTTATTTTATTTTTATTTTTTCTCGCGTCAGGTCGATGGTTAGTATACACAGTAAATTTATTATTATGTAAATATAAATGCCAATAGATGGTTGCTTTGTAAATAGCTAATAGTTCTAAATATATAACGCCACGATTAAATTGTATAGCATTTACTTTACACGAAAAATATCCGACAGGCATTAAGTCTCCATTGTTTTTTTTTTTTTAGAACTGCACCAAGACCATCTTCACTCGCATCTGTGTATAAAGAACATTCTTCATCTTCATTAAACATACACAATATAGGCTTCTTTGTTAAATACTCCTTAATCTCTTGAAACGATGTTTCACATTTTGGTGTCCATTTGAATGGTGTGTTCTTTTTCATTACCATACGAAGAGGTGCTATTTTTTTTGTAGTTTTCAATATATTTATGATAATGATTAATTTTGCCTAGTAGTTGCCTTACGTTCATTTTGGTCCTAGGAACCGGAAATTGTTTTATTGATTCTATATTGTCAGTTAACTGTTGACTCTGATTCTCAGTAATTTTATGACCCAAGTATACAATCTCTTTTTTGAAAAATTTGCATTTCGATAGTTTAAATTTCATACTGTTTTCCTTCATCGCATTTATTACAGACTTAACATGTTCCAAGTGATCTTCATATGATTTTGAGTATATGAGCACATCGTCAATATAATTTACTGAAAATTATTGTAAGCCGTTGTGTCTTAATATAGAATTTAATGTCCGTTGATATATGGCTGGACTTGTCTTCACCCCAAATGGTAAAACTTTCCACTGATATTTATTTTCCAGTGTAGAGAATATACAGCATTCTCGATTTGCGATGAGCCTCTTTTATTTCAATTGTCCAAAATGCTGAGTTCACATCGATGGCTGTGTAGTATTTACAATCTCGTAATATGTCTATTATATCTGCACATCTTAAAAAGGGATGACTTTCTGATATAACATGTTCATTCAGCTCTCTAAAATCCTCGCATAATCTGCAACGACCTTCACCTTTTTTGTTCACCAACGTAATAGGTGAAGAATATGGTGAGTTTGCGTCTTCTATTAAGTCGTTTTCTAATAGTTATTTTATCTGTTTATCAATTGCTTTGTTATCTTGTAAAGAACATCTGTATGGCCTTTTATTTATTATTATTTCTTCGGTTAATTGTATCTCTGCTTTGTGTTTACAAATACATCTGTTTATTGATGTAAATATTCAATAATTTCTTTCTTTTTGTCAATTTCAATATCAACATCTAAATTATTTATTTCTTCTAATATTTCATCTTCTTCTTGTATTCTATTCATTTCGACAAGTTTCTTTCATTATTTGATTGTAGATGGCCTTTATTGACTGATATGACTAAATGTTCGTCTTCTAGATTTTCAATTGAATTGATTTTCATTAAGTCTTTATTTGCATTTTCTTGCAACAATGAGACTTGTTTTATTTTAAGTTGTTCATCTTGAATTCATTTAAATTGTTTAATAATATCTAAAGGTTGGTTAACACTTTGCGTTTACCTGACACTTTGCTTCGTGTTGACTGGTTAACACTTTGCTTAGTGTTGACTGACGCATCGCGTGAAATCACGCTTCGCGTTCTCTCACTTACGGTCGCTTTATCTTAACGTTGTGTATTGACACAATTACACTTTGCGTTATCTTAACTGACGCTATAAATAACTGACGCCATCAAACCAACGCTTTGCGTTGACTAATCACCACATTGCGTCACCTAACGCTTCCCATTGACCAACGCTTCTCATTGACCAACGCTTTGCGTTGACTGACTTACGGTTCGCTTTAGCTAACGTATCGTGTTGACTAACGTTTTGCGTTTACCTACGCTTCGCTAACGTTTACCTTGTAGGTTAACGTATCGTGTAGGCTAACGCTTTGCGTTTACCTACGCTTCGCTAACGTTTACCTTGACTTGCTAACGCTCCGCGTTAACTAACTCTTCGCGATAACTAGTGCTTAGCGTTGACTGACGCTTCGCGTGAAATCACGCTTTATGTATAATCACTGACGCTTCGCTTTGAATAACAAACGCATCGCGTTCATTCACTTACGCTTTGCTTTACTTAACGTTTCGCATTGACTCAATTACACTTTGGTCATCTTAACGCTTAGCGCTAACTAACGCTTCCGGTTTACAAATGCTTCGCGTTTACTAAATAACTGACGCTTTCTAACCAACGCTTCCCATTTACTAACGCTCCGCGTTAACTCTCTCTTCGCGTTTGCTTGTGATTTTTGTTGAGTGACGGTTCGCGTGAAATCACGCTTCGCTCTTTTTTTAATGTTTCACGTTGACTCAATTAAACTTTGCCGGTTAACTAACGCTTCGCGTTTAATAAATAACTAACGCTTTCAAACTAACGTTTCGCGTTGACTTATCACCACTTCGCGTCACCTTACGCTTCTCTAGGACTTATGCTTCTCATTGAATATCGAGTTGGGTTGGCTAACATAACGTTCACTTTAGCTTTGGTTTCGCGTTGGTTAACGCTTTGCGTTTCCGACGCTTCGCGTTTTCTAACTTCCGCTCCGCGTTAACTTCCTCTTCGCGTTAACTAATGCTTCGTGTTTACTGATGTTTCGCCTGAAATCACGCTTCGCGTTGAATCACTGCCTCTTCGCTTTGAATAAGGAACGCTTCACATTCACTCACTTCCAATTGGCTTTATCTTAACGTTTCGTGTTGGCTTGCTTACACTTTGCGTAATAGTAACGCACCCCGTTAACTAACGCTTCGCGTTTTCTAAATTACTAACGCGTTCAAATCAACGCTTCGCGTATCGCTTCCCATGAACTAACGCTTCTCATTGACCAACGCTTCGCGTTGACTGACTAGTGGTTCACTTTAGCTTACGTTTCGCGATGGTTAACGTTTTGTGTTTATCAACGCTTCGCGTTGACTTGCTACCGCTCCACGTTAACTTCCTCTTTGTGTTAACTGGTGCTTCGTGAGACTTTGCGTTAACTAGTGTTCACTCACGCTTCGCGTGAAATCGCGCTTTGTGTTGAATCATTGACGCTTCGTTTTGAATAACTAACGCTTCGCGTTGACTCACTTTCGCTTCGGTTTATCTTACGATATCTTAACGCTTTGCGTTAACTAACGCTTCCTATTTACTAACACTTCTTATTGACCAACGCTTTGCCTTGGCTAACACACGCTTTGCGTTCACCAACGCTTCGCATCGACTTGCATACGCTCCGCGTTAACTTCCTCTTCGCATTAATTTGTGTTTCTTGTTGACGGACGCTTCGCTTTAAATAACTGACGCTTTGCCATCACTCACTTACGCTTCGCTTTATCTTAACGTTTTGTGTTGACTCAATTACACATTGCGGTATCTTAACGCTTCGCGTTTACTTAATAACTAACGCTTTCAAACAAACGCTTCACGTTTACTTATCCCCATTTCGCGTCACATAACGCTTCCCATGGATTAACGCTACTCATTGACCAACGCTTCCCGTTTACTATAAATAACTAACGCACTCAAACCAACGCTTCGCGTTGACTTGCTTTACGTTAACCAACACTTCGCGTTGACTTGCTTGCGCTCCGCGATAACTTTATCTTCGCGTTAACTAATGCTTCGCTTTGACTGACGTTTTGCGTGAAATCAGGCTTCGCGTTCACTCACTTACGCTTCTTTTTTTCTTTACTTTTCGTGTTGACTCAATTACACTTTCCGTTATCTGAACGATTCACGTTAACTAACGCTCCCGGTTTATTAACGCTTCGCGTTTACTAAATATCTGACGCTTTCCAACAAACGCTTTGCGTTGACAAATCACCATTTCGCGTCACCTTACGCTTCCTTTTGCCTAACACTTCTCATTGACCAACGCTGCGTTGGCTGTCCAGCGATTCGCATTAGCTTACGTATCGCATTGGTTAGCGCTTTGCGTTTACCAACGCTTCGCATTGGCTTGCTTACGCTCGCTCATTTTCTTGCTAATCACCGCGTTGCGTCACCTAACGCTTCCCATTGACTAACGCCTCTCATTGACAAACGGCAGACTTACGGTTGGCTGACTTACGATTCGCTATACCTTACGTTTCACGCTTCGCGTTGACTTCCGCTCCTCGTTAACTTTCTCTTCACGTTAACTAGCATTGACTGACGCTTCGCGTTAAACCACTGACACTTCGCTTTGAGCAACTAACGCTTCGCGTTCACTCACTTACGATTCGCTTTATCTTAACGTTTCGTGTTGACTCAATTACACTTTGCGGAATCTTAACGCTTCGCCTTAACTAACGCTTCAGGTTTTCTAACGCTTCGCATTTACTAAATAATTAACGCTTTCAAACCAATGCTACACGTCACCTAACGCTTCCAATTGACTAACGCTTCTCATAGGCTTGCGTTTCACGTTATTAACGATTCGCGTGAAATCACGCTTCACGAATCACTGACGCTTTGCTTTGAATAACTAACGCTACTCATTAACCAACGGATCGCGTTGGCTGACTAAAAGTTCGCGTTATCTTACGTTTCGGGTTGGTTAACGCTTTGCGTTTACCAACGCTTCGCGTTTATTTACTGACGCTTCGCGTTGACTTCCTTACGCTCCGCGTAAACTTGCTGGCATTAACTGGTGTTTCGTATTGACTGACGATTCGCGTCGACTAACTCTTCGCAGTGCATAAATTACGCGTGCTAATGCTTCGCGTTTACTATCGCTACGATTAGACTCTTCGCATCGCCTTATGTTAACGTCACTTACGCTTCGCTTTATCTTAACGTTTCGTGTTGACTCAATTGCACTTTGCGTTATCTTAACGCTTGGAGTTAACTAACGCTTCCGGTTTACTAACGCTTCGCGTTTACTAAATAATTGAGGCTTTCAAACCAACGCTTTGCGTTGACTTATTATCACTTCGCGTCACCTAACGCTTCCTAATGACTAACGCTTCTCATTGACCAACGCTTCGTGATGACTGACTTGTGGTTCGTTTTAGCTTGCGTTTCGCGTTAGTTAACGCTTTGCATTTACGAACGCTTTGCATTGATACACTAACGCTTCGCATTGACTTGCTTACGCTCCACGTTAACTTCCTCCCATTAACTAGTGCTTCGTATTGACTGACGCTTCGCGCCGGCAAACTCCTCACGTTGTATAAATAACGCGTGCTAACGCTACGATTTTATTAACTTATTGTGTCGCCTAACGGCTTGCGTTGACCAACGCTTTGCGTTAACAGGCCCTTCGCGTTGATTAAGCCAAATATATAACACAATATTTAAAATTATAAAAATCGCAAGAACATTAATAAACATTTTTTAAATGCAAGAACATTTTTACTGTTACAAAATTATTAACACAAAACAAACATTACAAATAATTCATATTTTATAAACAATGAATAGGCAGAAATATTAACAATTCAAACATTGACATACAACTCAATATATACTGGGTATTATTAAAATAATTAACTCAGTTAGTTGTTACATTACTTGTTTATTTTAAAATGAAAATTAGTTTTTGAAAATAATTTTAGCTCGTTTTATTTTTCCGTTCCTGAGTTACCGTGTCCACAGACAGGTAGACGGACATGTGGAAATGGCCAAATTTTATGCACACATATACCAAACATTCATCCCTACGATCAATATTTTTAAGCGTTACAAACTCGGAATACAAAGCGCCTCAAATATCAAATTTCATTCCAATTGGAATAAAACTGTGACCGTTAGAGAGTCCACAGACACATAAAAGGACATATATACATATATATATATATATATATATATATATATATATATATATATATATATATATATATATATATATATATATATTGAAATTTTTATGAAATTCAAACATTGGTGAAAAAACAATAGTTGCATTTCCTTTGGAGGAAATTCGCTAAAAACTGTTTTATTTCCCGTTTACACCTCCAAAACTCTTCCCTTAAATCCTCTCTTTACTCCTACCGTTCGTATTTGGGTAACTGCATACCTATTACTGTTTATGCCTTATTTTAATAATTTACAGCAGAATCTACCAAAACAATATCTATGATACACAGATAAGCCCCGAGATTATTCCATAATTGTTTTGTTTTGCCAAATTTGGCACGGAACACTGAAAAGTAGATTTGAAAATAACGTCTTACGGACTTATTTAACCAACAATTTAAAAAATTTTATAAAATAAAAAATATCTGAAGAATTAAAACTAATAAGTAAACATTTCTTATGTTTAGGGACAAAAATTTAAATTTGTATCAAATCTATCATCAAATTGAACGCCAAACATAAGTTTTTATGAAATATTTCCTTATCAATGAATTTTACGATCCAAATGGCTGTTATCAATTTTGTAGGAGATTAAATTTTCTACAATTATCATAACAAAAATTAGTTTTTAAAGCTAATATAGCAAATAGCTTCCATGTTACATTGAAATAGTTAATTTGGCGTGCATAAGGGGATGTATATAAATGAATTGACTGATGCGTTGTTTAAACTTACGCTGTTACAGATGGTTGGTACAATTTCACAAATTTTTAATATCCTTATAAAATAAATTATTTCTTAAAAATTTAATTGATTTAAAGCAGTTTTTCGAATTAATAAAAGATTAAACATTAAAACAGTTGTGTAGAATAACAATAATAAAACTAATAATGATTAACATAATAAAAGTAAAAATATAAACAACATTCATAACAATAATAAGTGTAGTGGTAGTAGTAGTAGAAGGGAGGCCGAAGCCTAGCCAGCCTTTCTAGGCTTTTTTTACCGAACCCATCCCCTCATGCTCTTTCATCCTATACCACACCTGGCTCGTTTCCTCTATGCCTGTGTTTTTTTTCGAACCTACCCGCCGTCTTTGCAAATGACAGGATAGAGCTCCGCTTTAGTTGTTTTACCTCACATTCCTCCAATTCGGTTTAGCCAAAGGCTAGGTACCTCATACTATCTCTGAAAGAGATTCTGCCAGAAGGTGGAAGGGCGTGCAATTCCTTCCATCATAGTCCGGACAGATCACACTGTCCTCTAACTTGGGAAATAGAGCTTGCAGTGACCAATCAATATATTTATCTCTTTCTGGTTTTTGCCAATGAGCCAAGTTAAACTCGCGACACTCTACCCAGCTATCATTTGTTAGGTCTGTCTGTAGCCTGCTATATATTTCCATTTCCAATTCATTCACCTATCCACCCATTCATGGGCGAGTTCATCGAGTTTTTCGTTGCCCCCAACTCCGCAGTGTCCTTGCCAATATCTCTAGTGATTCAGCGCATTCGAGAACCGGAGAAGATGTTATTTTAGCATACCAGATTGCTTCGAGCGCAGTCTCTTAATAGTCTCTTCTGTCCACTTTTCTCTATATGGGATACAGAGCTTGTATTGCCTCTGAAGTCTAAGGCTGCCACTTGCTATGATCACTTTAAGGCATGCAAGAGGATTTTCTCGTTCCGCCTTTTGTGAGATTTGCAAATGGTCATATATGACTTCTATCCTCCGCCACAATCCTTCGTCTTGAGTTCTAGGGTGGGCAGCCAAAGCGTCCTTTTATATCCACATGTCAAGAGATGGTATGCCCAGAAGAATTTCGAGAGCGGTCGTGGGAGTGGTTCTCATCGATCCTCTGATGCCAATGCATCCTCACACACTCGGCCACCACACCACTGCTCCATATTGGTACTGTAATCTATTGACGGCCGTATACAGCCAATATAGAACCTGGGGTGTGACACTGCAGGTCGTTTTTATCACTCGGAGCAATTGCCATAAGGTCATGGTTGTTTTGGTTGTCACCGCTAAATGCGTCGTCCAACTCAGTTTATTATCTAATATCACTCCCAGGTATTTGACTTCTTCTACAAATGCTAGTTTTCCGTACATCAGTGGTGGTATATAACCATCAGTCTTTCTCCGGTGGGTCTTCCTCCATTTTATCCGGGTTTACAGAGAGACGATGTCCCCTCTCAAATGATAGTTTTCACCGATCGTCCCAACTTTTCTCTTATCAAAAGCCCCTTCTACATCAAATAATTTAAGTACTCTGTCTATCTCGTACACTGCTGCGTGGAGGGAAGTATCAGTCGACTTACCGTTCCTGCAGGCATATGGATGCTTATGGAATGGGTACTCATTTAGAACCCCGTCCATTAGGTGAAAGGCTATTATCCTTTCTATGGTTTTGAAAATAAAGGATGTGAGACTAATTTTTCTGATTTTGCCTTTTTTTTCGTCGCTTTGGGTATAAAGACCACGTCTGTAGATCTCCATATTTTTAAAACGTATTACAGCATGACCTTGGCACTAAAGAACCCCTCCACTCATGGAAGAAGTATTCCAAGGCCATTGTGTATCATCCCTGGGATAATTCCGCCTGGGTCTGCTACCTTAAAGGGATTGAACCACCTTGTTGACCAGTTCACAGTTAGGTGTGTTGTCCATGTGTGGTAATGCCTCAGGCACAGGATCGTGTTGCGGAAAGTAGGTCTTTAAAAAATGTTTTGGAGATTCTTCCCTTGATAGTGTCCATGAACTGTCTCATTTTAATTGATCCCATCATGCCCTTCGTGTTTTCTTTTAAGACTTTTAGTAGTTTGCCTGACTCTGGTAGTGATTTGATTTCACCACAGGAGTCTCGCCATTATTGTCGTTTACTCCGTCTAGTTTCGTACTGTACCTATTCCTTATAGCTTTGTATGATTGTTGATCCTCTGGTGTGAGCACACGGTTCAAGCCCCACTTGGCTTCCCAGCGGAGCAAATTGAAAGTGTTACTCCACCAGGGGACCCTACGAGCACTTTATGCCCTCACGGGACTGGACTCCTCAACGCAGAAGCGAATTGTCTGATTAAAGCTATCAAATTTTCTGTTTAACTCTTCCAAGGAGCAATTTTCTTAGGCGGGGCTTCTAATCGGTTCTCACTCCTGTCGGTCGATAATTGGTTGCGCCTGAGGCTCTTTGCAACTGATCATCCCATGATTCGATAAACCGATGTCAAATATCACCCTCCAGTTTCGAATTAAGTCCCTGAATCTGCTTGATGCCAACGTAATGTGAATAACATCCTGCTTTACTGAGGTGACAACATTTGGCTCACATCATCTGTCCAAGGATCATAAGGTCCGTAGATACTAGGTACTCTAAAAGAACTTCACCTATTGTATTTACGTTTATGCCACCCCAGACCGTAAGAGATTGTATCATAATGATTATCGGCAGACCTTCTCTCCTAGCAACCTCTACAAGTTTTAGCATATCCTCCGAGAGAGGTGGTTGGTCACTATCGTTGGGTACATAGCAACTATAATTACTATTCCAGCCTTCTATAATTACTATTAATTCTCACCTCGACTATCACGGCTGTTGCGTCCCCTTTACCCCAGTTGTGGTAGTGGTACCACTTTGAGGTGCATGGTAGATGTTTCAAATGATCAGCGTGATCGCAGCGCTCAACTCTGTAATGTCTCCTCCAAAGTATAAAGTTCGTGAATCAACACCACTCTCCCAACTCGAATTTTGTTGGGGATGCCATCAGTTCTCGAAAGCCTCCTGTATTTTGTTGGAGATTAATGTGACTCACTTTCAAGCTCTGTCAGCAAAGGAGAAAGCTTCTCTGCCTCTTCTAGTTCAACTTATCACCCAGGGTTCATCGGTTCACTCTGCTTCACGGCACTATCCTGCGGACAGGTAGTACCAGTTGACTCCGCGGTGAGATGTCCACCTCCATATCCACCTTCCCTTCCCAAGAACTTCCATCTCTCGACATTTAACTGCCGGTTTTGGAGTCTTAGGGTACGCACCACTTTCACCGGCTCTACTTCGCCAATGTGATAAAGGAGATATCCCCGACCTGAGAAGGTTGGTACCGGCTGATGTGCCAACCCTCGACACCTTACCATCAGCTGATATGAAGAACCAGCAAGGTTATACCAATCTGCAATTTCGAAAGTGAAGCTCACGACCCGAGAATCTTCTGTCAAGCTATCCAAGGCTTCAACCATCGCCTCCACAATGTGTTGACGCAAAGTGTCTGCCTATACTGCTTCAATTTTACCCTTCGGTTTATTAGACTTGACTACCTGAAACTTCTTCTTTGTCAGGCCTTGACCTCAATTCTTTGGTCGGTTTCCACAAGCATCACTTCTTCGTAACTATATGTGCCTTTGTACTAACTGTGTTTTCAGAGAGGAGAGTGATTTTTTCCAAACACTGACATGTTTTTGGATCCGTACGCCCAAGGACGAAATCACCACCGTTTGCACCAGGGTTACCTTCCTCTTCCACTTCCTTCTTCTTAACTCGTCTAGCTCTCCTGACCACTGAAAGGATTTTCACCACCTGCCGGGACCCGCACGTCTGCCGTTGTACGTACGACCTCAGTAGATGGGTCGATCTTGTGACATTGACACTGCGAATTTTCTCCTTTGATGGTCGATGATCCTGCCCCTGAACGCTGGATAAAACGCCCGGTGGGAGGAACGTACTTGTGGTACTACAAGGCAGATATGGTTTGAGTACAATCGTAGGCGTTCCGAAGATCTTGTCTCACTTCAAAGGGCCTATATAAGCAAAGTCGTTGCGACTATTACAGGACACTGGCTAGGCAGCAGGCATTTTGAATAGACTGAGCCTACCCATGCATCAGGATTATTGCAGGAGCTGTAACAGTAGGGGGGCGGAGAAGGAAAGGATGTCTCATCTTCTCTGGCACTGTCCAGCTCCTGCCTGTGGAGATGGACTCATTTGAGCCAGCCTTTCTTTGATGACCTCTCCGATATCAAGTCCGTTCACGTCAAAGCACTCTCGTTGTTCTTAAACAGCTCCAAATGGTTCATGGAGTAGTGGCCGAGGATGAGCCAACATACACATTTCAGCAATTTTAATGTTTTCTTAAAAATGATTCTGTTATTTCAAATGACTAGTAAACAAGTACAGTCCTGTGCGCGATTCATTTTTTCAGGGTTCTTTTTCGGTCGGTCACTAGAGCTTGTTTTCAATCAATCACCAATGATAATTCTTGACTTGCTAATGTTTGGTAATTGCTTAAAAATACGTGATTGTTTGAAGGTCCTGGTGTCAAGTTGAAATTTTATTCAGATCAGTTTTACCAAAAACGAAATCAAAATTTCCTTGAAGAAATATTCAGGTGCCTGGTTTAAAATGAGCATTATGTACAAATCACAAAATATGAATATGGTATGAATTATATTATTTAAAATTTCGATGTTATCCACTTGTTATTGTATTTAAGATTAATATCAGTTATAATGTTTTTTTTATCTAGAGCATGGTAGTGCGCGACATGCCGAGTTAAAGGGGTTTTTTGCCTTCGCGTTTACAGTACTATTGCGTATCGAAAAATCAGAGCAGATTTGACCCCAAAATATCTTCTGAACAAAACGAGCAATAGTGCTGATATGGGTGTACTTAACCACGATGATATGGGTATCAAAGGAAAGGGCTTGGTGAGCAAAACACAAAAAGTAAAGTTAAGTCATTCTAAATCCAATATGGCGGCCGCCGGAAAAGGAGATTTACAATTTCCACATAAACCCCTATGATATGGGTATCTGATGAAAGAGCTTGATGAGTGAAACACAAGTGATGAGTAAGTAAAATATCATTCTTAATTCAATATGGCAGCCGCCGCAAATGTCGATTTATAATTTCCACATTAACCTTTATGATATGGGTATCAAATGAAAGAGCTTGATGAGTGATATATATATATATATATATATATATACCTTTCAAAAAGCAGTGATATCCGATAAACATAAATGTAAAAAAGAGCCTAGTTTTCGGGGAGATATAAATTCGGGGAGATTTCGGTGATGATATCCCAATTAAAGAACCGATCTATTTCTAAATTAAATACTGTGAAAACTAAAATATAAGAATGTAAGTGCAAAGTAAAGTGAAAAAAAAAATTTGGTTGAAATAAGTACTAACTCTATAAATAATACTAAGTTTTCTCTTAATATGTTTTTCAAATTTTATAACGCGGCAAGTTTTAATTTAAAATATTTGAATCAAAAGAAAACAAATTACTTGCTGCGATATAAAATTTGAAAAACATACAAAGAGAAAACTTACGAAATAAATTGTTTCAACCAATTTTTTTTTCATTTTTCGAAAATTTAGAGTCGTCCTGACCCCGTAATAATTTTTGAACGAAAAGAGATACAGTGCTGATTATTCGAATATATCCTATTTAGAGAATTATAAGAGACTAAGTTAAGGAGTAAACAGTTAAAAAGTTATTTCCGTTCAAAAAATCAAAAAACATGGACACACCCTAAATTCATGGAGAGACATAATCATAATTCCAGACCGTAGACCTTAAGTCCTTAAAAGATGATATTTGGAATACAGTTATATATAGTGCAAAAACCAAAAGGAAAATTATGAAACCACGATATTTCTATCGGGAAATAGAAAATTTTTGCAAATATTGTTTTTATAAAATTAACATAATAAATTCATAAGAGATAATGCTGCTCTATGATTGGTCCATAAATGTATATATATATATATATATATATATATATATATATATATATATATATATATATATATATATATATATATATATATATATGTCGCGGTATCCTGTCTCTCTTTATCCTCAAAGGAGTGCTGCCCGAACCTGCAATGATTCCGATACTCGACAAAAACAAAAAAAATATATTGGTAAAAGATATTACTAAATATTTTGTAATTGAGATAACACGCACGTTTTTGTTTAAAAAAATAAAAAATAAATTAAATTAAACACAAGTTTTTACGAAACAAAAAAAAAACCTAATTTTATTGCTTAAAAAAAAAAGATTATCCAATTTCTTTTTCAACAATTATTTTAATTTTTTTCACACAATGTCAAACTTTGAATTACTTGATCAAATTACTTGTACAAATTCCAACTTTAACTTGATCTGGATTGAACAACAATTATATACTTTGAACTAATCAGACAATACTTGATTTCAACTTTGATACTAACAGACAATAGTCGATATTAAACTGATTTGAATCGACACTGGTCACCGGTTTATATACCCGCCATGGGTCGTTCTAGAATATGATTTTTTTTTTTGAATAAATATTTTTTTGACAATATATTTTCGCATGGAGGCTTCTAGAATATTTTAGTATATCAACAACCATGGACGTAGTCGGAGTGTTCAGATTATTTATAAAATTAATTAAAAATTATACCTCTCCTTGGGTTTGGCCCATTGTCACACCCCGCTTGGTTGATATTTAACGAGCGACTTAATGAACACGGCCAGTGTGAATTCAAAATCTATACACAAATTTTATGATACATTCATTAGTGTAAGCTAGCTTACTTCTGTTTATTTGTTTTACAAAAACTATCTTGTTTTTACAAAACTATTTATTTGTGATCTATTTATGTTATTTATTAAAAACATTCAATTTGTATGACTTTTGATTAAAATTAAATTATATGTAATAATTTTTTTTTCAATTTTTGATTTTTTTCAAAATAAAGTAACTTTAAATCAAAAGCATCTATTAATCTTTTTATCATTTTTCGACTTAAAAAAAAAACTTTGTTTAAGAAAAAAAACAAATCGAGCTATATTATTTTCTTTTTGTACTTCTTTAAAAAAAAAACTCCTGTTTTTTTCAAGGAGAAAAATATTGTTATCTAAAATATTTTCCGTAATATTTTACTTATTATTTTTCTATTTCATAATTAAAATGTGTGTTGGATCAAAAAAATTATTCTCTATAATTTTCTTTACAACAAAATCTCCCCCTCTAGATTCCAACACACTTTTTCTAATTTGCTTATTATATTTGGTCGACCAATTTTTGACTTAAGAACTATCTGAACTATTTGAAATGTACTAGTACATTTAGCTAGCTAGCAAAACTTAAAAGTGTACGTACACATTAGTTGATTGCCGGTCGTCTGGGCCGCAAGTTGTACCCTGGCTCTAATGCTCTGGCCTCTGGCTCGTCCACACTTGGTACATCCCGTCGTCTTCCATCACCTCCATGCCTTTGACCCCCCCAATCGATCTGGAAGTAGTTGGCCGAACACCTCGTGTCCCACACTCAATCTTCCCAGATTCCCATTGGCGACGGTCCTTGCACTGGCCGGCTTCAAGAGACCTCCATGTATCTTCGTGGGAGGCACTGTATCCAAAACATAATTCCAGCTGGTAAACTCCTCAGCACTCTGTAAGGCCCTTTCCATTTTGGTGCCAATCCACTATGGACACCCTCCACCTTACTACTGAGCACTTGATTGCGCATCCAGACGGACTCTCCTGGTTGATAACTGAGTCCCGTTTCCGCTTGGTCATTCACTTCGGCATTTGCCAATATTGTTTGCCAAGCTCTTTCAACATTATCTTGGCCTCTCTCGTTGACCCAATCTTGAATTTCCTGAGGCTCTTCTTTGACTTGTATCTGCCAATCCTCAGGCTTCTTCATTTCTGCCCCCAGTAACAATTGGGCAGGTGAAAAACCAGTTGTTCGGTTCGCTCTATTTCGTATTGCGAATAAGCACTTGTGTAGTTGTTGGTCCCAGTTTCTGTGTGCTTGGTCCAATAAATGTAATCGCAACAACTTCTTTAATTCCTGGTTCTGGCGTTCCGTGGGATTGGCTCTTGGATGGTATATTGGCGTTGTCCAAATTTCTGTATGCCATTCTCTATTCACTGCTTTCCATTCTTTTGATCTGAACTGGGGACCATTATCACTAAGTACAGCTCTAGGATATCCATAACGACTAAATACTTCGTCTTTCAGAACTTGGGCTATCTTCGAGGTCGACGTGGCCCCCAATGGAAATGCTTCGATCCATCTAGTGAAAAGATCAGTCACAACCAATATATTTGTCTTTCCACACCATGTGCGTGGGTATGGACCCATCAAGTCGATGCTGACTACCTCCCATGGTGAAGCAGGTCTTCGACTTCTCATTGCTGAACTTGGTTTCTTATTCAGTGGCTTTACTCTAGCACACGTATCACACCCTTTTACATATCTGCGTATGTCATCTTGCATCCCATACCAGTAGACGCCGGTTACGAATTTGACTATACGTTTCTCTCCATCCAGGGTGTGCTGCTACATCACTGTCGTGATATCCTCTAAGAAACCCAAGTCAGCGTTCTTCGGGAACCACTGGCACTTCTTGTACCATCTGTTGACTATAGTACCAGAGGATCGCGTCAGCTTCGGTGTAATTAGCTCGTGTTCTGTCCACTCGCCGACGTAGATTACTTCTTAGTAGACTGTTACTATCTACGATGTATCTTCTGATGGCAGTCACATCACGATCTTCATTCTGCCATCGTCGAATATCATCAAGTGTGGGTGTTTCCACTTCAATTACGTTGAGGGTTATTGGCGTTTTTGCCTTCTTTCCAATCACCCACTCTGGAATGTCCTCCACTTCTTCATCTTCAGCCTTGCCCTGTGGTTGTCTGGACAAGGAGTCGGCGGCTTGATTATCTTTTCCGGGGACGTGAATTATTTCGTAATCATAGGCTCCCAATGCTAATGCCCATCTTGTCAATTTGGCTCGACTATCCTTGATTTTGTTCAGCCATTGAAGCGCTGCATGGTCCGTGTATAATTTGAAGTGTCTTCCTTCCAGATATCCTCGAAACTTCCTCAATGCCCAGATTATCGAGAGACATTCCTTTTCTGTCGTGGCGTACTTTCTTTCTGTGGGTCCAAGTTTCTTGCTGGCGTAGTTTATTATTCGTCTTGTCTTGCCATCATCTTCCATTTGGAACAATATTGCACCCAGTCCGACGTCACTAGCATCCGTATTTAAACAAAACGGCTTCTTATAATCTGGATGTGCTAGTTTCGGTGCATTTACTATTGATGACTTGAGATTTTCAAACGCCTTCTGATGCAATGTTAGCCAGCGCCACTTTATGTTTTTCTTGAGCATTTCGCTCAGATGTGCAGCTATATCTTCGTAGTTCTTTACGAAGCTCCTGTACCAACCACATAATCCCAAAAATGGTCGAAGTTGTCTTCGTGTTCTCGGTACAGGGTGATTGCTTATACCTCCGTTCTTCTCTTCCTCTCTGTCAATGCCGTCTTCGCTCAAAATATGTCCCAGGTATTTGACTTTGTTGCTGATAAGACACATTTGCTTGGTTTACAAGTTAATCCATGTTGTTCTAGTCTTTCAAGTACAAGATCCAGGTAGTGTAAATGTTCCTTGACTGATCGACTGTAGATTAGTCTGTCATCCAGGTAAACTTGGCAGAAATCTTCGATGTATCCAGATAAAACTTCGTACATTAAACTCTGGAACGTAGCTGGCACATTCTTCAATCCAAACGGTATGACGCGAAATTGATAGAGACCTCTTGGGGTGGTAAATGCTGTGTACTCTTTCGATTGCGGCTCCATCTCAATTTGCCAATAACCAGTCTGAAGATCCAATGTAGAAAATATTTTGGCTCCATTGACTTTTCTCAACATCTCTTGCAGATCTGGAATCGGAAACGCATTGCTCTTTGTGATATCATTCAATTTTCTGTAATCGACGCACAATCGAAAAGTACCATCTTTCTTCTTCGGCAATACGACGGGTGCGGCCCATGGCGATGTGGATGGTTCTATAATGCCATCGCCCTTCATCTCTTCAATCATCTCTTCTAATACTCGTTGCTTCTCATTGTTGTACGGGTATGGTCGTAATTTAATGGGGGAATTCTTCGTAATCTTGTGTGTGATCGTTTTTGTCCTTCCAACTGCCGAAAACGCTGGGATGTTGCCAAATGACATCTTTTAACTGCTCTTGGTTCTCAAGGAGTTTTATTTGTAACTCGCCCAATGCGTTGTTAATTGTTCCCACTTCTCTATGGGCTCCATCTGGTTTTCTCCATGCAATGCGGACTCTCTTATCATACCTCAAGTAAATTATACCACTCCGGTAATCGATGCTCACACCATTTTTTGTTAAAAATTCATGACCAAGTATTAAGTGGTTCCGTAGGCCAGGTACAACCATCACTTCAATATTGAACTTCATTCTTGATATCATCACATTCATGCACATTTTCCCAAGAATCTTGAAAGTATTATTGCTTGTGGCTCCACTCCCTATACTATCTCTGACAGGGTGCCATTTACCAATACTTCCTGCCAATTCTTCACTTATGAAATTGTGTGATGCTTGACTATCGATCAGTGCCAATATTGATCTACCACGCACATCAACTTCCACAGTTGGCCCATTCTGGTGTGAGTTCTTGGTCTCCATTGTTGTTAAATGAACCGGTAACTGTAGGTGTTCACGCCGATGTTGTGCGTCTTTGTGGAGGTTAATGGTCCTTTTTTCTTCAGTGCGTCTCCTGGGTCCTGTCACGGTCGCCACTTGTCGCGGTATCCTGTCTCTCTTTATCCTCAAAGGAGCGCTACCCGAACCTGCAATGATTCCGATACTCGACAAAAACAAAAAACAAATATTGGTAAAAGATATTACTAAATATTTTGTAATTGAGATAACACGCACGTTTTTGTTTAAAAAAAAGAAAAAAAAAATTAAATTAAACACAAGTTTTTACGAAATAAAAAAAAAACCTGATTTTATTGCTTAAAAAAAAATGATTATCCAATTTCTTTTTCAACAATTATTTTAATTTTTTTCACACAATGTCAAACTTTGAATTACTTGATCAAATTACTTGTACAAATACCAACTTTAACTTGATCTGGATTGAACAACAATTATATACTTTGAACTAATCAGACAATACTTGATTTCAACTTTGATACTAACAGACAATAGTCGATATTAAACTGATTTGAATCGACACTGGTCACCGGTTTATATACCCGCCATGGGTCGTTCTAGAATATGATTTTTTTTTTTTGAATAAATATTTTTTTGACAATATATTTTCGCATGGAGGCTTCTAGAATATTTTATTATATCAGCAACCATGGACGTAGTCGGAGTGTTCAGATTATTTAAAAAGTTAATTAAAAATTATACCTCTCCTTGGGTTTGGCCCATTGTCACACCCCGCTTGGTTGATATTTAACGAGCGACTTAATGAACACGGCCAGTGTGAATTCAAAATCTATACACAAATTTTATGATACATTCATTACTGTAAGCTAGCTTACTTCTGTTTATTTGTTTTACAAAAACTATCTTGTTTTTACAAAACTATTTATTTGTGATCTATTTATGTTATTTATTAAAAACATTCAATTTGTATGACTTTTGATTAAAATTAAATTATATGTAATAATTTTTTTTTCAATTTTTGATTTTTTTCAAAATAAAGTAACTTTAAATCAAAAGCATCTATTAATCTTTTTATCATTTTTCGACTTAAAAAAAAAACTTTGTTTAAGAAAAAAACAAATCGAGCTATATTATTTTCTTTTTGTACTTCTTTAAAAAAAAAACTCCTTTTTTTTCAAGGAGAAAAATATTGTTATCTAAAATATTTTCCGTAATATTTTCCTTAATATTTTTCTATTTCATAATTAAAATGTGTGTTGGATCAAAAAAATTATTCTCAATAATTTTCATTACAACATATATATATATATATATATATATATATATATATATATATATATATATATATATATATATATATATATATACATATATATATATATATATATATATATATATATATATATATATATATATATATATGTATATATATATATATATATATATATATATATAAAATTCATATTTAGCAACACATCACATTTGAGAGATGAGCACGATTTTTTAAAACTTTGTTGCTCTACGATTCGTCCATATTTCTATATATAATTATTATAAGTTAAGTGTTTAACTTTAACCCACTTCAGAAATGCTAGAAGGATGTGATTTATTGCATTTGACGGGGAATTTCTGAAACCTAAAATAAGAAACTTCCGGAAAATTTTATTTTTCCAACGAACCATACCCAAAAATGGGAAAAACCAAAAATTACATTTAAGTGTCTTAATTTAAGCCACTTCCAGAAATTTTAGAAGGATTCGGCTTTTTGCATTCGACGCAATATATCTCAAAACCTGAATGTAGATAAGAAAACTTTAATTATCCCAACGCAACAGCCGAAAAAATGGGTAAAAACAAAAAATTAGATGATTATAGTGATTTCTACAGGGTAGTTTGAACATACATAGTCAATCGATTCTGAAAATCGAATATGTCATTTAAGTTGATTGTACAATTCGATTAAAAATTTTCATCCATTATTTCGATTGTCTCAAAAAGGGTACATTTATTCAAAAGCTTATTATATATCTCTATTAATATTTTTTTTAAAAATTAAAAACACATAAGAATAAAGTTGTAAAAATTAGTTTTACAATAAATAGGTTTCTTGTCATTTTTTCTGTTTTTCAATAATTTACAGAGATATTAACGGTCGGCCGCCGCAAAATGGTGATATAATTTCCATATTAACCCCTATGATATGGGTATCAAATGAAAGGGCTTAATGAGCGAAATATAGTAAGTAAATTGACGTGATTCTAAATCGAATATGGCAGCCGCCGCAAAATGCCGATTTATAATTTCAATATTAACCCCTATGATATGGGTATCAAATGAAAGGCCTTGATGAGAGAAACACAGTAAGTAAAATGACTATTTATATTTTCCACATAAATCCCTTTGATATGGGTATCAAACGAAAGGGGTTAACGTCATTATTAATTCAATATGGCAGCCGCCGAAAAATGGCAATTTATAATTTCCACCTTAACCCCTATGATACGGGTGTTAAATGAAAGGGCTTGAGGAGTAAAACACAGTAAGTAAGCGTACATTTATCCAAATATAGCGTTTTGTGTTAAGCCTTCGACTTTGTATATTTAAGCCTTGCAAAAAGTAGTCATATCCGATCAAAAATATATATGTAAAAATGGGACGAGTTTTCGGGGAGATACTTCATATAATAGTTGCTCCTTAAAAAGTGACGATACCCCATTCAAGAGCCGAGGTATTTACAAAATAAATAGCTCGGTTTTCCCTTAGTATGTTTTTAAAATTTTATAATGCGGCTAGTTATAAAATATTTGAAACGAAAGAGAGAATAACTAGCTAAGTTATAAAATTATATTAAGAGAAAACTTACGAAATAAATTTAATCCAAATTTTTTCTTACATTTAATCAATTCACCCCTCATTAAGTTTCTTGGTAAATAGCTGACCGAGCTATTTATTTTTTAAATAGCTCGGCTCATTAATGGGATGTCATCACTTTTTAAGGAGCAACTATTATTTGAAGTATCTCCCCGAAAACTCATGCCTTTTAACATTTATGTTTTTGATCGGATTAGATATTTATTAAATAAAGTAACCAATTAGAGAAGCGCTTTATCTGAATAAAAAATGGAGGGCAATGAACGCAGCGGCAGCAGAGATGCGTGAGCGGAGCGTGCTCTCCCCACCACTATCGTAGAGCGAGTCAATCTAATGGGTTTTGAATCCGGTAAAGTTTTTATAGTAGATTTGAAAAATTTTTGAAAAAAATTTTACCATTTTTTATTCCATAAAATCTGATTGCTAGGGACCCATTTGCGGTAACCCTCTTATTATTATTTTTAACTCCAATAATTAATGACAACAATTTTTCAGTAAAAACAAGTCAATAAAAATTAAATAATTTGGGTGACTAAGTTTCTATGTAAACCAAAAGTTGATAAACATTTATTTAATGAAATTTCATAGTAAGAAATCCAATAAAAATTGAATAAATCAGTTAATTAGATTTTTCGGAAAAAAAGGCTAATTCTTTTTCCAATATTTTTCAAAACTCTACTATAATAACTGTACCGGATTTGAAACACATAAGATTGACTCGCTCTACGCTAGTGGTGGGGAGAGCTCGCCCTCCTCACGTATCTTTGCTGCCGCTGTGTTAGTTTCCCACCATTTCTTATTCCGTTAACGCGCTTCTCTAATTGGTTACTTTTTTTAATTAATATCTAATTAACGGTGAGTTAGGTGCGAAAATTTCCAAGGACTCCTCATCTCAGAATTTCATCCTCTATCCATCCTTTCAAGAAACTTCATGACTTTTGACGCACCTTGTATAAAGATGAAATAATATGTTGTCTCTGAAAAATACATTTACTACAAGAATAATCAAATTTGTGAGAGACTGATTCGGTTCAGGTAGGTTCGTTTTTTTTGAACGGGATTGTATCTAAAACAGCAACAGCATGGCATCAGTGTGAATATATTAATTCAAGAATTTTACTTTATCAACAAGAAACATCTCTTGGTAAGTTGTTGTCTTGAATCAAAAAATTTTGGAATCAAATTAACAATTTGAAAACTGTACATTTCAGAGGAACTTTTTTATAATTGCAGACTTTTTTATAATTGACTTTTTTATAATTGACTCTTGTCATACCGGTCAATGCAGTAGTACGTTCCAGTATATTAGCTGAAAGTCTTGTAGATAATGGAGCACTTTTAAGTATATCTAGAGCACGATAGGGCGACAGGTCGAGTTTAGGAGTTTTATGCCTGTGTACGTTACCGTTATATTACTTATCGTTCTTTTAGGCGAATTTTGACCCAGATATAACTTTTGACAAAAAGAGCTCCAGTGGTGAGTTTTCGAATATACACTATTTACGGAATTAAAAGACACTGTTTTTTCAATCATCATTATAGAATAAACAGTTAACTTTTTTACTTCCATTCATGTTAGAGGAGGTTTGTGGTAATCTTTCTCAGAAGCCAAGACCGAAGATCGCCTTCACGGAGGTGGAACCCACTACCTAGCAGAGCGAGTTAGCGTATTATAACGCGAAGCGGTCTTCTTTGTATATGTGAATCTACTTAGAAAGGAAAAGAGTAATGTAACGCGAAGCGTAAAGTATCGCAAAGCATAACAAACCGTGTAGCGATTTGTGCGTAGCATTCGGCTTTTTATATTTTAGCCTTGCAAAAAGTAGTAATATCCGATCAAAAAAAATGTTTTTGATCGGATTACAAGTTAGTACTGGTGATATTTATGCTTATGTAATATGAAACAACATTGTCCATATTATGAAGTTCCATATTATGAAAATTTATATTTTGACACGAGAATACTTTAGTTATATATTCTTAAAACAATATATAAATTTATTAAAGTAAATTTAAAGTAATAATAAGTAAATCTAGAGTACGGAAGTGCGCAAGGCCGAGTTTAACGGTCTTTTGGCCTTACTTACAGTGCCATTACTATAGCTTAATTTAGACGGTTTTTTCAGGTGCTGTAACTATTGAACGAAAAAAGCTACAGTGTTCAGATTTCGAATATAGATACTTTACGAAATTATAAGAAATTATATCAATCATCGTTAACGAATTAACCGTTAAAAAGTTATTTCAAAATAGAAAAATAGCAACCACACCTACAAAAAGTGGTTATGTACCTATCAATATTCTACGTTACATCCAGATATCCTGTAAAGTTGATATTTGGCATACAGGTAGATCTAGTACCCAAACCGCGGGGAAAATTCCAAAAACAATATATATATATATATATATATATATATATATATATATATATATATATATACATATATATATATATATATACATATATATATATATATATATATATATATATATATATATATATACCTAATGTGTCATCCAATCAGAAAGTACGGTCGACAAATATCAACAAATCAGATGGTGTATGCTTTATAATGTTACATTCACAAAAACGAAAATTGCAAAAATTTTTTTTTCTTATACAAATTTCTAGGTTTTTGGAATTTTTCCCTCGGTTTGGGTACTAGACCTGTATGCCAAATATCAACTTTACAGGACATCTGGAAGTAGCGTAGAATATTGATAGGTAAATATAGATAAATAAATAAATATATATATATATATATATATACATATATATATATATATATATATATATATATATATATATATATATATATATGTGTAAATTACATTATTCGAATCAATTGATTAATTTGCAGTTATTCTGCAAAAAACCGCATATTTCTAGCATGTAAAGTGGTAAATGGGATATTTTTGGAGCGTTTTTTCCATTTTCAAGGGGGTGGCGATGAAAAAATTTAAGTTTATCGAAAACCTCATTAGTTTGCAGAAATTCTCCACCAAATGCAAAAAATCCCATCTTTCTACAATGAATAGAAGTTAAAAGGGTAGCTAAGGAGGTTGTTTTCCAATTTTTTAGGAGGTAACGATGAAAAATTTTAAGTTTTTCGAATAACCTTCATAATTTATATTTATTAAGCGTCGAATGCAAAAAATCGCATCTTTCTAGCATGTATAGAAGAAATAGAGCAGTTTTGATTTTTTTCCCATTTGCGAAGGGTTGCGATGGAAAAATTTACCTTTTTTAAATAATCCTGTTATTTAAAACCTGTTCCACGTTAAATGGAAAAACCCGATCTTTCTAACATGAATAGAAGTGAAAAGGGAAATTTTAGGTGTGTTTTTCCCTTTTTGGGGGGGGAGAGGGTGCGATGTGAATAACGAAAATTTTCGAAGTATTCTGTAATTTAACTTTATTTCGGGTCGAATGTTGAAAATCCCATCTTTCAAGCATTAAAAGAGAAGCTTAAGGGGTGATTTTCCCATTTTTTAGGAGAAAGCGCTGTAAAATTTTAAGTTTCTCCAATGATCTTCTTATTTGATATCTATTTAGCGTCGAATACAAAAAATCGCAACTTTCTAGCACGTATAGAAGAAATTAGGTGGTTTTACGGGGTGTTTAACCCATTTTAGAAGGGTTGCGACGAAAAAATTTACGTTTTTAAAATAATGCTGTTATTTTAAACCTGTTACATGTCGAATGTAAAAAAACCGATCTCACTAACATGAATAGAAGTGAAAAGGGCAGTTTTAGATATGTTATTCCTATTTTCGGAGGGGTTGCGATGTAGGTAATGAAAGTTTTCTGTTAATTTGACATTATTTCGGGTCGATTGGTGAAAATCTCATGTTTTTAGCATGTATAGAACTGAAAAACTAATTTTTGGGGGTGTTTTTTCGATTTTCCGGGGGGTTGCAATGAAAAAAATTAAGTTTTTTGAATTAACTTCCTAATTTGTAGCTATTTAGCGTCGATTGCAAAAAACTGCATCTTTCTAGCATGTATAGAAGAAAAGGGTTTGTTTTAGGGGTGTTTTTCCCAATTTCGATGGGCTGTGATGGTAAAATTTACTTTTTTCAAATAATTATGTTATTTTGAACTTATTCCACGTCGAATGGAAAAAACCCGATCTTTCTATCATGAACAGAAGTAAAGGTTGTTTTAGGGATGTGTTTTTCCCATTTTCGGAGGGGTTGCGGATGTAGGTAACGAAATTTTTCAAAGTTTTCTGTTATATTGACTTTATTTTGGGTCGATTGGTGAAAAATCCATTTTTCTAGCATGTATAGAACGGAAAAACGTAATTTTGGGGGGTATTTTTCCAATTTTCAACATTGATGTCGGTTGATTAGAATTCGAGAAAAAAAAATCCCAAAATTCGCAAAACACAAAAATTTTTAATTAAAATAAAAAATCTAAAAATAACTTTATTTTTAGCGAATTTCCTCCAAAGGAAATGCCTGAAGTTAAATAAAGTTCTCCTAAGTATTCTGTCATATAAATTTTCCAGGTAAGGTGCACCATTCACAAATTTACCAATCATGTTAAATATTTCTCGAGATTGCTTACGTATTCACACTTTTTTACCCTCTTTTTCCACTGAAAATATTTAATATTATTAATATTGTCGCAGCGCCCGGTGTAGACTTAGCCACGACAAGACTTTCTTTATAAATTAAATTTAGGAACCTTGTCAATTCCTCGCAGCATTCTAAGCCCCATACTTGATATGCAAACGTGAGCAACGGAAGCATTAGGAATTTTACCATTTGGACTATTACCTTGACAGGCAACCTACTGTGTACACACCTCTTGCTTTAGCCACCATTTTTTCCATGTGCACTTTCCACTGATCATTATAGCTTATGTACGTTCCCAGATATTTGGAAACTTTCACATTCTCATTTTCTTTGCCATTATTCGCCCACGTTTCTTTCGCACTCGGCTTAGAACCTTTACTGATTATAAGTATTTTGGTTTTCTCTACATTTAAACTTAATTGCCAGGTAATGCAATATTCGTGCACACTCACTAAAGCTCTTCGCAATCCTGCTATTGCTTGTGTTAACAGAACAACGTCATCCCTGAGATCCAAAACAAGGGCTAATAGTTTCAATAGTACTCAAATTTTGGGTTAAATCATTAATAAATAAAATAAACAGAAGAGCAGATAATTGACGTCCTTGACGCAATCCTCTATCGCTGTCAAAATTTTCTGTTACTGCATTATTCTGATGCTTAATACACCACAATGCGTTAACGTTAACTGATTTGACTGCTTCAATTAATTCTATTGACATGCCCATATTATATAGTTTACTCCATTACTCTAAAACATTATTCTGTTAATGGGGTCAAAGTCGAGGAAACAGCAATATAATTTGTTACGCTTTAGTCGGATGCTTTTGTCAATAAGGAATTTAAGTACTATGATATTATCTTGCACACCCTATCCTCGCCTTAAACCTGCTTGATATTCCGTTATTATATTGTTTTCCTCAGTCCATTGCCAAATATTTTCCGCTAACATTCCCGTGTAAACCTTACTTATGTTGGGTAACAAAGTTAGACCTCTATAGTTATTGACGTCATTCATTTTGCCCTTTCCTTTATATAGATTACAAATAACACCTGTCAACCATGCCATTGAAAAATAAGCATTATGTCCGATTTTTTGAAACAGACATGTTAAAACACTTACAAAGTTCTGGTAATTACTCAGGCATAAAATGAATTTGCTCAAAATTCCATCTTTTCTAGGCTCTTTAACCTTTTTAACGTTTATCAACGACCATTCGATTTCCTCAGCAGTGTCGTTCGGATTTTCATTAGTTACACTTAGATCAGTATCTTTATACAAGTCTTTATAATGCTTAATCCAATTTATTATTGATATTTTCCCGTTGTCATATTTATTATCAGATCTTATTAGCTGCCACAATTACTTTGTATCACGTGTATCCAGTGCGTTTCTTATGTTTTCAATTCGTCTCTCATTGCAAGCATTCTTTTTATGTCTACATAGTAGCTTGTAGTAATGCTTACTATTTAAAAATTTATGCAAATTATTTGAAGTTTTCCTCCTTCTCATTTCTCCTAAGTACCTTTTCATACCTTTTAACTTAACTAGGCATTCATAATCAAACCACTCACTTTTTCCAACTTGTTTATTAAAACTCGTGTTATTTTGTTTGCAGTCAGCTAACAGATACACAAAACGTAAAATATTTTACGAGGCAACCGGATAAAAATACGGTTGCTTTAAGTTTATACCCTATTTTTATAATATCATTTTTTTGCCATCCGAAACACGGGGGTCGTTTTCGCACTTGCGAATTTAGAAAAAAGAAAAAGTTATGAGGCAACCGTTCCAAAATTGGTGAGCTTATTTACTATATGTTTAAAAAAAACTTTATGTTTTAAAAAAAATGCCATCCTGTCCTGATGGGCAGTTTCTGCGAAACAACCCTTCAAAGACGCCAAAAAACTGTTTTTTTCCTATTTTTTTACCAAAATCGAAAAAAAATAGTTAAAATTGTTTAAATCGGATGCCATTCGAAATTCTAGCTCTAATAAGTGCAAGGAATCGTGTGTATCAATACCATCCGGTTTTGATAAAATTCACCCTTATTTGCCCCCCCCCCTCAAAAATTGCTGAAAAATGCCTGAAAAATGCTAATTTAACTCTAGTAAAGTGATAGCTATAATATTAATATTATGACCAAGTATAAGAATATTAAAATTTCACATATTTCTTAGTAATACAGTACAGAAAATATTATCAGGAAATGAATTGATGTAAAATTTATTTTCTACAACTTAAGTCATGATAAGTTTTACTCATATTAGAAGATTTATTCAAAAATATATGTTACCTCTCACACAAAGCCTTACGAATCGTAAAAACATTTGTTATTAAATTTTAAATATGATTTCATCATTAAATCAAAAGGGTTATAATTTTAAAATTTTTTAAATATAATTTTAATTTAATTACTGATATGTTATTCTTTTAGCCTTTCTGGAGAAAAGCCACATTGAAAACTAGCCCAGACATTAATAGTTTCGGAGTTAATAAAATAATCATACTTAGTAAATTTTTTATAATAATATAGTTCACTTCCTTATTCTATAGTCAGGAGCGAGTGGATCCTGAAACTGAATCTTTAAAAAATTTATGTTTTGTACTTTAAACTGCA
This sequence comes from Nineta flava, assembly GCA_963920215.1. NCBI lineage: Eukaryota > Metazoa > Arthropoda > Insecta > Neuroptera > Chrysopidae > Nineta > Nineta flava. Next base: position 37,404,316 of record OY986043.1, on the reverse strand, counting down.
AAAAAATAAAAGTTTCCATTTAAAAGCTCAAAGCTAACACTAAGCCAAAATATAAATTGGGTGAACTAATTTAACACCATTAAAAATTAGACTTAATTTTTGCTTACTACTTAAGTAATATCAATTGAAAAAAACCTACATTCGTTGTAACGCAACTCTGATACGAGTGAGGGCTGAATCTGGTTAGTGCCTATCAAAACTTTTTGTAAAAAATTAAAAATGCAAATGCTTTTTTGTGCCACTGAATGACACAACATTAATGTAAAATGTTAATGTAATTAATTAAAACATTAATGTAAAATGAGGAAACTTATTTTTAATACCTGACTTTCAAAATATAAACAGTCAAAGCAGTGGATTATGCATATAGGAGTCTCATGCAATTTAGGAGCAAAGCATGGAATTATATGGGTTTTAGAAGACACCTTGAAAACGAAAACGGGAAATTGTAGCTATTGCATTCGTACCAGTATCGTACCAATCGTACCAATATGGAACCTTGTCTTACACCTCTATTTATATTATGCAGCCAATTTGAGTGGTTGCCACAGCAGCCTTTTGTATTTCGAATAATTGATTGATTAAAATTTTAATATTCGATTCAATTGCACTAATTATGGTTAAAGCTTTCAAATCCTTTTTCATAGTCAATAAAGTATGCATGTGTAAACTTTTCTGTTACATTCCAGTATTCTGTTCACAAGGAATCCCAGGATAAAAATGGGATTCATAATTTTTTTAAGAAAAATTTTGGTTACGCGACTGACTAGACTTATCATTTTATACTATTGACATTTTTGTGAGATATTTTTCTTTGCAATTGGGATAAAGATGGATTTGGTAAAGTTCTGCGACAGATTTCCAGATCTTCTTAGAATAAGAGGTAAGTGTTAAAATACAAAGCAGATTTTCTTTTTTAGCTATTGTTTTATTAGCCAGTGAAAATTCCTCTTCTAGGATTTGATGGTAATAATCATTTTTCCCACTTCGATCCTTTGTGATTGCCTTTGCCAGCGTCCGTATTTCTAACTAAATGTTGAATATATTTTTCTAATACCTTTTCTCTCAATTTGTTCCTGGTACGACTTGGTTATTTTTAAGGGAAATAGGGCGTAAAATTATACATGAAGCAAGAAAATTCGTATTTATAGTTATGCATGGTGTTGAGATATTTGTATTATACAATTGGATTGATATAAAGTTAGGTATGCAAATTTTTATTTAGCTCATGTATTAGAAATTAAAAAAATGTGTATAACAAATTTTTTAGAAAGTAAATTCGCTAATGAGATTTGTATTCTTAAATATGTATCTAAGGCTATTATTAAAATAATAATAATAATAGCATTTTAAACCCTTAATATTTTTCATACGTGTTTCCAAGCTTTTCGGTACAAACCTGGTTCAATGTTTGCCTGCATATTTAGAAAATTCAACTGTCCATATTCTTTTTTGCCCCCCTTTACTAAATTTTTATTGCTTATCGGATACTACGTAACTTTTTGAACTACCGATCTTCAGAGGATCTCGAAAGGTGTATTGCCCATGACAGATTTTAGAAATAAAAACTGCACCTCTTATTAACGATTTTTGATGAATGACTTGACTCTTTACTTTATCTCTTACGATCTTTCCATGTTTGAAAGCCGTACGGTAAGACCGGAGAAATGTACCTATGCGTCAAAACTTTAGCTTTAGTTCTCGTTGCAATTATACTTTTAAGAATTTCTCTTAAGCTTCAAAACTTTTTCCATGCTAACGTACATCTTCTTTTTACCTATTTTGTCTCGTTAAATAATCGATCGGGTAGTTTTCGTTTATTATTGGTATTTGTTCTGTGGTGGTTATGATAGAGGTTTTAGATAAATGAATTGACAGACCAGCTTCTTTTGCAACACTCTCTAGATCTTGAATCATTTTATTTAGAACCATATATCATTTAGTATCATATTTGTTCTTATGATATTTGCTGTGATTTAGTGAGCCAAATCCTTTATTGAAACCAATAAAGGTTATGTATGTTGTTATGTTGAACTAATTTGATTTTTCAATGATTTGAATAATTGTGTGTATATCGTCTAGACCTAGTGTCTATTTATGTATGCTGCTTGTTCTACAGATTGGTAAGAAGTTAGAATAAATGATATTTTGTTTTTGGATTGCCTTTGTAAAGACTCGGTATAATGTTGATGTGAGACTGATGTGTCGATAATTATTTATATAGTTTCGATACCTACCTTTTTTAAAAAGCAGAATAATTTTGTAAGGGTGCATTCGTCTTGGATGCTCACACGCTTTCTGCGCGCTCAATTGTCGTTTTCAGCGTTCGACTTGGCGCTGTGAGTGTCAAAAAATTACACTTGCGGCTGAGTTCATGGGGTAGATCTCGTGCTCACAGACGCTTATTCCACAGAGGTAGGGCAGCAAAAGCGTGAGCGCCAAATCTTACTATTTATCAAGACGAATGCAACGTGAGCGTAAGCTAACCAAACTTTTGTCATATTTATTTACTTAAAATTAAAATCGTTGGCAAATGAGTAAAAATGGCCTACTATTTACCCAGATTATTTAAGATCGATTTAAATGAATCTGGTAAAACGTATACAATTTCTGTTAATTCCGGCGAAATAAAACGTTTAGAAACAGGTATGTATTTTGTTGTATTAATCTATCTTAATAATTAAAAATGTCTATATTTTTCTATTATGTTGGTTTGAGGATCAAGTTGTGTTTCTGGAGACTGGAAATATAATTTAGCTAGAAATTCTACCCTTTCCACACTTTAATTAAGAGTGAATAAATTTATTCCTTCAATTTGAATGCTATAAAAAAAAGAGGGTCCTATTTTTTGGGTAAAATATGTTTTATTTCTTTCAGACGTTAATTTCTTAAATTTTAAACTATCGGAGGCTAAAGTGGTAGGTTCTATAGCGGTAGGTTCAAAGCTCAAAAGACTGAGGATGCTCTGCAGTTTAAAAAAGAGCTTTAGATTTATTGGAAAAGCTTGTTAACTCTGAAAAAAAAATTAACTTGATTCAATTTTATTAGTAAAACTATTTGTTGCATGTATAAGATAAAAGTTGTTTACTAGTTTTTGTATTGAATATTATATTGAATATTGAATATTTTTGTATTGAATAATTAGAAGAATGTTACTATAAAATAAATTTTTTTTTCATTTTAGAAATTCGCGCAAGTGATTTTGTACAATTTTTATTGATAAAAAACTTTAATTACAATTTTTAAAACAAAAAAATAATCAATCTTATTCGATTGAAAATATCAATTATTAGTTATAAAAATTTACAATAATTATATTTAAATATTTTTAGAAGTTTATTGTGAATAAACTTCGTTGATACAAACTGACGCTCACAACGTCCAAGACGAACGATATTTTCAAATCGATTCTAAGCGTTCGTAGGCCAACATGAACACCAATAATTTGTGCTTATAAGCGTGAGCGCTCAAAGCGTGTGAGCGTCCAAAACGAATGCACCCTCTGTGTTTCAATCGTTTGATCATTCTTCGAATTAAATTATCTTATTGGATATTTTTTTTGTAATGGTTTTGATAACTTTTCTGTTCCGTATTTGAGTTGTAGATTGGTGATACTAAACTATCGATTCCTGATGAAGTATCAGTTTTTAAGTTCTTCAAAACATTATAGTCCTCATCAGTTACCAAAGCAAGTACCTTTAAATCTTTATTACTAATTGGCATTATTTCAATGTCATTTTCTGTTACTCAGGGTTTGTATATTTTTGGGGAAGTATTTTTTAAGAATAACGCACAGTGACATTACAATTCGTGCAACAACACGATAATATATCAGTATCAGAAACATTGATATATTCGTACTTACATATTTTTTATTTAATTTGAGTGATGCATCATTCAGTAAAAAATTTGAATTTAGTGTGCCAATATCTTCCGTTTATCAAACAATTTTGTACGAAACATCTTACCATATATATAAATACCACACCAACCATTTATTCTAATAATTTGTAAAATACCGATTGTAGTTTTACTTTTCACATAATTTAAACATTACATAATAAACACAAATATTAATTTTAAAAAATTCGGAAAAAATTTAATTATTCACTAAAAACTGGTTTCAATTATAGATTTATTTTTTAATATAATTTATGTATTTTGCATAAATTATAATGATTGTAGTATAACAGCTATTGTTCGCATGCGGAAATGACATTATTATATGGTGATGATACTGGATTGTCACCGAGTGACATTGACAATGATAACTTTTTACTCGGCTCTAAGATGAGTTCCTAAAAAACTATAGTTCAAGACAAATTATGTAGATGTGTGTTTATGTTTCAATTAGATAGACATTATAAGATAGAGTTAGTAGAAAGTCTATCTCTGAAGTTTTTTACGTTCTGTACGTATCTCACACACTAAAACAGTTCCTTTTTTAAGCATGCAATAGCAATAATTGGGACATTTGTGATAGGAGAATATTTGAGATATACATACACATATATTAATATGTGCTATGAAACACAAAAGTAGCCCTCATTTTTCTAAATTTTTTAGTTGTACCATATTCGGTTTTTGGGAAAATGTTTTGAATAATATTTATTAGTATACTTGTAGTGAACAACTTTTATTCGCAGTTTTTTTTCAAAAACCGAATGAGTACGGCACAAATCATTTTAAAAAATGACTACTACTTTTGTAGCATTTCCACATGTTATATTAAGACACAGTTTTGCTGGAACACTGTGTAACAAGGCTAGATGCGCAGAATGAACTGTCATACACAGAACATGGCTACGATTCTTAAACAGACGACTATCCGTTCAACACCTTAAATGCATATTAAATTAAGCCTAATTAATAATTAAATATTGCTTTCATTATCTAATCCGTTAAAATAGAATCCTTAAAACATGGTGTCATTCTTTAATTAATTTCGTTAAATATTTTGTACGAATCTGACAGTTAAAATTTCAGTTCCTCGTATTGTTTGTGGTTAGTTTACTTTAAAAAAAAATAATTTTTTTTTACAAACGTTAATTGTTAAAAACAGTTAAAGATTCCATAATGGGTGAACAGTTAGGAAACTTTTTAGGATTACAAATACAAAATATGCGATTAATGAATACTCAGTTACAAGAGTTACAGAATCAAGTTGAAATTCTATCAACCGCTCAGGCTCAACCCGTTAAAACATCGGCCGCTAGTGCTATGCAAAATAAATCGGCCGCTGGTCCCGTTGCCAAAAGCATTGATGACTGTGACTAAGGCGACACTTTTAATCTCGTCAAGTCGAATTGGAATATTTATGTGAACGTAACAGGTATGGATAAATGATCAGCTGATCAAGAAGCTCAAAAGGTAAACATCTTATTGTCTGTTATCGGGGATGTTGCCAAAATGAAATTTAATAATTTTGGTTTAACCGAAGATGATAAAGCTAGTTGTGATAAAATTTTGAAAGTTATTGAAAATAAAATTATGGTAAAGAAGCATCCAATGTATGAACGCTACCAATTTGATAGTTGTAATCAGTTGGTTAATGAATAGCTTATAAAAATTTTAGACTCATGTGATTTCGATAAAATTAAAATTGAAGATATTAAAGTTTCATGCTTCGGGATAGGATCGCTCTTGGTATTTGCGATCAAACTTTGAAAAAGAAATTTCTTGAAGATCCAAACAAGCTTAATTTAGACGAGGTTATTCGTTGCTGTAAAGTAAGTGAAGTTACGGAGGATATATTTAAGCACATGAAGAAACACCTGTTAATAAAATTGTTAAAAATGATTATAATAACCAAAATAAGGTATCTGGATTGAAAAAAGGTAAATTTTGTAATAAGAAACATGAGTTTAAACATAATGTTTGTCCCGCATTCAAACATAAATTTGTTGTTTGCTGTAAAACAGAACATTATGAGGTTTCTTGTTACAAAAGTAAGAAATCCGAGCATAGTTTTAAAAACTTTGGTAAGTCACAACGTTAGAGGCCTGAAAATGTAAACGAGGTTTCGGTTGATGGTCCCTCTCAGGATTATCGGGATCAGGTAATATTCAAAATTATTAATAATTCAGGTAAATAGGAGGTACGATCCAAGCTGATTTAAAACTTAAAATAAACAATATATGGAAAAATGTTAAATGCGATCTAGACACGGGTGCTAATGTTTGTTTAATGGGGCATCTATTTTTGTGTCAGTTATTTAATAATGCTAGTATTAAGCTGAAAGATTATAACATTAAGCTGGCTAGTTTTAGCGGAACGAACATCAAAGTTTTGGGTCAGTTTGAAATTGCGTGTCTTCAAAAGGAAAAGTCAAGTTGATGTAAACCATGAACCGTTATTATCTGCGAAGCCATGTACTGCGTTAGGTCTTGTAAAATTTTGCAATGAGGTCTCTACGTCAATTCAAATCAACATCTAGACACTTATCGCGCTGAGGCCAATAAAATTATAGAAGTCTACGTAGAGGTTTTCGAAAGATATGGGGCACTTCCGGGTAATGCCTAATTAGAAATGGATCACAATGTTAAGCCTAGTATACAAGCTTCTCGACATATACCCGTTTGTTTCACAGCTGAAGTTGAAGTTGGAACTTGACAGCTATGTCATGTCGGGGATTATTACTTTAGACGAACAGCATACGAAGTGGATTAAAAATATCATTTTTCTAAAAAAAGGTGATTCGTTCAAGATTTGCTTAAATCCGATTCCCTTGAATAAAGCCTGGAAACGTCCAAACTTTCAGTTCACAACTATCGACGAAATTCTTCCCGAACTAGGAAAAGCAAAGGTTTTTTCCACAGTTGACGCTACAAAAGGTTTCTGGCAGCTAAGTTTAGAGGAAGGTAGAAGTAAGCTCACTTGATTTTGGACGCCATTTGGTCGTTACAGGTGGAATAAGTTACTCTTTGGGTTATCTTCAAGTCCAAAAATATTTCAGATGAAAATGCAGGAAATCACTCAAGATTTGAAAGGCGTTGAAGTTTTGGCCGATGATTTCTTAGTTTTTGGTTTAGGTGACGATCTCGTGCAAGCTCACGACGATCATAATATGAACTTAAAATTCTTACTAGAAAGGCTAAAATCGTTAACTTTTTTACTTAATAAATCAAAATTAGCTCTATTTAAGAATTCGGTAAAGTTACACGGGTTTGTTCTGACCAGTGAGGGTCTAAAGCCAGATATATCGAAGGTAGAAGCTATAAAAAATATGCCACAACCTACTTGTAACCAAGATTTGCAGAGACTTCTTGAGATGATCACATATTTGAGTCGCTTTCTTAAGCTGATTGGCATTGGAGTGCAGAAGAACTTCAATAATTTAATAAAATTAAAGCTATGGTTGCAGACATAAATACTCTTAAATAGTTCAGCTTATATAATCCAGTAGTCATGGAATGTGACTCAAGCTCAACTGAATTAGGGGTAGTCTTATACCAAAATGATCATGGTCGTTGCGTATAATTCATATACGCTCACAAAAGCAGAGCGAAACTACGCTATGATGGAAAAAGAATTATTAGCAGTTGCTTTTGGATGCGTTAGGTTTGACCAGTTTCTAGTTGGAAATATCCAGGCTAGTGTAAAATGGCCAACAATGGCTTGTGGTCCCTCAAGCCGTTGTTGGCCATTTTTAAAAAGCCACTGCTAAATGCTCCAAAACGTTTGCAACTGATGCTTAAGATTCTTCAAAAATTCAACATAAATCTTTTGTTTGTAAACGGTAAGGAAAACATTATGGTTGACGCGCTGTCACGCGCATCAGTCAATATGTAAGATATAAACTTTGGGAACGAAATGAATAGGTCACATGTTTATTTTGTTAAGTTTTCCGGCTTTTAGTGCAGTAGAAAAGCTAAATATAGCTAGCACAGTTAAAATAGATGACAGAATGCTCGAAAATATTAAAGAAGAAACTAAAAAGGATTGTAGTGTACTAAAGCTAATAGACACTTTTAGTAGCGGATGGCCTAAATACATTCGTGAGGTACCTGATGAAGTCCAAATATATTTCAAGTTTATAAACTAGCTCACAGTTCAAAATGGCCAAATTTCAGGAACAGTAGAATTTTAATTCCTTTTTCTCTACGCAAGACAATGATTGATAGAATTCACATCGCTCATGGCGAAATTGAAAGTTTCATAAAATTAGCTAGAAATAATATTTTCTGGCCAGGAATTCCACACAACTCGCAGAAAGAGGTTCAGAATGCTCGATTTGTGCGTGAAATTCCATTATATGCTTGGCAAATCTTGTCTGTGGACATTTTGTTTGTAAAGCCTCAGGGTAAGCAATGCAGAGTTTTTATAATTGCAGATCATTATTATGATTACTTTGACGTATATTTTCTTAAAGACGTGACTCCAAATCGGTTATCAAATCAATGAAAATAAACTTTAGTCATTTCGGAATGCCTGAGATTGTCTGTTCTGACAATGGCACGCATTTTGTTAATCGTACTATGCAAATTTTTCAGAAAAATTTAAATTTCAGCATGTCACTTCTTCCCCATACCATACCAATAAGTTAGGTTCTAGCCCGGTACAGCGATTAATGTCTAGATGTTCGAGGACGAGTTTACCTGGTGCAGTTTCACATTACGGACCGAAAGTGATCGAGAATGTTACTAAAATAATCGCAGAAAATCGAAGGCAAGGGATCTTCTACAATTGTCAGTTGGACAAAGTGTGAGAGTGCAATTGAGACTTGATACCAATAAACTTTGGTAGCCTGGATCCGTGAAAGAAGCTCTATAATTCTCGGAGGTTAATGAGGCTCTATATCGACGCGATCGAAGTCATATTAGGGACTTTGAAGAAAACCCGAAAACGGAATCGAAGTCATATCCCAATGAGGTTTTGAATACACAGTCCTTATTAAAGAAAAAGATTCGATCCCTGCAATAAATGTCAACAAAGAGGCCCAAAGCGATGAAATAATTCCTATCGCCGAATCTACATTATATATCACTCGGACACCACCCCGACCTAAAAGGAATAGACTCCGACAAGGTTTAAAGATTATTTAATTTAGTTATGTTTGTTATTTTAATTCTTTATTCAGAATATTGTTCATTTTTTTTACATTGTATTAAAAAAAAATAAAAATATTGCTAATTGTTATTGTATAAAGAAAAGAGCATGTGTAGTCCAGTTAAGATCTACATCCGTGCTTAAAAAGGTCCGGTCGTTCTGAATTTTTTATATGTTGTTAGGACCTAAACCAATATTAAAAAACCAGATTTGCAATTTCCAAAGTGTTGTGCTAGCGGCGGTGTACCCAAAAAACCATGAAATTTTCTGACTTTTTTCAGTTTTTGCTCAATATCTCAGTGAAGGAAGGGTCTGACCGGTATAGTCATTCTATACACTTTTAAAGTAGACTAAATTTTCAAAAATTTAACATCAAAACAAGCTCTATACAGCTATTGGTTTCCAAGATACAGTTCTTTGAATATAGGCCATTTTTTCCAAAAAGTGAAATTTTTTCGAAATGGTCACTTATTTCGTAAAATATCTTCTAAAACACGCATCCCACGTCAAATATTATATATAATAAACTTGTAGTAAATTTAATTAACTTTCATTTGAGATCAGACTGGTACCTGTATGCCCAGCGGTTCTCTCAAAAACGGCATAAGTTTATAACCAAAAACAGTCATAAGTTAACCAGCGCAGATAACCATCGCAGCGCACATATATATCAGATGTTTGTATCCATATTTTCGGTAAAGTAGGTACCAATTCCAATCAGAAGGATGGAAACAAAAGATCGAGGTCGTACAGCAGTTATCAGAACATGAGAAAATGACACACACTTCTTCTTCCATGCTTCAAGGGGCCACGCTTGTTTTTGAGAACAACAGTCTCAAAAAATAGCTGTACTGAGTGTCCCTTTGTTGGAGCCCATCTCCAGTATGACTATTTCATCGACAAAACGTTTTTGGAGGTGAGTTTTCGTTGTTCTCACATCAGGGATACAACCACCCTTAATTTGCTGCAGAAGGTGTGATAAAGAAAACTGACATTCATCACTGTTTTCCAGCAGGTAATCGTACACACAATCTATCGCTTCTTCAGTATTACTGGTTAGACGATACCCTCCCTTATTCCTAGTAGCAGGTGTTAATCTAAACAGGCTCCTGTAGCACAATCTGTGGTACGCCCCGTCTGCAGCAACCAGGTCGTCAATGGCGAGGAGGCGCTCCGATTGTGCTACAGGAGCCTGTTTAGATTACCACTTGCTACTGGGAATAATGATCATAATAATAATAATAATAATTTATTAGACCAGAAATGATGTACAAATGTAATACATATTGGTTCATCATATATTCCTAACATTATAGGTTGTTAGAAAAATATTCATCCACATTATATGGACAATGATCGAGCAGTAAATTCTTGCAGGCGGTTTCAAACTTCCTTTGGTTACATTCAAGCTTTATATGAGATGGTAACTTGTTGAAAAATTTTAAGCGATTGTAAGATGGACCATGTTCGAAGACATTTAAGTTATGCTTGGGTACTCTTAAGTCGCTACTATGTCTTGTATAATACGTGTGATTAAAGTTATTTTGATCTACCGTATAAATATTCTTCTTTATGTGGGCGATACAATGGAGAATGTATATACTGAAGAGCGTCAAGATTCTCAGATCCTTAAAATATTGTCTACAGGGAGTTTGCTGGCCAACACCAACAATTACTCGTAATATTTTCTTTTGCTTTATGAAAATTTGTGTTGATTGAGAGGAAGACCCCCATAACAAAATTCCATATTTAAGTCTGCTATAAACCAATGAATATTATACCATAGCTAGTGTTTTTTGACTTAGATTCTCTCTTAAATTTCTAAAAAGAAAAGAGTGGTCGTGGAATAAAAGACGGTATCCTCCTGCCAGTAATACTGAAGCGATGGATTGTATGTACGATTACCTGTTGGAAAACAGTGATGAATGTCAGTTTTCTTTATCACACCTTCTGCAGCAAATTAAGGGTGGTTGTATCCCTGATGTGAGAACAACGAAAACTCACCCCCAAAAACGTTTTGTCGATGAAATAGTCATACTGGAGATGGGCTCCAACAAAGGGACACTCAGTACAGCTATTTTTTGAGACTGTTGTTCTCAAAAACAAGCGTGGCCCCTTGAAGCATGGAAGAAGAAGTGTATGTCATTTTCTCATGTTCTGATAACTGCTGTACGACCTCGATCTTTTGTTTCCATCCTTTTGATTGGAATTGGTACTTACTTTTACCGAAAATATGGATACAAACATCTGATATATATGTGCGCTGCGATGGTTATCTGCGCTGGTTAACTTATGACTGTTTTTGGTTATCTGCCGTTTTTGAGAGAACCGCTGGGCATACAGGTACCAGTCTGATCTCAAATGAAAGCTAATTAAATTTACTACAAGTTTGTTATATATAATATTTGACGTGGGATGCGTATTTTAGAAGATATTTTACGAAATAAGTAACCATTTCGAAAAAATTTCACTTTTTGGAAAAAATGGCCTATTTTCTAAAAACTGTATCTTGGGAACCAATAGCTGTATAGAGCTTGTTTTGATGTTAAATTGTTGAAAATTTAGTCTACTTTAAAAGTGTATAGAATGACTATACCGGTCAGACCCTTCCTTCACTGAGATATTGAGCAAAAACTGAAAAAAGTTCGAAAATTTCATGGTTTTTTGGGTACACCGCCGCTAGCACAACACTTTGGAAATTGCAAATCTGGTTTTTTAATATTGGTTTAGGTCCTAACAACATATAAAAAATTCAGAACGACCGGACCTTTTGCAAGCACGACCGCCTTTTCATGTTTAACTTTACTGAACTAGTGATGGAGCCACAAATGATACTGTGGCTCTAATTAACACCTGATACAATGTTAATTTGATTACTCTATTATTTTTTAATTCCAAACGTTTTTGTTTTTCTATACAATGTAGTATAGAATGACAATCAACATTTAACACTTAATTTGATAAACAAAAAACTAACCACGAAGTTCATAAAAATACTAAGGTGAAAAAAGTATACATATGGGCGAATCGTGCCTCGAACCTCTTGCAAACGAGGTAAGCGCTTTGTCAATTCGGCCACCAGCTGCACAAGTACCTACGTGGACCAAACAGACAGAAACTTCGAAACTCCAAAAGATGAACACCTTGGGTCCCGTAGACTTCCACCAATGCAAACACCTATTTAAAACTGATCATAAACCAAATAAAAATTTGGAAATATTGGTATGAATCAATAAAATGCCAGTTTTCAACTTCAAAATCAACAAACTACACAAGCGTCTACGAGGCCCAGGCAGAGTGTGAGTAATGAAATGGGAAATAAAATACAATTATTTTTGAGTGTTTAAATGTTTGTCATTTAAAAGCTTTTTGCGTTTTGAAGCGCTATTGTGAAGTAAAAGTACAAGTAATTTTTTTTTCTTTCAAATTTTTCTGAAAAAACTTTTAACTCGGCCTGTCGCACTACCGTGCTCTAGACAACGCTGCCCCCAGTGTATCTCAAAAAGTGTCACTGAGAAAACTTACGAATGTCGATAATAAGGTATAGATATTTTGGAAAATTATTCATTTAATTTTAATTTTTGTATTTTTACAGCACAAGCTACACTTGCACATGATCGAATGTGTTGGGTGATTTTACTCGTAATACAACTCACCAACACAATATATTTATAGAATTGGAATTAGAAGAACGATTTCTTGTCACATAACATTTTTTAAACAATTTATTTTTGAATTTCCATGCTCCGTGAAAGTTATAACCGCGGATAAAAGTTGCTCAGAAAAAATTTTTAAAAAAAATTGTTTTTACATAATGCTTTTTGGTTGAGAGTTTTATTTACATCATAAAATAAAGAGGTACAAAAATAATATTAAATTACAAATAAAAACACATAATTGTATTTTATTCATTATGATAAGAGTTACCAAACAGAACTGCTTTGTCCCCACCCACTGTTACCTAAGCTTGACCAACCACTTCCACCAAGTGATGAATAACTTAAACCACTTGGTGATCCAGCAGCATATGCCCCACTTAAATCTAAACCACTGCTGCCTAAACTGCCAACAGATAAACTACTGCCTCCAAGATTTGAATAGCTTAATCCACTTAAACCAGATGATAATCCAGTAGAACTATATGATGATAACCCACCAACGTTATATGAAAGACTAGATGAAGCTGTATTCGCTACAGATCCCCCAACTGCTTTATTGACGTAATATACTTTAGCATCTTTCAAAGGAACATAATAGAATTTTTCACTCTGAATCGATGGTACTTGGTATGTTATTTGGGCTGTGGCTGGTTCTTGAGTAACAACATTCTTCTTTACATATTGGTATGTTGTGACAGGCACAGCATACTCAAGAGTTTTCACCGAAGGTTTTGTATAGTGCACTGTTTGTACATTTGTGGTGGTTGATGGAGCGGTGTAAGTTGGTGCTTCAAGGTATGTATTCGATGGAATTGGTACACCATATGATGTGGACAAAGGCGACGCTGATAATGTTGATGGAGCTTCATATAAATGATCACCTAGATGTGATGCAGTAACACATCCGACCAAAACAATGACTACCTGTAGAAATTTAATTTTATAGTATTTAAATTATTTTTCAAAATATCTCGAAATTACAACATGCAAATAGCTGGATTAGAGTCGCAGCAATGGGAGGAAATGACTCGGGCCTCCATTAACCACACATTGGAATATGTCTTAAAATTATTCTGGATATTTATTTATATGGTTTAGTTGGATATTTATTTGTGTTTAATAATATGTTATAATAATAAAAAGACAAATTAAAACCGCTTTTTTTCGAGACCAAGATTCAAGATAGCAGTTGATGCTAACACTTTTGTTTATATGGGAACATCTCTACACTGAAAGTAATAATAAAAAGATAATTTTTAATACACGACACCGAAATGATTTGCATTTCATAAATTTCATACTAGTTTACTTTTAAAACGAAACTAGGTATCGGATTTAAGACTTATACTTATTGTTGTCTAAAATGTGGATTCAAATTGGTTAAATAACCTATTTATCCCTATCGCCACCTATTAATTTCTTTTCGAAAGTAGTAAGAAGTAGAACGAAAGTTTAAAGAACAAAAGGTTCGAAGTTGTTTCGAAGTTGTTTCGAATTTTTTTGTAACTTAATGGCTTTGTTACAAAGCAATTGTAGAACGAAAGTAACACATACTTTACTATGTCTAAAATATGAATAATGCTAATAAAGATTATTAAAACAATCAAAGAGAACACTAGGTTTTTTGAAATTACATTTCAAATTTTGCCCCTATTCCTAGAACATTTGTTTGTATTTTATAAATACGTATTTCGACTACAATGTTGTCATCATCAGTATGAATTTGCTAATCGTAACTATCTCTGAATCCATATCCCAGAGATAGTTACGATTAGCTAATTCATACTGATGATGACTACATCGAAATACGTATTTATAAAATACAAACAAATGTTCTAGGAATAGGGGCAAAATTTGAAATGTAATGAATAATACTAATCAGACATTTCAATTCGATTGATACAGAGCCCATTTCTCAAACAAATGTTTTGGGCAAACAATTTTGGTAATTTTATTTAAAAAATATTTGCATTACGTAGTTTTCACAAACATTGACTGTAGCAAAACAATCAAGCAAATTACCTCATTCAGCAAAGAAAAAGTTTGGGTATGTAAATTTACCCGGCCTAACTAATAAAATTATTATATTTTATTTAAATCAAATGTTTCTGATGTACAAATTAATCGAATTTGTGATAGTTTTAGTAGTTCTTAATGTTAAAAATTAATAAAGCATAAGAAAAGTATACTTACGAATAATTTTGCAACCATTTTAATACGCACTATTTAATGATCAATCAACTCAAGGAAGTAAGTAATGGATAAATGACAACTAAAATGATGAGAAGATCTATTTATATAAGGAAATTTTTTGGCAAAGAATGTTGTTTAAATTGTTTAAATAATGTAATAAATTAAAAACCCGGATACTGATTAGTTGTCAACTAAAACGCTTATATTATTTTTTGTATATATGTTACTACACTACTCTATTTGCTGTTTTTACAAAATGTATAATATAAAATATATAAAGGAACCGAAAAATCCCATTGACTTTTTTCAAATTATTTTTCATAAAAACATTGATAATGGATAAAATCCTCAAGTATAATTTATGTTAAGTAACTGTAGTAATAAGTCGATATTTATTTTAAGTAAAAAGATTTTTAAAAACAAGGAATATGTTTTTTAAATACCAAGTATTCAATAATTTTAATATAATTCTAGTAATATGGGCGACCTATTAGAATATTTTTCATGATAATTATGGTTTGTATCAAAGTATTTTTAGTAATTTCTAAAATTTAAAATCTCCTATACACGAATTAACTTATTTGAAACGCGAGTTAAGTAAGTTTTTTTTTTTTAATTGACAAACTGCCATCGTTGGGAATCGAACCCGCAACCTCCCAGTTCCAAATAGAGCGTCGTTGACCGCACGGCGCGGCAAAACTTACATTGCGACCAGAAAAGGCGATTTTTAATTGTCTGAAGAAAATTGACCATTCTGCGTTCCCTTTTTCTTCTTTGTTTCATGATTCCAGTCAAAACTACACTTTCAATACTATGAACTAATGATGCATGCGCTAGTTGGAATATTTTAACATTTGTTATTTTTGTTGTCCATGCAATTTATAAAGTTTTACGCCAAAACCACATTTTTGCTGCCTCAATTTTTTCCACATCGCGATACCCATTGCCTAACTTTCTACACTATATAGCATTGTTGACCACATAACATTTAAATATTCTAGATTTGGTTTTTAAGCTTATATTTTATTATTAAACATCACCTTTAGTTTTTTAAAGTTAATTTTCGCGAGATGAATTCTGTTTTTTATTTCGACATCACATTCGCCGTCCTCTGTTAAAATCACACCTAAGTATTTAGCTTGGTCTTTATTTTTTTTTATGTTTATTATACATAGCGAACTGAATAGTTCATTATGTATCATAAACTTTAGTTTATCACAATAAGGCATTCACTTTTGTCTGTATTAATTTTTAAACCTAAAAATTCACTTTCTTGTACTCATCATATTTTGTAATTCTGTTGGGTCGTCGCTCATTACTACCGCATCAACATATCTCATATTTTTGATATTCACCAGCAATAGTGATACCTCGCATGCTGTATATACTATCAAGGATTGTTTGGCTCTATAGTAGTGTTACCTACTCTACCTTGAAAAAACAATCTATCAATTTGGGATCTTAATCGTTTACCCCCCCCCCTTCCAGTTAAAATGAGTGGAAATGTTTGGGAAAGACCACAGGAAGTGATTCCAGGGAGGAAAAAGTCCTTTTTGTCCTTGAAATCCTTAACCCAACCCAACCCAACCCTCTCAATTTACTATTGTAAAAAAATTTTTTTTTCGTAAAAATCTCTTAGAATAAAAAACAAGTTACTACACATGCTGTCAAACAGACATTTTATTTACTTTTTATGTGTATTGGCAGCATTAGGGTGGATCCACACTATAATGCCGATCACGGTTCGTTCTCGGTCTGATCGATTATATGTGTGTGTTCCGAAATATAACCAGTACACTGGCCAGTGCTCATGACGTCATGAGTCGACGCCAAACTGTTGATCTGTTCCGAAGTATACTGGCCAGTGCGGTTGTTAGTGTACAACTGCGGTTGTTAGTGGACTCATGACGTCATGAGCACTGGCCAGTGTACTGGTTATATTTCGGAACACACACATATAATCGATCAGACCGAGAACGAACCGTGATCGGCATTATAGTGTAGATCCACCCTAATGCTGCCAACACACATAAAAAGTAAATAAAATGTCTGTTTGACAGCATGTGTAGTAACTTGTTTTTTATTCTAAGAGATTTTTACGAAAAAAAAATTTTTTTACAATAGTAAATTGAGAGGGTTGGGTTGGGTTGGTTTAAGGATTTCAAGGACAAAAAGGACTTTTTCCTCCCTAGAATCGCTTCCTGTGGTCTTTCCCAAACATTTCCAGTCATTTTAACTGGAAGAGGGGGGGGGGGGTAAACGATTAAGATCCCAAATTGATTGATTCAATATTTCAATTAGGTATGGGAATTAAGACATTTCAGCATTGTAGGGAGACAGTAAATATCAAAACACAATAATATGCAATTTGTTATGCTTTTCATTTGATTGTGTGAGTAATCATCACACACAATTTTATTTTGGTAGCAACACAATAATTGTTGAAATAATTATTGCTTACAAAGGTACATTAATTATTCTGAAAATAAAAGCGTTAATTCTGTTAAAATGAATTTAGAAACTAAAAAACTCGATAAATTACAAATAAACCATGTACAAAATAAATATTAAAAATTACAAGATTCAAAAATTCCACCTTCTTTTTCTGAACAAAATCCTAGCCTATCCCACCTTTTTAATTCCTCAATTTTCTACGCAAGTTTTTCTTTTTGTGGGTGGCGTTTTCTACAGTCATTTACACAACAGCAATTATCAAATGTGTCAACGATGTTGCGAATTGTCTGAAGGCAAGATGAAGGTCGGTTCAGGAAATTGAGTCCAAACATTGCCACACATTCTGCTGGAGAATTCCCACCGTAAAACCATTTAATAACCTGAACTTTTTCTTGAGGCGTGAAAACAATCATTACGGTATTGTAAAAATGAATCAAATCAACTAAAATAAAATTTAAACAAAAATTGTTGTTAAAATTATTCTAACGTTTTTTATTTTTCAAGAAGAAATATTAGTGTGAGAATTAATTTTACATGGGTGATAAAACAAAAACTGGATTGAGTTGTGTAAAGCACTACAAATATCATTACAACGTTGCACAATTTTGTCTTTTCATTATATATCATATACTGCATATAACTAACAGAATTCTTGATGACCTGCATAAAGGCCCAAATAGACGCAGAACATGGTTGCAGCAACATTGAACAGCAACTAGCTTGTTGCTCTGTGTGTGGGGTGGTTGCAGCAACAAAAAACATACTTTTTGTTGCTGCAACCACTCCACACACAGAGCAACAAGCTAGTTGCTGTTCAATGTTGCTGCAACCATGTTCTGCGTCTATTTGGGCCATAATAGACTGGCTATTCTTTTTATTTGCTTGTCTCACCAGTACACTACGGTGGCACGCCAGTACAATATGGCATCGGATTCATGATGTCATGAGCACTGGCCAGTATACTGAGTTATATTTCGGAACACACACATTTATATTGTTATTCTCGATTCAATCAAAACTTGAATATTACGGATAGTATGAATGCACACATTACTTGATAATAGTTTATAAGACCGAGATCGAACTAAGAACGAACCGTGATCGGTATAATAGTGTGGATCCACCCGTAATGAATTAAATATTTATAATCAAGAAGTATTCAATTATGATAAAGTAAACTGATCATGATTCGTTCTTTAATTTTTTATTCTTATTTTGAACATGTGTGATCTGCGACTTGGTTTATCAATGGTTTCTTAATAAAAATAAGGGAAATATTTCTTTCCAATCGAAAAATGAACTAAATGTATATTTTTAATCTAGAGTCTCTAGTAAACTAAAAAAATATAGGTGGTAGATCTACCAACTTTTGAAATGATATCTACCTCCTTGACAGAATTTTGAGTTGGTAACACTGCTCTGGAACTTATGTTTAGTATATTTAACGTTAGCTTCTTTGTCCCAATACAGATTTGATATCAATTTTATGTCCTTACTGTCGATTTCTAGTTTCTTTAATTGTTCAATCAAGACTGTAGGGTTTACATTCCCGAATGTTTTCCTATAATCTATAACATACAAATAGATATATTTATTGACTGCAAGATTGCGTTGAATTATATTTCGAATAGTCTATATCGCATTTCTTGTTCCTTTTCCCTTCTTAAATCAAATGTTTTCCAACTTGAATCGAATTTTGTAACTTTTTGTAAATTTTGAGTGTCCAAAAGTTGTGCAATCAGTGTTTTGTGATAGAAAATTCTGTAGAAATATCCTTTCATATACAAGATGTTGGTAAAATGCCGATTTGAACGTAGAAAAAATGTGTGTCTTTCTTTTGATTTTTCTCAGTAGTAGGTATATTTACTTACCGAAGTGGAATGCAAATATTTGCTGTAACATTTGATTTTTTGATATTCAATATTTTTAACTTTGTTTTAATGTAACAAAACTGGAAAAAATTTAAAAAGTAAAGATATAAGAGATTTTGTAACATTTTTTATATTGCAAAAATATTGGAGAATTTTGGTCAAAGATGGACGAGAACATCTCTCGAGAAATTATTGAAATCATTAACGTTTCTGGGAGAGATTTTAATTACCAGTTAAAAATTAAATTTTTTAAACATCTTGCATGTATAATTATGCAAATATATGATAATATTTTATTGCCATTATTTAATTATTACGAAATTTTTTTTATTTATAATTTATTTTGAAAAAGCCATATCTCCACTTTTTTCAATTTCCTAGTTTAGTTCAAAAACACACTTTACTTTTTTTACTGTTTACTCAAAAAAACACATTTCCTGATAAAACCCGCGCATATTCGGCTTACGTTCTTATGGGCCAAATTGTATGTTGCTTTTTACAGGTCCTCGAGAAAAGGCCCAGAAATGATAAATTACAATCCACAACTGGCCCATAAAAAATTTTTAATGGATTATCCAAATTTAGCGGCCAAAGTTTTAATCCGACCTTTTTATATTGAAAATTAAAATCCTAAATATCTCTTCTAAATTCATGATCAGGTAATGAATTGTAGTCAAGTTTTGTACAACTTTATTTCTTATACATTTTTCTGTTAACAGAGATTAAATATTTTGTATTTTCTTCTTTCTCTAAACCCCTTACTCCTTGACCGATTTTACGCATTAACGAACTTGAACTTTCAAGTACAAGCATACGAAATGGCATTGTGATCGGACTAAAATTGTGACTTTCCAAAACAAATGTATTTATTCTTTGGAAATAGCCAATTTTTTTTATTATTTTAAGTGTGTCTCTTTTTATACCCGGTATATGTGAAATATACAAGGTCAATATACTTAACTTAAAACTTTGCTTAAATTTTTCTCGAATAAGTTTTGTTGCGCCAAATGACATCATTTGAAACCATTTATTTTATTGCTCGATATGAGCAATTCATTTTTAAACTTAAATGCCTTTCATATTGACACACATCGTTCATTAGTCCAATAGCAACGATTGATAATTATAATTAAATGCAGCTCGATAGGGGTTAAACGCAACATTTCTATGTTGTTGGTTTCGATTCCATCGATTCCGTTCAACTTCATTCCGCGTTTCGCATTGTTCGACAGTTTGGCTTGCTCTTGTATATCATTCACTGCTACCTTTCGACTTCTGCGACTTAAGTTTGTATGCCTAATTGCAGGCATTTTTAAAAATATTCATTTGAAAAAAAAATTGTTACACAGGAGCTGCTTCAACTTACCGAATTTCCTAAGAATACATAAATCACTCTCTAGCGACCATAATTGTAGTGTGATCAAATTGAAATATAATATCTGATATGATTGTAATATTTGCAAAAATTAAATTTATTAATAGCCAAAATAGAACGATATATAACGATTATTGTTTGTAGTTACTATGGAAGCAACAATCAAAATTGCCATTTCAAAATTAAAACAAATATTTTAATAAAATAATTTTATAGATCTTATTGATGTAGAGTTTCCGTGAAAATGACAAAATCAACACAAATTTTAAGCAACTCCAAAAAAAGAAATATGGTCGTTAAGTTTTTTTAAATTTGCAATAAAAAAATATTCAGTTCATAATTTGAAATAAAAACGATCCTATACCAAAGTTGGACCAAATTACACACAGTATAGAAAATTTCATCAAAATCGGTTAAGTTGTTTCGGAGTTCATTCACGGCAAACATGTGACACGCGATTTTTATATATATAGATATAAACATTTTATGTCCAAAAAGTTTTTTGAATCTTTTACGAAATCCGCAATAGATATTTTTCGGCAATAGATATTTGTTCCCTTGGCGGGGATCCTATTTTAACTTTCATTAACAAACTTACTTTTAAGCTCTAGAACATACACACACAATTTCCGCTCGTTATATCATTTCGAATGAGTTATTGTGTTGACGGACTGACAGATAGCCGTTACAAAGTTGTAACTAACTATATATATATATATATATATATATATATATATATATATATATATATATATATATATATATATATATATATATATATATATATATATATATATATATATATATATATATATATATATATATATATATAAAGTTTTTGGACAAAAAATGTTTTTTTTAAAAATAAACATCTGTTAAAACTTTTTTTTATAAACTTAATAGATGTCTCATAATTTCTGCTCAAAGATTGTAGGGAGAGGGCGTAAATATCTTTCTCTTAATCCGTAAGAGTTTCTTTTAAAAAAATGTCTTTCTTTTAAAAATAAACAACTTTTGTTTGAAACATTTTTCCCTCAACTCAATAGATTTCTCATAAGCTCTGCTCAAACATAAGAGAGCAAGTTAAAATAAAATAATGTTGCACCAAAGTCCGACTTAATATTTTAAATTCACATTTAATTTTTTATACAGTTGTATATATACTATATTCCAGGTTCTATTAAACTTTTAAAGTTTATTCCAACTTGGCAACGGTTGAAAATATTGTACGTACAAACAAATTTTTGGGTCTAGATGTTCATAAATTGACTATAATTAGGCCATGCTTTGTTTTAAGAGACGCTTCACATTG
The DNA here is from genome assembly GCA_963920215.1 of Nineta flava. NCBI lineage: Eukaryota > Metazoa > Arthropoda > Insecta > Neuroptera > Chrysopidae > Nineta > Nineta flava. Next base: position 37,382,404 of record OY986043.1, on the reverse strand, counting down.
AGTAACGTATCGTATTAAGTACACTTCGTTTCAAGCGGGGACTTGTCGTAACGCTTTGCGTTAAGCAACGCTGCACGTTAAGTAACGCTGCAATTAACGCTGCACATAAATCTTCAGCTTTAGTAACGCTTTGCTTGAACAAATTAATTCACGCGACGCGTTCACATAACACGAAGCGTTACTGCACGAAAAGCACATACATAACGCAAAGCGTTACATAGGTTGATAGGTAGGATGTAGCGGCTGCCCATAACGGGCTACACTTCGATGTGAGGATGTGAGTGGAGTGAAAGGAATTTGTGTGTGTAGGCTAGGAATTGGTAACTGCAGCCGACTCTAATAAGAACTATGTCGATATTCATCTGGAGTTTGTAAAGGAAACTGCAGTAAACCTTCAAATCCACAGCCGATTACATTGTTCTTGTACATACGCCGACAGTTTAGTCAATTAATTATGTCGGGATTAGAACCCATAACCTCCCAGTTCCAAGGAGACATAACGCCTTATACCGCTCGGCTATTTGGACGGTTTCACGTAAAGTAACGCTTCATGTTTAGAAACTTACGCTTTGTATTAAGTAACTAAAGCTTCGCGTCGGGAAAAATGTATTAATTAAAACCTGACGATTACATTAAAAAATATATTAATAACTGATAAACAAAACATTGTCTATTTAAGATAAAATACTTTTAATTTTTTAAAGTTGGGAACAATATTAAAATTTCAACCAAATATGATCAAACTATCGCGTAGTCCAAATTGTTAAAAAAATCGTAATATATAAAATACAACGACATGACAAGATTGGCATAGTATCGAAGCTACTAATTAACATTGATATAGACCACATCCACAATGCTACTCATACTGAATCGTACGAAGAACGTTCCTTTTTTTTTCTTAGAATTTGTCTTTGATCGCCTAATATTATTCCATACTATAGACTTTACAACTGACATACTTTTTTCAAAGTTTTGTTTTTGAGAACCTGTTTTTGATTGGCTAGTATTATACACCAGCGACTACATAAGTAGCATCCTTTTCTTTAAAATTTTACAGTTGATTTATGTTTAATTAATTAGGTTTTCAAAACAATGTATAGAAAAAGAGTATTTGGAATGTTTATAACAAATAATATTTAAGATTACGGTTTATGGTTCATTTATTCACTTTCAATAAAACTAATTCACGTTTAATGATGATACCGTTCACTTGTTCTATGCATGAAGTTGGTTTCTCAAAGACTTCATTTACGACGATTTGCGTCTTATCCCTGTATAACCTGTATTACATTCGTTTATATTATTTTTTTTAAATTTCCCTAATTGAAAAACGTTTACAAATTATTAATAGTACAGTTGAATACTTGAGCTAATGGTCAGATCGTCAATCCAGAGCCATGGTTTGGAAACCTAAGGCAGTAAGGACAATTGAAAGTAATTATATTAAATGTAATGCCTAATGCCTAAATTAAGCTGTGTAACTAGTAATAGCACTGTAAGTACGAAGGCCAAAACACCCTTAAACTCGCTCTTGCGCACTTCCATGCTCTAGATATATATTTATATATATATATATATATATATATATATATATATATATATATATATATATATATATATATATATATATATATATATATATATATATATATATATATATATATATATATATATATATATATATATATATATATATATATATATATATATATATATATATATATATATATAGTTTAAGGGTCTTTTGGCCTTCGTACTTACAGTGCTATTACTACAGCTTAATTTAGGCAACTTTTTTAGGTGCTGTATCTTTTGAACGAAATCATCGTTAACGAATTCACCGTTGAAAAGTTATTTCACTTCGAAAATGCAAAAATAGCGGTTCCGCCTACAATTGGCGACTAGTAGATCATATATTCTACGCTACTTCCAGATATCCTGTAAAGTTGATATTTGGCAAACAGGTAGATCTAATACCCAAACCGACGGGAAAATTTCGAAAACTGGCAAGTTTGTATCGGAAAAAAGAAAATTTTTCTGCAATTTTTGATTTAATTAATTTAACATTAGAAAGCATATATCTATCTGATTCGTTGTTATTTGTATAGAGTCCTTTCTGATTGGATAAACATTTGGTATAAATATAAATAGATAGGTATATAAGTGTTCACACGCTAATTCATGAGTCAGTTTGTGTTAATATTCCAAACAGAAAACATTGATTCTTTCATTGTTTTGTTACGATGAAGAGGTAGAGGTAGATTGTAAAGGCTGCCCTGGACGGGCTACACTTCGACCATAAGGTCCATTGTGATGCCTTAGAATGTGAGGATATAAGTGGAGTGGAAGGAATTTGTGAGTAGACTAGGAATTGGTAGGATATGCGGCTGCAGGCGACTATGATAGGAACTATGCCGATATTCATCTGGAGTTCGTGAAGGAAACTGCAGAAAACCTTCTCAAGTATAGCCGGTTACTTCGTTCTTGTCCAAACTCCGATAGTTTACTCAATCAACAGCCCCCTTTTTTTTTTTAATTTTTATAATTGACAAACTGCCGATATTGGGATTCGAACCCATAACCTCCCAGTTTCCAAGTACTGCATACTGCGCAGACATGACGCCTTAGACCGCTCGGCTACATGGCTGGTTGTTACGATGTAACGTTTTCAAAATAAAAAATAAAAAGATTTTGTATTAAAAAATTTGACCCATTTCTAGATAAACCTTTAATTTATAAGACGACTGGGAAAACTTTAGTTTTTCAAACGAGTAACTCCGAAAATGTAGTGTTTTCTACATGGATTTTTAGCACTACTAAGGAAAAATATGAGTTTTAGCAAATCGAATATGTGTTTTCGGTTGAACAACAATACGAACAAAAATTTTCATCCATTAATTAGATTGAATCAACAGGAGAACATTGATTTAAATAATAAGTTTTCAGAAAACATTATTCGTGAAAAATTCAATTTTAAATTCATTATTCATTTTTAAAAGCATTATTCGTGAAAAATTCAATTTTAAATTCAATATTCATTTTTAAAAGCATTATTCGTGAAAAAAAATGCAATTTTTGTAATTTGAAATACCTCGTCAACCAATAGAGATATCGGAAAAACAAATGAAAACTCAATCCTTTTAAGTCAACATAGTCCTTAGAACGTATATACCACATCTTTATAACAAAATTTTTAGGCTATGACGGTTTAAGATTGAAAATTAAATTCCTCAATATCTCTGTACACAATAGAGTTTGAGCAAAAATGACGAGGTGATGAATTGTAGCAAACATGATTTTCTACAACTTTATTCCTTAGGCATTTTTCGATTGTTCTAATTTTAATATTTTGAGATATTTTATATTTTGTGTTTTCTTCTTTCTTTATACCCCCACTTTCCCTTGACGTATGTCATTTATTAATAAAATGGGCCTTGCAAATACTAAAACCATATACGACATTTCATTTTGATCAGACTAAAATTGTGACCGCTAGAAAGTGATTTATGTATTTTATGGAAATTCGCTAAGTTGGAGCAGCTCTCCTGCGTAACGAATTTTTTTTTGATATTTTATCGATAATTAATAAATGAATATTATATAAATTAATTAAAAATTGAATATATCTAGAGCTTTATATATACGCATAGCATAACAAAATGCGTAGCGTTTTGTGCGAAGCCTTCGGCTTCGTCTATTTAAGCCTTTCAAAAAGATGTGATATCCGATCAAAAACATAAATGTAAGAAAGGGCCGAGTTTTCGGGGAAATCCTTAATGTAATAGTTGCTCCTTAGAAGTGCTGATATGGGAGCAAGAACCGAGCTATTTACAAAGTAAATAGCTCTAGACTTCATATAATAGTTGCTCCTTAAAAAGTGATGATATCCCTTTAAAGAGCCGAGCTATTTAAAAAGTAAATAGCTCAAGACTTAAGCTCTAAATTGATTAAATGTAAGAAAAAATTTGGTTGAAATATATTTCGTAAGTTTTCCCTTAGTATGTTTTTAAAATTTTATAACGCGGCAAGTTTGAAAATATTTGAAATCATCAGAAAAAATAACTTGCCGCGTTATAAAACTTTAAAAACATACTAAGGAAAAACTAACGAAATACATTTCAACCAAATTTTTTCTTACATTTAATCAATTTTACCCCTCATTAATTTTTTTGGTTAATAGTTTACCGAGCTATTTACTTTGTAAATAGCTCGGCTCTTTAATGGGATATCATCACTTTTTAAGGAGCAAATATTATATGAAATCTACAGCTATTTACTTTGTACATAGCTCGGTCGTTTCTTCCATATCATCAGTTCTAAGGAGTGGCTATTACATTAAGGATTTCCTCGAAAACTCGGGCCTCTCTTACATTTATGTTTTCTATCGGATATAAATACCAATTTTAGTTTAGTTTATATATATATATATATATATATATATATATATATATATATATATATATATATATATATATATATATATATATATATATATATTGTTGGATTCCCGGAGTTGGGTTTCCAAATAGATATGTTTTGAAGCAGAGCTGTCACCAGGTCCATCGTTTGAAGTACGATTCCGAAAAATATTTACCAACAATAACCAATTAATTTATTATCCTTGGATGTTCTTCCTTAGATGTTGTCTTTGTACTATCTTCGTATAGTTAAATGAAACACTTTTTATATAAAACTATTTAAAGATTTATTATATATTTTATGATTACAATATAACATGTGTCTAATAATAATTTGTTACGTGTTGCTCGCAAGCCTGGCAAAAAAGGAAGTGAACGAAGTGTGATGCAGTCTAATATTTTGTTAATGACAACTGTCAAACTTCACAGTGGTTACTTTATGATGGGATGGTTCACACTACAGTCCTTGGATTTGTTGATAGGAACGTCCTTTTAATGGTAACTTGACTACTAGTATATCGTTGATTTATAATACTTTTGCTATGTTGAGATTATAATTGCATTTATGCAACTGGCATTACCAAACTGTAGATTATTTGCACTGACTTCAATTAAATAATTACTAAGTTGAATAAATTTGAATTAATGACTTTTATTAATAATTGAAAATGATAATTTTTATTATTACAACAATAATTATTACGTATTCCAAGTAGTTTCAAATTTTGAAAAAAGACTATTCGATAATAGATTGAATTGATTTGCTTATATAGTAAGTTAATGAACATCAGCAATTTATTAATCAACGTGATCGCATGTTCATTTAGGAGTGGATGAATTTGTATAAATGATGAGTCATTTCCCAATTTCTTGTGGCGGATGTTAAACCAGTCGTTCCCAACACATCTCCCAGGGTTGAAGATTGGAACTACGAGGTGAAGTTTCATTCTAAGTCATTTTTGTTGACGGGATGAATTTTCCTTTGTGGACGGATGTGATCTGAGTCTGATGTTGATCATCTAGAGCTGATCTAGTTTGTAACATGTTACGGAGGTGGATTTGATGCTGTCGGTGCTGATACCAATTGTTCGTCTGAGGCATTGTATTGCACGTTGTAGAGTGTAGTTTGTGGTTGATCTTCTTTGCATTGGTTGAATATTTTAATACAGGGGGTGAGCCTTGGGCGTTACGAGGTGACTTGGTACAGCAGAAAACATTTGATGCTAGTTTGAATAGACCACACCATTTGGATAAATTGTAGAGAATTGTCAGAATTATTATTCCAGTGGTGATTGATATTGCTGTCGTAAACCTGGATGAATGTGTGATTATAAATGGTTTTGATAGTTGTTCTTGTAAAATATCGTCTAATTATTGAAGACGATGTTGTGCGAATTTGATTTCGTTACGATCCATGTGAGCGAATTTTATTGGTTATAGTCGAAGAGCATTGATTGTTTTTTGGGAGATGAGTTTAGGATGGGAATTTTGGGGGACTGGGCATAGATAGGTCGCACATTACGATTTTCAAGGGGTAGCTATGAAAAATATTTTTCAAAGGGTGTTTTTCCTATTTTCGGAGGGGGTGGGGGTGCGATGTAGGTAATGCAATTTTTGAAAGTATTATAGTAACTTGACTTTATTTCGGGTCGATTGGTGAAAATAACATCATTTCAGCATGTATGGAACTGAAAAACGAAATTTTGGGAGGTGTTTTTTCGATTATCAGGGATGTTGCAATAAATAATTTTAAATTTTTCGAATAAACTTCCTAATTTGTAGCTATTTAGCGTCAAATGAAAAAAATCGCATGTTTCTAGCATGTATAGAAGGAAAGGGGTTGTTATACAGGCGTTTTTTCCAATTGCGAAGGGTTGTGATGGACAAATTTACTTTTTTCAAATAATTATGTTATCTTAAACCTGTTCCACGTCAGGGGCGTTGCGATTTAGGTAATGAAATTTTCAAAATATTCTGTTAATCTGACAACAGAAAAACGTAATTTTGGTTTCAAGCAATTTCGCGTCGAATGCAAAAAACCGCATCTATCTAGCATGTCTAGAAGTCGATTAGTTTTAATATAGATGAGTCAGTCAGCTTCACTTCTAGTTTTATAGTATATCTAATATTCTCTATGTAAATTTATATTACCGCCTAGAATCCAACCAAGACTGGTATTTCGTTATCTTTTTTCAACATATTATAAAATAAACTGCTAGATTCTACGTTCAAGGACACAGAATTAACAGAAGCGGTACTACACCCGAAACACGCGACACCCGAACAGGCCAATTTGAATGGCTACTTGAAATATTCAGTTTTTTCAAAATTTTGATAGAGACAAAATTACGCTCGCTTGCGCTGTCGAGTAAAGCGCGACAAGTCAGTTTAGTACCATTACCATAAATTACGTTTACTATTGCGGTCTAAAGTAAAATTCTAGCTTGATGCTAATTAGTACCTTTGTTATTGACTGAAAATGAATAGCATGATGCAATACTTTGCAGCGATAATGCGGAATCACTTATAGACGGAGCGTCCGTAGTAGTAAGTACTTGACCCTGAAACTCTTTTCGTTCATAAGGTAAAGGGGTTTGATATGGTGAGCATGTAGTGACAAATGATGCCTCTGAAAACAATGTTTACAGACGCTTTGAAGGCATTTTCCAGCTTCATGGCTGCTGTCCAAATAGTTGAAACATAACTGCCTACTACAACAAACTGTCGTCGACGTTTTACATCAAGCTTTAAAAATTTAAAACATTTTGCCAGAAAATGTGGCCGCGAACAATAAGGGCAACGATTGAATTTGGAGTTGTTTTGCGATTCTGTAGTAGTACAGACAATACTTTTCTTGTCATGTTTCGGTAAACTATTTTATCTTTGTGAATAACTCTGCGATAATATTTCCCATGCCTGACGCATTTGATTCAAAGAATCAATAAACGTGTCAATAGTAGGGAATTCGTTGCTTTTTAATTCAAATTCACGATGAGTTTCAAAGTCAAGCTTTTGTGATAAAAAATACGTCCAATAGGCTAGGCAACTCAAGTGACTAAAGAATTATAATGCTGGGAAAATTCACAAACAAATTGACGAAAATTACTTCCAGAGGTTTTATTCACCTTTTGTAGATTAAATATACCCTTTAAATGACTATTGGCTATGAACACCTTGTTGTCAAATCGCTTGGTTGTAATATCCCAAGCTTTGGGTTAATTAGCATCGAGTAAACAACGTAGTAAAATTTTCTAATATTAGGCAGTTCAGTGTTATTATGAATTAAATTTGTAAATAAATCCTCGAAACTGGACCACCCGGTATATTCACCAGAAAATGATGGCAAGTTTATTTTGGGTAATGGTAAGGCTAGGTTATTATCGGACCTAGAAATGCTATCATTTAGGACAGCTGTACGTCACCTATTCCTTAAGCTTTTTATGGCTCTACGTATTTTCTTCGACAGATCGTAATACCTAGTTTCAATGGCGAATTTTCGGCTTTGTATTTACCCTCATCTACAGATTCTAAATTTATTTCAATATCTTCAAAGTATTGACTTATAATTCATTAATGTCGTTCATCTAAATGACTTAAAGAGGTAACTCACTAAAAGGCAACACACTAAAATAAAAATAACACACTGATGCATTTGACCTTTACAATTATTGCTTATTTTCCAAACAAATACAAGGTGATCCAGTGTTGAGTGCGCATAAAAATGCCCTATTACCCGTTCGTGACTGCAGATCCAGAAACTTTTACCGACAATGCATTTAACGTTATTAACAGAGTTCTTGCTTTCGGAAAAGGACGACCATATGGAACCAACTTTGAACGCCGTTATTCTTACTCATCAAATTTCTGACATTAGGTTCCAAAAAATCATATGGCATTTACACGTGTTTTTACTTTACTATCCCAACACAGAACTTTAGGTCACTTTTTTTTTGAACACTTTTAGGTCGCTAGATTTCGGCTCGTGGGACCAATTTGTGCAGTGTTGTACACATATACACCGAGTTTTAACTTTATTTCTCGAAGGACCGTTCTTTGTAATTTCGTAATATAAATTATTAACGCCACACAAACTATTTATAAATTTATTTATTTACAACTGACGAAAATAACACAAATTACAAATATAAGATATTTTTTATAGTAGCAAGCAACCATATGCACAATATTACTTGCTAAAAGGAGCATAGTTTCTGACGTTTGAATATAATAATATGAAACTAAGAAAACCATTTTATTAACAGAAAAAATTTGATATTAAAAGCAAAGCTCACTTTTCGGGTTTAACCTAAACTTAAACATAAATTATTATCTGGATTCTACTTTGTAGTGCGACCCAACAGTATCCATTTTTTTAACCGAAAATGAACCCGTTTTCTTTTAGAATTCTTAAAACCAAAACGGATACCCGAATCAGTTTAACTTTCCAAAATTGAAACCGTAAAATTATTAAAAGGTTAGAATTCCTGATATAAATAGCCATTAATAATAGAGTCACAAGTAAATCATGTGGAATGCCTCTAATTTTACTGAAATACGAAATACTGCATTGGTGACCATAGAAGCCTAAACTATTTTATAATTTTTAAGGCGTAAAGACGTGTTAAAGCTAGTGAGAACCACAAATACCTGAGTTAATTGCTTAAATACCCGGTATAAACTGAGTTTATGAAAAATATTTCAAACAAAAGTTGTTTATTTAAGAAAAAAAATATTTTTTGTTTTTAAATTTTGTTCTACTTCTTACGGTTTCAAAGATTAATATTTACTACCCTAACAGAGAGAGGCACGGTCGGATTTTGATCATTCACGAACTTGACCTAACTTTTTAACTCTAGAATACATACACAAAATATCAGCTCGTTATCTCTTTTAATTAGTTTGAGTTATCGTTTTTACAGACAGGCAGACGAATGGATATACGGAAATGAGCTAATTATGTCATTTTATGAACACCAATACCAAAAACTTGTTTCTACAATCAATATATTCATCCGTTACCAAGTTGGAGCAAAACTTAATATAGCCTTGTATAAATAATATATACCGGGTTTAATAAAATTAGTTTCAATTTAATAAATATTAGTTTCAACACACTAATAAAATTTGAGCTTGAAATCTGGAATAATTTTGATCATACTACAATAATTTACAATAATTTTTATCATTTATCATACCAGTAAGGATACTCGTAAATACTTATGCGCGAAGTGCGAACATATAACGTGTCACGTACGTCGTAGGGAAACTGCAATGGAAAGACACAAAACATTTCAAACCAACTACCACTTTTTTTAAATTGTTTTATTGGTTGTAATTCATACTCCATATACTAAAAAAATACTTTATTTATGAAAAATGTATATATAAATTCATTGCTCGATTAAAATTTATCCTCTCCATCCAGGTCTAGCATATCCAGTATTACTATAAACTCCTGATCCAATATTACTATAAGCTCCTGGTACTGTGCCATAACCATCACTCCAACCATTAAGTGCTGAACCGCTTTGTTCGTTTAAACCACTTTGACTTATTGGTATACCAAATTGAGTATAACTACCGGGTATATAATTTCCATAATTATTACTCGAACCATACCGCCAACCACTGTATGTATTTCTAAAAAGTGACTCAGCCGTATCCAAATCAATTGATGATATTAATGGTGAAATAAATTCACTTAATTTTGATGGTGAATTTTCATTTAACGACGTATCATGTTGTCCAGTTGGAATAAAGAATGATTTTGAAAGTACTATTGATGATGAAATTATAATAAATACTAGTTCCTGTAAAAGAAGCCAATGTTTACACACCCATAAATGTTTAAAAATACAAAGCTATATTCATATATGGTTTTTTAATCAAGAGTAATAACAGATGTTTGAGCTGAAATTATGGCGAAGCTTTTCAATTTATGAAAAAAGGTTCTAAAATAAGTTGTTTTTATTTTAAACAAAATAGAATATTTTTGTATTTAGGTTTTTTTCCTATCTTTTACAGTTTCGAAGATATATTCCCCCTAGTATGGATACACGTATTGCCTCTTTGAATAACAGTTCTAAAAGGAAATTCAGATTT